>LR738712.1:786268413-786319570 GCA_902687465.1 Secale cereale | reverse complement strand
AAGGTAGAAATCAAGAAAGAGCATCAAGTGTTGATGGTTAACAAGACCACTTGTTTCAAGTAAAGGGCAAAGGGATAGAATGAGAACTTCAAGAAGAATGACAAACAAGTTGTCACTCCCATGAAGAAACCCAAAGCTAAACTCAAGCCTGAAACTAAGTGCTTCTACTGCAAAGGAAATGGTCACTGGAAGTGGAACTGCCCTAGATACTTGGCAGATAAGAAGGATGGCAAAGTGAACAAAGGTATATTTGATATACAGATTATTGATGTGTATTTTACTGGTGTTCATAGCAACCCCTCGGTATTTGATACTGGTTTAGTTGCTAAAGAGTAGTAACTCGAAATGGGAGTTGCATAATGAACAGAAACTAGTTAAAGGATGAAGTGACGATATGTATTGGAAGTAGTTCCAAGATTGATAGGATCATCATCGCACACTCCCTATACTTTCGGGATTAGTGTTGAAACTAAATAAGTGTTATTTGGTGTTCGTGTTGAGCATGGATATGATTTGATCATGTTTATTGCAATACGGTTGTTCATGTAAGTTAAAGAATAATTGTTGTTCTGTTTACATGAATAAAACCTTCTATGGTCATACACCCAATGAAAATGGTTTGTTGGATCTCGATCGTGTGATACACATATTCATAATATTGAAGCCAAAAGATGCAAGGTTAATAATGATAGTGCAACTTATTTTGTGGCACTGCCATTTAGGTCATATTGGTGTAAAGCGCATGAAGAAACTCCATAGTGATGGACTTTTGGAATCACTTGATTATGAATCACTTGGTGCTTGCGAACCATGCCTCATGGGCAAAATGACTAAAACTCCGTTCTCCGGAACTATGGAGCAAGCAACAGATTTGTTGGAAATCATACATGCTGATGTATGCAGACCAATGAGTGTTGAAGCTCGCGGCAGGTATCGTTATTTTCTGACCTTCACTAATGATTTGAGCAGATATGGGTATATCTACTTAATGAAGCACAAGTCTGAAACATTTGAAAAGTTCAAAGAATTCAGAGTGAAGTGGAGAATCATCGTAACAGAAAATAAGAGTTTCTACGATATGATCGTAGAGGTAAAATATTTGAGTTAGCGAGTTTGGCCTTCAGTAAAAACAATGTGAAATAGTTTCACTACTCACGCCACCTGGAACACCATAGTGTAATGGTGTGTCCGAACGTCATAACCGTACTTTATTAGATATGGTGCGATCGATGATGTCTCTTACCGATCTACCACTATCGCTTTTGGGGTTATGCATTAGAGACAGCTACATTCACGTTAAATAGGGCACCATCTAAATCCGTGGAGATGACACCGTATGAACTGTGGTTTGAGAAACCTAAGCTGTCATTTCTTTAAGTTTGGGACTGCGATGCTTATGTGAAAAAGTTTCAACATGATAAGCTCGAACCCAAATCGGAGAAGTAAATCTTCATAGGATACCCAAAAAGAAACTGTTGGGTACACCTTCTATCACAGATCCAAAGGCAAGATATTCGTTGCTAAGAATGGATCCTTTCTAGAGAAGGAGTTTTTCTCGAAAGAAGTGAGTGGGAGGAAAGTAGAACTTGATGAGGTAATTATACCTTCTCCCGGATTGGAAAGTAGTACATCACAGAAAAATTGTTCCAATGATTCCTACACCAATCAGTGAGGAAGTTAATGATGATGATCATGAAACTTCGGATCAAGTTTCTGCTGAACGTCGTAGATCAACCAGAGTACGTTCCGCACCAGAGTGGTACGGCAACCCAGTTCTGGAAATCATGTTACTAGACCATGATGAACCTACGAACTATGAGGAAGCGATGATGAGCCCAGATTCCGCAAAATGGCTTGAAGCCATGAAATCTGAGATGGGGTCCATGTATGAGAACAAAGTATGGACTTTGGTTGACTTGCCCGATGATCGGCAAGCCATCGAAAATAAATGGATCTTCAAGAGGAAGACCGACGCATACGGTAATATTACTGTTTACAAAGATCGACTTGTTGCGAAAGGTTTTCGACAAGTTCAAGGAGTTGACTACGATGAGACTTTCTCACCTGTAGCGATGCTTAAGTCTGTCCGAATCATGTTAGCAATTGCCGCATTTTATGATTATGAAATCTGGCAAATGGATATCAAAACTGCATTCCTGAATGGATATCTCAAAGAAGAGTTGTATATGATGCAACCAGAAGGTTTTGTCAATCCAAAAGGTGCTAACAAAGTATGCAAGCTCCAGCGATCCATCTATGGACTGGTGCAAGCATCTCAGAGTTGGAATATACGCTTTGATGAGGTGATCAAAGCATATGGTTTTATACAGACTTTTGGAAAAGCCTGTATTTACAAGAAAGCGAGTGGGAGCCCTGTAGCATTTCTAATATTATATGTAGATGACATATTGTTGATTGGAAATGATATAGAATTTCTGGATAGCATAAAAGGATACTTGAATAAAAGTTTTTCAATAAAAGACCTCGGAGAAGCTGCTTATATATTAGGCATCAAGATCTATAGAGATAGATCCAGACGCTTAATTGGACTTTCACAAAGCACATACCTTGATAAGATTTTGAAGAAGTTCAAAATGGATCAGTCAAAGAAAGGGTTCTTGCCTGTATTACAAGGTATGAAGTTGAGTAAGACTCAATGCCCGACCACTGCAGAAAAATATAGAGAGAATGAAAGTCATTCCCTATGCCTCAGCCATAGGTACTATAAAGTATGCCATGCTGTGTAGCAAACATGTTGTGTACCTTGCCATGAGTTTGTCAAGGGGGTACAATAGTGATCCAGGAGTAGATCACTGTACATCGGTAAAAAGTATCCTTAGTAAATGGATGACTAAGGAAATGTTTCTCGATTATGGAGGTGATAAAGAGTTCGTCGTAAAGGGTTACGTCGATGTAAGCTTTAACACTAAATCCAGATGACTCTAAGTATCAATCTGGATGCGTATTGAAAGTGGGAGCAATTTGCTAGAGTAGCTCTATGCAGAGCATTGTAGACATAGAAATTTGCAAAATACATACGGATCTGAATGTGACAGACCCGTTGACTAAACTTCTCTCACAAGCAAAACATGATCACACCTTATTACTCTTGGGTATTAATCACATAGCGATGTGAACTAGATTATTGACTCTAGTAAACCCTTTGGGTGTTGGTCACATGGCGATGTGAACTATGGGTGTTATTCACATAACGATGTGAACTATCAGTATTAAATCACATGGCGATGTGAGCTAGATTATTGACTCTAGTTCAAGTGGGAGACTGAAGGAAATATGCCCTAGAGGCAATAATAAAGATGTTATTTGTATTTCCTTATATCATGATAAATGTCTTTTATTCATGCTAGAATTGTATTAACCGGAAACTTAGTACATGTGTGGATACATAGACAAAACAGTATGTCCCTAGTATGCCTCTACTAGACTAGCTCATTGATCAAAGATGGTTATGTTTCCTAACCATAGACATGAGTTGTCATTTGATCAACGGGATCACATCATTAGGAGAATGATGTGATGGACAAGACCCATCCGTTAGCATAGCACAATGATCGTTTAGTTTTCTGCTATTGCTTTCTTCATGACTTATACATGTTCCTATGACTATGAGATTATGCAACTCCCGAATACCGTAGGAACACCTTGTGTGCTATCAAACGTCACAACGTAACTGGGTGATCATAAAGTTTCTCTACAGGTGTCTCCGAAAGTATTCGTGGTGTTGGCATAGATCAAGATTAGGATTTGTCACTCCGAGTGTCGGAGAGGTATCTCTGGGCCCTCTCGGTAACACACATCACAATAAGCCTTGCAAGCAAAAGACTAATGAGTTAGTCACGAGATGATGTGTTATGGAATAAGTAAAGATACTTGCCGGTAACGAGATTGAACTAGGTATAGAGATACCGACGATCGAATCTCGGGCAAGTAACATACCGTTTGACAAAAGGAACAACGTATGTTGTTATGCGGTTCTGACCGATAAAAGATCTTCGTAGAATATGTAGGAGCCAATATGAATATCCAGGTTCCGCTATTGGTTATTGACCGGAGATGAGTCTCGGTCATGTCTACATAGTTCTCGAACCCGTAGGGTCCGCACGCTTAACGTTTGATGACGATCGGTATTATGAGTTTATGAGTATTGATGTACCGAAGGTAGTTCGGAGTCCCGGATGAGATCACGGACATGACGAGGAGTCTCGGAATATCCGAGACATAAAGATTGATATATTGGACGGCTATATTTGGACACCGGAAGTATACCGGAAAAGTTTCGGATTTATCGGGAATGCCAGAGGGGGTTACCGGAACCCCCTACGAGAGGGGATGGTCCATAGTGGGCCTAAAGGGAAAGACAGAGGCAGCCCATAGGGCTGGCTGGCGCCCCCACCTAGGGTTCCTAGTTGGACTAGGATTGGGGGGGCGCCACCTCTCCTATTCCTTTCCCTCTTCTTCCTTTTGGTGAATCCTACTAGGAATAGGATTGCAATCCTATTCCTAGTAGGACTCCTTCCCTAGCCGCACCAGGAGAGGTTGGCCGGCCCTCCTCCCTTGCTCCTTTATATACGGGGGCAGGGGGACACCCAAAGACACACAAGTTGAATTGTTTTAGCCGTGTGCGGTGCCCCCCTCCACAGAATCACACCTCGGTCATACCGTCGCAGAGCTTAGGCGAAGCCCTGCGCCGGTGAACACATCATATCCGTCACCACACCGTCGTGCTGACGAAACTATCCCGTGAAGCTCAACGGGATCAAGAGCTCGTGGGACGTCATCAAGCTGAACGTGTGCTGAACGCGGAGGTGCCGTACGTTCGGTGCTTGATCGGTTGGATCGCGAAGAAGTTCGACAACATCAACCGCGTCACTTGACGCTTCCGCTCCCGGTCTACGAGGGTACGTAGACACACTCTTCCCTCTCGTTGCTATGCATCTGGTAGATAGATTTTGCGTGATCGTAGGAAAATTTTAAAATACTACGTTCCCCAACAGATCTGGGTTCCCAAAGGTTGTCTTGAGAAGCTTCCAGTAAATGTCATCATGACACCACCTGGGAAGAAGACAAACCCCAGACCAAATGCTTCATACGGTCCTAAGGCTTCATAAAGACAGAGGACTCACCTGAGTCACCCTAACGCCAAAGTTTTGCAGGTAAATTATACTCCGACCCATGAATATGAGCGTGTTTCCTCAAACCACTATATTCACAAAACAAAGAACTTTTCTGCTTATTCTTATGAGTATTATTCTCCTACTGCAAGACTATTTGCTAGGGCTCCAAAGCCAAAATTCTCAGATGCTGCTCTTAGACTCATTGCTTCTAAGCCACCCCTGAAGATGTGGGTGGTTAAGAAGAATTAACTTTCTCTTGCAGGGAAAGGTCTCCAGCAGAAAATCAAAGGCGTCTGATGCTATTGCTGGGGACCTAAAACAACTTGTAGGGCACAAGATCAAATGCCCAAATGGTCTTACTAATTATTTTGTTCTTGAATCGCTTGCCAATCATCCTATCAGTCCCAACTTGGATCTAAGCTTTCATAATCCACTAGTACGTCAAATGTTTATGCTTCACAATGGCTTTTCGTGAAGCCTATCCCCCTAAATGCACTGTAGGGTATGACACGAAAGACTTCAGAATGGATTATGGACAGCGGATGCACTAATCATATGACTGGAGATCGAAGTCTTCTTATGGACTCAACCTTACGTCCATCTGACAAGAGTCACATCACATTTGCTGATACTGGTAAAAGCAAAGTATTGGGTGTAGGTAGAGTTGCAATCTCAAAGGATCAACACATGGATAAAGTCATGCTTGTTGAATCCCTTGGTTTCAAATTAATGTCTGTCTCAATGCTTTGTGACTTAAACATGATTGTGATATCTGGAAAATATCGTTGCCTTGTACTAATGGAATCTGACAAGTATCTAGTCTTTGAAGGATATCGGAAAGATGATCTGTATATGGTAGATTACTCAGCAGGACCACAGATGGCCGTATGTCTTCTAGCAAAAGCTTCAGAGTGCTGGCTCTGGCATCGGAGGCTAGGACATGCCGGCATGAGGAACTTACACACTCTCGCAAAGAAGAAGCACGTTGTAGGCATCGAGGGCATCAAGTTCATGAAAGATCATCTGTGCGGTGCCTGCGAAGCTGGGAAGATGACTAGGGCCAAGCATCCCTCGAACACAATCATGACGACATCCAAACCCTTCGAGCTGCTTCACATGGACTTATTTGGCCCTACTCACTACTCCACATTCACTACCACAGCTTGTCCCTATGGCTTCGTCATTGTTGATGATTATTCAAGATACACATGGGTGCACATAATTCTTTACAAGACTGAAGTACAAGATGTCTTCAGACGCTTGGCAAATCGTGCCATGAACAACTATTGCGTCAAGATCAAGCATATCAGAAGTGACAATGGCACTGAGTTCAAGAATACCGGCCTTGATCTTTATCTGGATACATTGGGAATCACCATGAGTTCTTAGCTCCGTACACACCTCAGCAGAATGGCATCGTGGAGCGCAAGAACAGAACCCTAATTGAGATGGCTCGAACGATGCTCAATGAATACAAGACACCAAGAAAGTTCTGGCCCGAAGCTATTGATACTGCATGCCATATCATCAACCGTGTTTATCTTGACAAGCTTCTGAAGAAAACTTCCTATGAACTCCTTACTGGCAAGAAGCAAAATGTTAGTTACTTCAGGGTATTTGGAGCTAGGTGATGGATCAAGGATCCACATCACAAGTCAAAATTTGCACCAAAAGCACATGAAGTTTTCATGCTCGGCTACGGAAAGGACTCGCATTCATACAGAGTCTTCAACCTCTTTCTCTATAAAGTGGTTGAAACTGTGGATGTGAGGTTTGATGAAACAAATGGCTCACAAAGAGAGTTCCTGCCAAATGTGCTGGATGAAGCTCCACCTAGTGAATATATCAAGCTAATGGGAACATGTGAAATCATGCCTTCTGAAGCACAGCCTGACGAGGAACTCATCATTTCTGCTCCAAATCAACCTGAAGACAATGCTCAGCCTGAAGACAATCCTCCTGATGATGACAATGACCAGCAAGAGCAAAATCTTCGTCCAGCTCATCCTTGTGGTGCAAATGAAGTACAAGTTGAGAAGATAATTAACAACATCAATGCACCTGGTCCACTCACTCGTTCAAGAGCAACACGGCTAGCAAATTTCTGTGGGCACTTTGCATTTGTCTCAACATCTGAACCCAAGAAAGTTGCTGAAGCCTTCATGGAACTTGAATGGATTCAAGCTATGCAAGACGAGCTTCAACAGTTTGAGCTGAACAACGTATGGGAACTTGTCAAGCGTCCTGACCCTCGCAAGCACAATATAATAGGCACAAAATGGATATATCGCAACAAGCAAGATGAGCATGGTCAAGTTGTCAGAAACAAAGCTCATCTCGTTGCTCAAGGATACACTCAAATTGAAGGGATTGACTTCGATGAAACATTTGTGTAAGTGCATCTAGTGCCACCCCTAGTGGTTTTGGAGTATTGACGACAAACCTGGTTGAGGGACTAATGTGTTTGTGAGAATTGCAGGATAACACAGGTAGTACTCCCTCATTGATTCGGTTAACCTACCGGAGATGACCCCTAAAAATGTATGAAGACATTGATATCAGTGGTGGTATATGAAGATAATCATATTGAAGACTATGACATGAGAATACATTGTGTGAAGACTATGGAGAGCGAAGATGTTTCGCTGTTTCCTTTTCTTCTTTGTTGAGTCATAGGAACCACCGTACTGTTAAGTGGGGTCCAAGTGAACTAAGTCAGAGTGACTGAAGTCATGCTCAACCAAATCCTATGTTTTCGAGCGAAGACTATGAGAGCAAATCTTATCCAGAGGCGGATGAGTCAGCTTTACTTGGAGCTCGAGTAAAGTTGTCGTGTGTGTTTGAAATCTGACCGTTGGAACACGTGTCAGTTCCTTAGTGACCCAGGGTCACTTCCGACAAATCAGGTCGGGTTGCCAAGTGGCTATAAATAGCCCACCCCCTTCACCATAAATTGGTGGCTGCTCAGAGTTATTACACGGCTTTTGTCGTTTGAGAGCAACCCACCTCCGAAGCATTTGAGAGAGAAATCCTTGCGAGGACAAAGCCCAAACACCCAGAGCCAAAGAGTGTTAGGCATCACTGAAGTCTTTTTGTCTGTGTGACCTGAAGACTTATTACACTTGAGGACTGTGTTTCCTCCAGCCAGTTTGGCGTCGTGTTCTGAGCATCCAAGAGTCATTGTGGATTGCCGGTGAATGAAGTCTGTGAAGGTTTGGAAGTCTACCTTGAAGACTTACCAGAGTGATTGGGCGAGGACTAGGTGTCCTTAGCTCAAGGGGAACAAGGTGAAGACGCGGTCTTCTGAGCTAAATCTCAGCCTCCCTAACCAGACGTGCAGTTGTCACAGCAACTGGAACTGGTCTAACAAATCACTATCTTCCCCGAGCTACTGGTTCTATCCTTTCCTTCCCTTTGCTTACTGCTCTATGTTGTGAAGACATTGCATGCTTGCCTTATCTGATTGTCTTCACTAAGTATCTACTTGTTGTGATTGGTTTCATTCCTTCTTCCTTTATGATCACTACTGCCTAGTTGCTATTAGTCTTCATGCTTTCACTTCATTGAATACATGACTATGGCTTATCTAGTGTAGTCCACTTTCCGCTGCATACTAATAGGCTTGAGCTTATCGTTAGTCTTCGAAACTACCATGGTTTGAAGCATTTCATAAAAATCGCCTATTCACCACCCTCTAGTCAACATACTGCACTTTCAATTGGTATCAGACCAAGGTACTCCCTTGTTCTTTGTGATTCGGTTTAACCACCTGGAGTTTTAGATATGTCGACTGCAGGGATAATCAAAGTCTCCGCTGCGTGCCCCGTCTTCGATGGCACCGAATATCCCTACTAGAAGAACAAGATGCGCATGCATCTTGAAGTCATTGACGTGGACCTCTGGTTTGTCGTCAAGAATGGCGTTCCCAAGACTGGTGAAGGTATCACCCCTGCTGATGTCAAGAGGCTCGTTCAATTGGATTCAATGGCCAAGAACATCATATGTGGTCATCTTACCAAAGGACAGTACGGTCATGTAAGTGCTCTGGACACGTCAAAGGAAGTTTGGGACTGGCTCTCAAAGGTCAATGAAGGAGTCTCTACCCAGAGAGATCAAAGGATAAGTGTCCTTCACAATCTCTTCAATCGCTTCAAGAACATGACAATGAGAATGTCCAGCACACTTTTGTTCGTCTCACTGACATCACAAATGAGCTTCAAGCACTTGGCGCCACTGAGATTACCAAGCATGAAATCGTCAAGACCCTCCTGAGATCACTCGACAGCTCATTTGATATCCTTGCCCTAATGATACAAGAACACCCTGACTTCAAGACTCTCGATCCATCTGATATACTTGAGAGGCTCAAGACACATGAGTTCCAGCTATCTAAGAAGCGTGACATCTATGGTCCCAACTATGGCCGATCTCGCGCCTTAAAGGCAAAAGCTGTTTCCTCATCTGAAGAAGAATCTGACTGCAGTTCTGATGATCCTGAAGACATTGGAAAGGAGCTTGCCATGCTTGTGAAGAAGTTCCAGAAATTCACTAGGAAGAAAGGCTTCAGAAAGTCTTCAAGATCCAGCTCAAGAAATGATGAAGCTTCTACTCATGACTACAAGAAGAGAACATGTCATAAGTGCAAGAAACCTGGTCACAACATCTCTGAGTGTCCTCAGTGGGACAACGAAAAGAAGAAAAAGAAGAGCAAGGAATATGATTCTGATGACAAGAAAAAGAAGAAATACTCAAAGTCTTCTGCAAACTCTTCATCAAAGTATTCATCACACAAGAAGAATTCATCTGGCAAGGCTCACGCATTTGTTGGCAAGGAGATGGATTCTGAGGAAGAGTCTGCTTCTGATGAAGCGGAGGTGGAGTTGGAGGAGGAGTCTGATTCTGGTGCTGCAAGTCTGGCTTTAGCCACTACCTACGTGGGCAAGTCCATCTTCAACACTGAAGACAATGGCCTCGTCCCCAACAATGATGATGAGGACGACGACTCTGCACCCACCTTCTCCTTCATGGCACGCGGTGCCAAGGTAAAATCTTGCGATGCTTACTTTCAAACATCTAGTGAAGATGACCCTCATTGTGAATCAAAACCTAGCTACAAAACACTTGCTAAAATTGCCACTGAACAGCAGAAATCCATGGAACATATTCAAAAAATGTTAGACAAAAGCAATGACCTGTTGGACGCGGAAATGACCCATTCTCAGTCCTTAATTGAAGACATAAAAAATCTTCATGTTAAGTACAAGGAACTTGAAGGTCTTTATGAATCGCTCTCAAAAACTCATGAAAAGCTTTCCCATGATTACATTCAAAGGAAACGAGAACTTGAGAAATTGAAAGCGGTTCATGAAGATCTTCAAAAGGAGAATGAGTCACTCCGCGCACAACTGATCAGCTCCACTCACGAAGAGTTTGAACCACCATGTCTAAAATGCATTGAACGTGATAATGCTACATCTGTTGCTGAATGATCTACTGCTGCCACTGTTGCAATATCTTCAACTATTGATGTGGTAACTAACCCCTCTGCTGAGGAAACCACTACTATTGCTGATGAAAATGCTAGGTTGAAGACTTTGCTTGAAACAGGGATGTACAAAAGCCTCAAAGGGCATCAGACTCTATGTGATGTCATCAAAAAGCAGATACTGAACCGAAACCCTAGGAAAGAGGGTGTTGGGTTCGACAGGAAAATGAATGTTGATGGTTCATACTGGAAGCCTGAGCAGTATCCCAAAACCACATGGGTTGCTGCAAAGGGACCTTCAGTGGATCCATCTACCTTATCTGGCTTCACTTGTGCTAATCCTGTTATCATTGATGAATCCTTTGATGCAAACTATAAACAGTTTAAGAATCAAAATGGTGAAGTATTTGCCAGGTATATTAGTACTAACTGCGGGAATGGACCACCTATGAAGAAGATCTGGGTACCCAAAGGTTGTCTTGAGAAGCTTCTAGCAAATACTATCATGACACCTCCTGGGATGAAGACATATCCCAGACCAAAGGCTTCATATGGTCCTAAGGCTTCATACAGACAAAGGACTCATCTGAGTCACCCTAACGCGAATGTTTTGCAGGGAAACCATACTCAGACCCATGAATTTGAGCGTGTTTCTTCAAACCGCTATATTCATAAATCAAAGAATTTTTCTGCCTATTCTTATGAGTATTATTCTCCACCTGCGAGACTGTTTGTTAGGGCTCCCAAGCCAAAATTCTCAGATGCTGCTCTTAGACTCATTGCTTCTAAGCCACCCCTGAAAATGTTGGTGGTTAAGAAGAACTAACTTTCCCTTGCAGGGAAAGGTCTCCAGCCTATAATCAAAGGCTTCTGATGCTATTGCTGGGGACCTAAAACACTTGTAGGGCACAAGATCAAATGCCCAAAATGGCTTACTGCTCATACTATTCATAAATCACTCGCTGAACATCTCATCAGTCCTAACTTTCATCTAAGCTTTCATAATTCACTTATGCATCAAATGTTTATGCTTCACAATGGCTTTTGGTGAAGCCTATCCTCCTAACTGCATTGTAGGGAGTGACACCAAAGTCTTCAGAATGGATTATGGATAGCGGATGCACAAATCATATGACTGGTGATCGAAATCTTCTCATGGACTCAACTTTACGTCCATCCAACAAGAGTCACATCACATTTGCTGATACTGGTAAAAGCAAAGTGTTGGGTCTAGGTAGAGTTGCAATCTCAAGAGATCAGCACATGGATAAAGTCATGCTTGTTGAATCTCTTAGCTTCAACTTAATGTCTGTCTCAATGCTTTGTGACTTAAACATGATTGTGATCTTTGGTAAATTTCGTTGCATTGTACTAATGGAATCTGACAAGTCTTTAGTATTTGAAGGATACAGAAAAGGTGATCTGTATATGGTAGATTTCTCAGCTGGACCGCAGATGGCCGTATGTCTTCTAGCAAAAGCTTGAGAGTGCTGGCTCTGGCATCGGAGGCTAGGACATGCTGGCATGAGGAACTTGCACACTCTCGCAAAGAAGAAGCATGTCATAGGCATCGAGGAAGTCAAGTTCAAGAAAGATCATCTATGTGGTACCTGTGAAGCTGGAAAGATGACTAGAGCCAAGCACCCCTCGAAGACAATCATGACGACATCTAAACCCTTCGAGCTGCTTCACATGGACTTATTTGTCCCGACTCACTACTCCACATTCTCTACCACAGCCTATCTTTATGGCTTCGTCATTGTTGATGATTACTCAAGATACACATGAGTGCACATAATACTCTACAAGACTGAAGTGCAAGATGTCTTCAGACGCTTCGCCAACCGTGCCATGAACAACTATGGCATCAAGATCAAGCATATAAGAAGTGACAATGGCACTGAATTCAAGAACACTGGCCTCGATCTTTATCTGGATGAGATGGGAATCACTCATGAATTCTCAGCCCCGTATACACCTCAGCAGAATGGGATCGTTGAGCGCAAGAACAGAACTCTAATTGAGATGGCTCAAACGATGCTCGATGAATACAAAACACCAAGAAGATTCTGGCCTGAAGCTATTGATACTGCATGCCATATCATCAACCGTGTTTGTCTTCACAAACTTCTGATGAAAACATCCTATGAACTCCTCACTGGAAAGAAGCCAAATGTAAGCTACTTCAGAGTATTTGGAGCTAAGTGCTGGATCAAGGATCCTCATCATAAGTCAAAGTTTGCACCCAAAGCTCATGAAGGCTTCATGCTCGGATATGGAAAGGACTCACACTCCTACAGAGTCTTCAACATTTTTCTCTATAAAACGGTTGAAACTGTGGATGTGCGGTTTGATGAGACAAATGGTTCACAAAGAGAGTCCCTACCAAATGTGCTAGATGAAGCTTCACCAAATGAATCTATCAAGCTAATGGGAACTGGTGAGATCATGCCTTATGAAGCACAACCTGATGAGGAACTCATCATCTCTGCTCCAAATCAACCAGACGACAATGCTCAGCCTGAAGACAACACTCCCGATGAAGACAATGAACAGCAAGAGCAAAATCTTCGTCCAGCTCATCCTCGTGATGCAAATGAAGTACAAGTTGAGAAGATAATTGATAGCATAAATGCTCCTGGTCCACTCACTCGCTCAAGAGCAACACAGCTTGCAAATTTCTGTGGGCATTTTGCTTTTGTCTCAATATCTGAACCCAAGAAAGTTGCTGAAGCTTTTATGTAGCCTGAATGGATTCAAGCAATGCAAGAAGAGCTTCAACAGTTTGAGCTGAACAATGTGTGGGAACTTGTCAAGCGTCCTGATCCTTGAAAGCACAACATAATAGGCACAAAATGGATCTATCGCAACAAGCAAGATGAGCATGGTCAAGTGGTCAGAAACAAAGCTCGTCTCGTTGCTCAAGGATACACTCAAGTTGAAGGGATTGACTTCAATGAAACATTTGCTCCTGTGGCTAGGCTTGAAGCTATTTGTATACTGATAGCCTATGCAAATCATCACAACATACACTACAACATGACCCCCCTTATAGCAACGGTTTTTTCCGTATCTAAATGTCCATATATGCGTTGTTAGTGTCTTTACCAACGGTTTGGGATGCGTAGCCTTATCCAGTGTTGCTAGCGCGCAATGCAACGCTTACACTACCGTTGGTAAAAGGGACCGTTGCAAGACTACAACACATAAAATAGACTTTTACAACACTTTCATATGTTGGTGCTTAGTGTATAGGAATCAAAATTCCATTGCCCGGCAATGGAGAGTTTACAACGCTTCGAGAGTTAGTACATATGTGTGCTGCCAGCAATTCTATTTATATATATAATAATATTATTATATCTAATGCCAGTAATTAAATTAATGCTTCATAAAATGGTGATAATTATGTATTTCAAGTGAAGAAAAAAACAAGCGAATATACTCACGAGGAACAAGTCATATATATTATATTAAACTGTTAGATTACAACATTGGAAATTACAGGAGGAATATCATCCAAATATAAACTAAAAACATCCATCTACATCCCTACAACTTAACCAAAACTTAAGTAAGGAACATCATTCAACCGGACATCATCCCTACAAACTAAAACCGAAAGCATCCGTCATCATCATTGTGAAATGGAACATCATCATCGCAGTATACTTGTCACGCACCCATATAATTATCCATTCATCTTTTGAACCTGGAAACAAAAAAAAATGACCGGTTAACAGATAATGCATTCACATGATGGAAGTAGTTACAGAGGTAGGATATTAGTCATGTACAAAGGTTGAAAGCCATGCAATCTTTGTTTTTTCTACATTACCGAGTGTATTGCAGTTTTTGCAATTCCGTACCAAATCTTCTGTTTTCACAAGTGTCGTATCGACATGCACTGCCCAAAATTCATTTGTAATTTCAGCACCAGTAAACTGAAATTAGGATTACAACTTACAACTGTAGAGAAAGAGTTGTGTCCTGTCATGATTTTGTGGCTCTTCAAGAACACTTGAATTGCTGCCTGTTAGAGGAAATCAAAGTAACCATTGGCAGATTCAGCCTCACCACCCAGGAGACAAAACAGAGACAAAACAAAGGGATCATATGAAATGAATTCGATAACTCTTACAGGTGGCACCGAACCAACTTATGGAAGGTTCCAAATATATTTCAGCTTCCTCTTCTTACGCTCTTTTGTTTCATATAATTTTCAGCTGAATATATAGAACCATCAATTATGTTATGATATGATGATGAATAATCATATATTGCAATCATCAAGGGATGAGCAACAAACTTACCTTCTTCACTTTCATCCACGTCAGCATCATCACAATATGTGAAACATTCATCATTAGTAGCTATTTCTTGGACATCAGGTGATATGACATCTTTTTCGCCAGAATTATGATTCGAACAGTTCTTCCGCCATATATTCTTTGTTGGATTCTACAACGTTAATTCTTGTACATGACATATCTGCTGCAACATGACGATGACCAAAAGTTTAAATGAATTATGTGTACAATATAGGTTGTTTCGGAAACTGCAATATATAGCACAGGGAGGTTTGGAAAAATTACAATTCAATCTAAGAGAGACACCGAACATAATAATCTAGGTAGGATCCATGGAAAGGG
Organism: Secale cereale; assembly: GCA_902687465.1. Taxonomy (NCBI): domain Eukaryota; kingdom Viridiplantae; phylum Streptophyta; class Magnoliopsida; order Poales; family Poaceae; genus Secale; species Secale cereale. The sequence continues at coordinate 786,304,298 of LR738712.1, read as the reverse complement.
TTAATCTGTTGGTTTTAAACCTGCTAGATCAAAGCCACCAGAAGCTATGTTGCGTGCAAAGGCTGCAAGCTAGCTTACGAATCTAGTAGGCAGGCACCTGGATTGATCTATAGACTATAGTAGCATACGTATATACACGTACATGTGAACTTGACCATTGATTAGATGAATCGATTCTCTTGGCAAGAACAGAGCCGACGCACAGATCGTTATAACATAACATAAAATTTTGATTAAGAATGCAGATCGGTAGAGTAGGGAGCAGCGAGCAGGAGAGAATGAACTGTTGGAGAGTAGGTCAGCATCTAACCTTTGCTTAGCTCGTGGTAACGCATCACCGGTCGCCGGGTGCGACGAGTCCAACAAGAGACGAGGAAGGGAACCGTGTTTTTTAGAACGCAAGAGAGATTCTTCGTGGCACGTACATGTGGCTGGGCTGACAGCCTGTTCAAGTTCGAGATGTTTCCAGCACAATCGACGGCGGCCGCGCCATGACCTTCGCGCTTCGGCAGGGGCGTTCCCCGGACGACGGTCTCGCTGGCGGCAATTGGTCCTGCTGCAACGTGCATCGGCCTCCAGCTACGGGTCTTGGACTTGCGGCGGAGCCAGCTCACTGCCCCGCATCGGCCCCCGGCGGCACCTTGGCGTACAGGCAGAGCACGGGGTGTGCCCTCGAAATAGGCAACACAAGATCTGTGCGTGCACGTGATTTATGGGGGCACCAGCCATGGGAGATAGGCGGCGGCGGGCGAGGAGCTGGGCGGCCGCGGCGGCGAGTGGATCCGGTGGAGATTGGAGATGAGATATGGTAGGAAACCGTGTTGATATGGGGGGAAAGGCTTCCGATACTGTTGGCGCAATTACCTCATCATCGGCTCATCGCGATCTGTTGGATGTTAGTCTCCGTCTGGGCTTCATATGACAGGTGGGGCCATGGTAATGAAGCGCACGTAAATTTTTAATTTTTTGACAAGATTAGTTGCTTTTGGAGGGAGAGAATGGAGGGAAAGTGAAAATTGGAGCAAGACCAAAATAGAAATACGAGGGAGTCTAAAATTTTGGAGCAAAACAAATTATAAATTTTGTTACTATATATATGCTCTTGCCCGTGACAGGCACTTTACATATATTTTTTGTGTCAAATAGAACGTGCTTCTTCTAGGTTTATATAAAGCAAGATCACTAGGTGTCCATCCAAAATCACTAGCTAGTTCTCTTCGACATGAAGCCTAAAGCAAATATTTTCTAAAGTTTGCACTCATATGAGGTATAAGGCCATCGCCAACGCCGGCCGACAAAACAGATACAATATTTGTTTGCGGACACCATGATATGAGAGCCGCCCATCAAACGCTTGCCCCAAACGCCCGCCCGCAATACACCGAATTCAGACATAATTTATGCAAACTTGACGGAACTCATTCAAACGGATATACGGTCAGTATAATTTACATAAACCAAACGATATTTCGTCCACTCAACTAAAATAAAAAAAACTAAACTAATTTGGAGCGGGTGGTGAACTCGTACGCTTGTCTGACTGGTTGGCAGCACCTCCGTCGCCATGCGTGTCATTGTGGTCATTGTCGTCGTCAGAGTGATCCTTCCAGTTGCAGAAGGACGGGGCCATGGGAGCCTTACCCGGCCGCCGTCTGGCGTTCGCGGATGCGCTGCTTCGCTTCCTCCTACATCGTGTGGACGGCCTCCTCGTCCCACGATCACCCTGGCCATGGTGCCCTAGCCTTCCCCGGTAGGAGATGACGGAGGTGTCACTGAGAGACCTCTCCTCACCGATCTTGGCAAGCTCCCCATCGAGCGGAACAACCGCCTCACGGACAACTCCGCGGTGATCACCGATAGGTCACGAGCCCATGCCTAAGCGAGGTTGGGGAATGGAAGGAACCAAGTCGGCGTGGCGTCGTGCTTCGCAAATGCCAAGTAGCACGCCACATTGCGCCGCTCCCATCGGGCCGCTTGCCAGGCCACCATGTCCTCAACCATGACCCTGCTCTGCAATTACTAGGTGCCACCGCCGGGACCGAGGTACTGGAGGAGGAGTCCATGCGCCTTTGCGGTTACCTCGGATACCTCCTCCTTCACGACCTTATCACGCCAGATGATGTGTGGCGATGACGCCAGCCAGCCGATGCAGGTATACCAGCTGAGCGGCGGCAACATTTGGTCCTTCTTCATACGACGTCCAATTTGCATGACTACGCCAGAAAGGCGGCCAAGCGGACTCTATCATGGCATGGTGGTAAGGCGGCAATGCCGACTCCGTGTTGACCCTCCTGTGTGGCGGTGAAGGCGGCGCTAGACGGTGGTCCATGACCGACCGCTCGAGGAGGATGGCCATGTGTCGCTAATACTCCTCGCCCGTCGCCGCAGCCTCCGCGAGGAGGCACGACTACGGCGGCTACTGTCAAACCAACTTTTTCACTTCCATGTGCCCATCGGACGATAGCCCTTTTGGGGGCTCCTTAGGCATTGGTTCATTCTGCGTAGAGTGACTGAACGCAGAAAGCCTTCCACTGGCAGGTGGTCTTGTTTTTTTACTCATGCTCCTTCTCGTTGCTGGAGGAGAGGATGATCTCCTCCTTCCCGGAGGAGTCAACCACCGTGGAGAGCAACGGTGGCACGCCACGAGTAGTCCAGTCCGGAAGGAGATCCACCATCACCACCTGCAGGCGCGGAGAACCACGACTTCAACATCATGGAGGATGGTGAGCGAAGACGGAGACAAGCGGATTGGAGCAGGGCGGAGAGGAGAGGATGTTAGGTGTGGTGTGGATGACATCGGAGCCGTACTTAAGTAGCCGCGACCAAGCGAAGGGGTGGGCAGTCGGCTTTAGTGCGGCGCACCGACCTAGTCTTCACGGTCGTTGCGTCGGAATTGAAGAGGTGCCGCCCGCTCGTCCGTTTGCATCGCTCTGACCAGCATCAATGCACCCCCTGGTTACGGGATTTCGGACAATCCGACGAATGCGTAGACCAATGGGGTACCACGTTGGATGACAACCTACCCCCGGACAGGTCGGTCCAAATCTTGTAGGCGTGTTGAGGGTCCTTGTTGAAGATGCCCTAAAGTTTTAGTTTGTTTCGAATCAAGCAAAGACCATGGATAAACAAATCAAGAGATCACTAGTTTGATAGTCATATTGTCTTCAATTTTGGAGCTCTGGTCCATCTAAGCATACTGTAACTAAATGTGAATTGAAATTGAACTTTTTATGAACATAATTCTGTTTTTTTGCTGAAAATCAAAAATTAGGAAGTTTTGAAAGCCTATTTAATACTTGTATGTTGTTTAAGAGATAATCAGCACCCCGGATGTAGATACATATGAACATTTGTAAGAATATGTAATAATCAATAGCCACTTTATAGACACTGAAACTCGTGATATATTGGAAACAAAACAATCAACACCAACTTATTTGGAATCAAGTATCGACACTTTAGGCCAGCCACACCTACAAATCCATGGACATACAAGGAAAAAAAAGCAAATAACACTAATGAATTAATCACTTCAACTAGACTCCACATTTTCATCTCGGTGACTTTTTCGTTATTGTTCGAACCTGCATGCAAAAGCAATGTAGTGGTAAGTTTCATCTCCAAAATGACATCTGTTGCTGTAGTGATACACTGATACTAAGAATGTAAATAACAGAAACATATCGGAAGCTGACTTTTGTTGAGGTACGGTGTCAGCACTTGGCACTTTAGGAGCATCTACAGTTTCTCCCTCTATATCTCAGTACCTGCTGAGTACGTACGGTGTACTTTCTCTAGGAAATCTCAATGGTAATTTGGTGGATTCTACACATTGCATAAAGTATTACTGCAGTTGTAACCATGAAAGGATTGCAAAAGCTTAGCCCATAAATATCTGACTTGGGATTTAAGTTCTTATCATCGTACAACAGAAATTCACAATCATATCATTTTTTAACAATGCAAGGACCATCCTCCCACCCTTTGCAACATACACAGGCAAAAAATTCTTCAAACATTGTAAAATAGGATAGTAAGGTCACTCTTCTATGCATATTTAAGTTCATATACCATTCTGAAGAAAATAAACAGTGTTTGCATTGATTAGCCTGATCAAACCCTTGAAGACTTACAGAGGTGAGTGCCAAGAAGAAGTGAGTTTATGCCAGTATGTGAAGCCAAGCCACTGCAATGGCATCAGAAACTGGAACAAGCATACTGGAATAATTATATGCCAAGGTTTTTATTCATCAAACAATTACTCCACAAGTTTCTAACCACAGCAGCATTCTAGTTCTTTGTACATGCACCAAACTGGAAGTACATAACACTTAAAGATTCACTTTTTAATGCTCAGGCAATCTCAATGACCCCAAACTGGGAGCAGCATACAATTGCAAGAATTGCAAATCCAGAAAAAATACAACAATGGAAAAACTCCACCCCAAGAACTTCACCGCCTAGAGCCGACTGGCAGCAGGGGACGCTAGCATATTTTTCTTACATGAACAAGTTGCAGCCTTCCTACTGCGGCCTTGCTGCTTGTCCCTTCTGCGTTGCCCGCAAAGCCGCCGTTCCCCTCTCCGTTGCCGCCTTCCCGCCGCTCCCCTGTCCACCCCCCTTCCCGCTGCCGCTGAGCCGGAATTCCAAATGACGCCGGTCGCCGGGGTTGCTCCTCCTCGAGACCGGAACGCGACACGTGAGTTCCAAAGGGCAGGGAGTATGCCGAACGCCCAGACGAGACGGCCGGACGGGACACAGCGGCGGGCGGTAGGGACCGGCGGCGGCGGGCAGGGTGGTTTATTTCAGGGGAGCCATGGGTAGGTTTTACTTCTCGTCAGCCTCAACTGCACTTCGTTCTTTTCTCGATCGGTATTCGGTAGTGTAGTTTTGGGCTAAGATGTGAGGCCCGGCTAGAGGTTAGGACCGGGCTGTGCGGCAGGTCGAAAGATTTTTTTTCACACAGCAGGCAAGGAATTTTTCTTACGCCCAGAAAATGGCCTGGGTTGCCTGTGGCCCAGCTCCGCCGTTGTCGCTCAACGAGAGAAGATTCCATGATTGATTTATGGCGTAGTCTACCCCTAAAAAACATTATGCCGTAGTCGGAGGGAGAGACCTAGATCGATTCAACCCCTAATTATAAAAAAAAATCGATTCTACCCCTAAAGAAAAAAAAACAGATCGATCTGATATAATGATCCAAAAATAAAAGAGGGGGACTTCACGCGATTTGGTTTTGCTCGAACGGATAGCACAAAGTTTTTATTTTTATTTTTTACTATGTATATTTACAGTATTTTTTTAGAGTTATATATTTACAGTATTTTGATAGATATTATTTGCAACACATACGAGGCAACATATATGATCTGTTGCAACTTATGAACTATAATACGGTCATGAGCTGCAACTCTGCAACACATACGCTGCAACGCCTATATGCGTATCTACAGTGAAATTTGCAACATATAGTCAAAACGTTGTAGAATTTGTGTTGCTTTATAGGGGGTATCCTTGTAGTGATACTTTTATATCAAATGGATGTAAAGAGTGCCTTTCTCAATGGAAGAATTGAAGAAGAAGTGTACGTTGCACAACCACCTGGCTTTGAAGACCCAAAACGTCATGATATGGTATACAAGCTCAACAAGGCACTGTATGGCCTCAAACAAGCGCCTCGTGCTTGGTATGACACCCTCAAAGATTTCCTGAAGAGCAAAGGCTTCAATCCTGGATCCCTAGATCCCACACTCTTCACGAAGACATATGATGATGAGCTATTTGTCTGCCAAATCTATGTGGATGACATTATCTTCGGTTGCACGGACAAGAAATACAGTGATGAGTTTGGTCACATGATGCAAGAACAATATCAAATGTCCATGATGGGTGAGCTGAAGTTCTTCCTTGGTCTTCAAATTCGTCAACAAGGCAACGGCATCTTCATATCTCAAGAGAAGTACCTTAAAGACTGCCTAAAGAAGTTTGGAATGCAAGACTGCAAAGGGTACTCGACGCCAATGCCTGCTAAACATCATCTGGGTCCCGACGCCAATGGTAAAGAGTTTGATCAACAGGTATACCGCTCCATGATTGGTTCTTTACTTTATTTATGTGCATCTAGGCCAGATATTATGCTTAGTGTTTGCATGTGTGCTCGATATCAAGCGGCACCAAAGGAGTCGCATCACCTAGCTGTGAAGCGAATACTTCGATATTTGGCTTACACCCCAACACTAGGATTATGGTATCCAAAGGGCTCAGAGTTTGATCTAGTAGGATTTTTAGATGTTGATTATGCTGGTGACAAAGTTAATCGCAAGTCCACATCAGGCACATGTCACTTTCTAGGGCGATCACTTTTTTGTTGGTCTTCAAAGAAGCAGAACTGTGTATCACTCTCCACTGCTGAATCTGAATACATTGCTGTTGGATCTTGCTGCGCTCAGCTTCTCTGGATGAAGCAAACACTCAAGGACTATGGATTCCATCTGAAGCATGTGCCACTCTACTATGATAATGAAAGCGCCATCAAGATTGCCAACAACCCAGTTCAGCACTCGAAGACAAAGCACGTTGAAATTCGTCATCACTTTCTCAGAGATCATGTTATGAAGGAAAATATTGATATCATACACGTCAACACTGAAGAGCAACTGGCAGATATCTTCACAAAGCCCTTGGATGAGAAAAGGTTTTGCAAGTTGTGGTGTGAGCTAAATATCTTAGAATCCTCAAATGTCCTGTAATCAGGCACACATCCTAACACTTATGCATATTGATGACTTACATGTGCAACACACGAAGTAAAGTATATCTTCAATCAATGAAGACTTACATTCTAAGTGTGAATACATTAACACGGAATTTGACTTCGTAGCGCCACGATAATTGTGCGCCGTGTCTGGGTCTAATACTTCCTATACGGTGGGTAACGCCACCACCAAGTTCTTGTTGAACTCGGCCAAAGAGAACAAGAAGCTTTGGGGATTAGACTTCAATCCTGGCCCCTCTGCGCCCCGCGCTGATGGCACGCGCGAAGCGGAACCAAATCTGGTTGGGCCCTTCTACAACCTAGAAGGCCTCATCAGTCACATAAGGGTTCAAGAGGCAGACGTGGATCAGCCTGAAGCAGATGCTGATTCTGAAGAAGCACCTGCAACGCCGAATCCCCAGAAGAAGAAATCAAAGGCTTCGGAGACTACTCCACCAAAGGGCGTCTAGAGTGAAGCCTTTGGCCACTGCTCCACCTACAACAAGTGTACAATCTGAGGAACACTCTCGTATCTCCAAGAGCAGACAGCTGAAGAGGAAGCCAACACGCAACCCCAGTCCAGCTCTCACTCCTGATGCAGTACTGAAGACTGCCAATGATGCCCTTGATCTCTCAAGTGATGAAGATCTTGGTGATGATGCTCTGGAGCTATTGATCAAGAGCAAGCAAGATGCTGAAATCTTCAATGATTTGCCGCTCTTTGACGTTGAAGTGCTCAATAACTTCATTGATGAATCGTTTGACTCACCCAATCTGAGCTTCGACGATCTTCAACTTCCAGTTGGCCTCAGCGTCTCCTTCCATGGCGCCATTGCTTCTGAGCTGGCTCAGGCTCAAAGAATTTTTGAGCTGAAGTAGAAGATAGATTATGAAAAAGCTCAGTTCAAGAAGCATGTGGACAAGCTCAGCGTGCAAGAAATTCAAAACTTCAAGGTTATGATGCACGAGCTCAAGGAAGACTTTCGCCAGCGGCGTGAAGAAGCTAAAGGTTCTCGTGAGCGAATCAAGGACTTGGCTGCAAAATGTGTTCAAGCATTCAATGAAGCTGAAAAGCGCAAGGCACTTGGGCGTCCTGGCATTGATCCAAGGATGGCTGCCAAGAAGAAGAAGAAGCAACCAGTGCCCGAAGCTGAAGAATCTGGGCAGGAAATGCCTCGCATAGTCTTCCCTGCTAGCATGACTGGCACGAAGCCTTAGGCAACCCCAACCGCTTCAAAGCTCAAGAAGACTAAGGTGGCTGAAGCTGAAGCTCGCAAGCATAAGCAATCTACTGATGAAGCTCCACCCACCAAGAAGCGCAAGACCAAGAGGGATAAGGTTGCTTCCAAAGAGCCTATCTTTGTCGAGCCAATCTCAGTTGCTCGCCCTACATCTGCCCAGAGAGAACAAAGACTGACTGTTCATGAGCCTGCTCCCACAGAGGCTGAAGACATTCTAGCTGTTGACCCCACCGCAGCTGAAGACATTGGTCCTCCAGACAATGTTGAAGATGATGTAGTCCTTCCTCAGATCGAATACAACATTGAATCTTCGCCTGTTCTTACGAACAGCGAACGCATCAGCATTGGTCGTCCATTGACGCCAATTGCTCAGGATGACTCGTGGGCTGATCACCCACAGGATACACAAGCCACTCCCCAGCAAACTCAAGACACCAGTACGGTGTTTGAAGATGAAGACTTTGAGGCCCAACAACCTCCATCTCCTCAGGCGTCGCCAGCTTTTTGCAGGCTTCGCAAAGGACCAAGGCCTCAAGTCACTGCCCCAAGTGTTCCAGAAGGAGTAGAGCAACCATCTGCACCTGATGCTGCTCCTACTGGGAACCCCTCAGAATCTGAAGCCAAAGCGGGTGAAGATATTCCGGCTGCATCAGCCGAAGAAGAACCACCCCAACAAGAAGAAGAACAACCCCAAGTTGAAGAAGAAAGTACTGCCGCATCCCTGTTCTAAAAAAGAACGTGTCCGACCCTCCAGCTCCTGAAGTGGAGGCAACAAATTCAGAGGCTGCCACCACCAACACTGAAGCCAATGACGTGGTCATGGCTGAAGCTTATGTGGCACCTGAAGACACTGTGGCGCATGAAGTAACTACGCCTGAAGTAACTGCTCCTGAAGCCAGTGCTGTGCCTGAAGCCAATGCTGCACCTGACGCCAATCTGCAGCTTGAAGAAAATGCCTCTGCTCATGTTTCGCCTCCACGGCCTCATACCATTGAGCAAGCATACAACAAGGATGATCAGCTTGTTACTGTCCGGTGGCCCACTCTGATTCCGCCACCTACCACTGAACCACATGCTGCTGGTCCTCAGTTTGATCATCATGTTGCTCACAGGCCCCAAGTTCAGAAGCCTAAGCCAAGACTGCCAAGGTTTCCAGGTATTGCAACATCTTCAGGGTCATTCAATGCCAATAGCTTCACTGCGCACAACACCTTCCTTGATAGCGCCAAAAACCCATATTCCAAGCCAAGAATATCCTCAGATAGGTTTTGGAGCCATCAACAGTGCAGCTACTACTCACGAGTACTCTATGATCAAGGGCGCATTTTCCCTCATATGCGTCTTGACACTGAAGCTATTGCTGGTCTGCCCTGCTTGGAGGAAGCTCTTGACTACTTCCGTGATGCTGGCCTACTCAATTTTGTCACAGATAAAGAGCATTGGAATGAAGAGCTGCTTCTGCAATTCTATGCAACACTCCACATCCGAGGCTACAGCAGGGATCCGAAGACATGGGTCCTTGAGTGGATGACAGGCAATGTGCATCATGAAGCTAAAGCCTTTGATCTCATTGAGCTTACTGGCCTGCCCACTCCAGGAGATCTATATGAACCTGGCTGTCAACTGCACACTGAAGCATTGGAGAGTATCTTTCAGAAGCGTCAGCCCAACATGAGCCAAATGCTCAGCATGATGAAGCCTCTGCCAAGTGATGCTGAATATCCTAAGGAATTCTTTGTTGAAGACCTAGAGTACCTGCCGCGCACCATCTATCAAATCATCAGGCGTACTCTATGGCCAATAAAAGGACATTCTTCATCAGCCAAGCTTGAAGGCACGATGAAGACTTTGGTCTTCTATATCTTCAATGGCATCAGCTTCAATGCTCAAGATTTCTTCATTCGACAAATGGCTATGTCTAGAGCTGATCTCCTTGGTCTGAAATTTTATGCCCCTTGGATAATGCGCCTCATTAAGTTGCATTCAGCTATCACCTATCAGCCCTCTGCTCGCAACCATCAGATTTTCTTACCTGAGGTTGATATGTCAGCTGAAGCCATCTACCAAGAGCCTGCTAAAGAGCCAGTTAGTCTTCACAACGCTGATCATCAAAGCTTCACTCAGCAGATTGAAGGGGTTCCAGCAGTCTCACGTGTTTATCCTCTGGCTGGCCGTACTCGTCTACCTCGACACGCTGAAACTGAAGCCACTGAAAGCACTATCGCTCAAAGGCCTCAGAAGAGATCTCGTGTCCTGAACAATTGAGAACTTCTGATAGCCCTTCATCAGAAACAGGACAAGCATCACCTCTGGTTAAAGCGTCAGATGCAAAGCCTCTTGGTGGATGTCAATCGCATTCACAATCTTGCCACCAAGAATGCTTTTGTTGCTCATGAAACATGTCGGAGGTCTTGGAAGAGTTTGACCTTGCTGAGTGCTGAAGCAGATCTTCAAGACGATGGCTTAACTGAGAGATTCAAGTTCCACAACACTCCTCCAAGGACTGCTGTTATGCGTCCGACTCCATCTCTTGAAGATTCTGAATACTCCTCCTCCGCTGCAACAATTGACGTCAGGGTGATCGATGATCAGGATGATGCTACTTCACCACCTCCTACTTCAGCGCGCATCGACACTGCACCAACCACTTCTGCACCACCAAACAACAACACTGACCCTGCATCCTCTTCTGCTCCAACTGGGAACGAGTAGAGGCTCTATGTCTTCAAACCTTTTTGGTTCTTACTGACAAAAGGGGGAGAAGCATATGAGTTGATAGTCTTCAAGCGGGTCCATATGGGCGGGTGCTTTATAATTTGCCTAGTGTTTACAACTCTGCTTTTGCTACATTTGGTTCTTTGAGTTGTAACACTTAAACTGATGGTCGTCTGCTACGTTTTTATGCTACTCTGTAATGCAATGATAAATTCCGCATCTGCTACCTTATATTCCGCACTTAGTCATTATTGCAGACGTCCATTTTTCATTATGCATGTCATTATCTTCGACATATCAATTATGCATGATGAATTGTCATCATAAGTTGAAGAGGATCTCCACAAGTACAACCTGCCATGTGTATTTGCATTCAAAGGCAAATCAACTATATGCACATCTTCAGGGGGAGCCTTTTTCTACTTACGAAGGCAATACCTTTATCCTTTACAATTTCACATATCTTTATCCCCGTTGAAAACTTCAACCAGTTTGTCATCAATCACCAAAAAGGGGGAGATTGTAAGTGCATCTAGTTCCACCCCTAGTGGTTTTGGAGTATTGACGACAAACCTGGTTGAGGGACTAATGTGTTTGTGAGAATTGCAGGATAACACAGGTAGTAGTCCCTCATTGATTCGGTTAACCTACCGGAGATGACCCCTAAAAATGTATGAAGACATTGATATCAGTGGTGGTATATGAAGATAATCATATTGAAGACTATGACATGAGAAGACATTGTGTGAAGACTATGGAGAGCGAAGACATAGATGTTTCGCTGTTCCCTTTTCTTTTTGCTGAGTCATAGGAACCACCGTACTGTTAAGTGGGGTCCAAGTGAACTACGTCAGAGTGACTGAAGTGATGCTCAACCAAATCCTATGTCTTCGAGCAAAGACTATGAGAGCAAATCTTATCCTGAGGCGGATGAGTCAGCTTTACTTGGAGCTCAAGTAAAGTTGTCGTGTGTGTTTGAAATCTGACCGTTGGAAACGTGTCAGTTCCTTAGTGACCCAGGGTCACTTCGGACAAATCAGGTCGGGTTGCCCAGTGGCTATAAATAGCCCACCCCCTTCACCATAAATTGGTGGCTGCTCAGAGTTATTACACGACTTTTGTCATTTGAGAGCAACCCACCTCCAAAGCATTTGAGAGAGAAATCCTTGCGAGGACAAAGCCCAAACACCCAGAGCCAAAGAGTGTTAGGCATCACCGAAGTCTTTCTGTCTGTGTGACCTGAAGACTTATTACACTTGAGGACTGTGTTTCCTCCAGCCGGTTAGGCGTCGCGTTCTGAGCATCCAAGAGTCATTGTGGATTGCTGGTGAACGAAGTCTGTGAAGGTTTGGAAGTCTACCTTGAAGACTTACCAGAGTGATTGGGCGAGGACTAGGTGTCCTTAGCTCAAGGGGAAGAAGGTGAAGACGCGGTCTTCTGAGTTAAATCTCAGCCTCCCTAACCAGACGTACAGTTGTCACAGCAACTGGAACTGGTCTAACAAATCACTGTCTTCCCCGAGCTACTGGTTCTATCCTTTCCTTCCCTTTGCTTACTGCTCTATGTTGTGAAGACATTGCATGCTTGCCTTATCTGATTGTCTTCACTAAGTATCTACTTGTTGTGATTGGCTTCATTCCTTCTTCCTTTATGATCACTACTGCCTAGTTGCTATTAGTCTTCATGCTTTCACTTCATTGAATACATGACTATGGCTTATCTAGTGTAGTCCACTTTCCGCTGCATACTAATAGGCTTGAGCTTATCGTTAGTCTTCGAAATTACCATGGTTTGAAGCATTTCATAAAAATCGCCTATTCACCCCCCCTCTAGTCGATATACTGCACTTTCAATTTGCTCCTCTGGCTAGGCTTGAAGCTATTCGCGTACTGCTAGCCTATGCAAACCATCACAACATACTTCTGTATCAAATGGATGTGAAGAGTGCTTTTCTCAATGGCAAGATTGAAGAAGTGTATGTTGCACAACCACCTAGCTTTGAAGATTCAAAACATCCTGATATGGTATACAAGCTCAACAAGGCACTGTATGGTCTCAAACAAGCCCCTTGTGCTTGGTATGACACTCTCAAAGACTTCCTGAAGAGCAAAGGCTTCAAACCTGGTTCCCTGGATCCCACACTCTTCACAAAGACATATGATGGTGAACTGTCAGTTTGCCAAATCTATGTGGATGACATTATCTTTGGCTGCACTAACAAAAGATACAGTGATGAGTTCGGTCACTTGATGCAAGAGCAATATCAGATGTCCATGATGGGTGAGCTGAAGTTCTTCATTGGTCTTCAAATTCGTCAGCAAAGCAATGGCATCTTCATATCTCAAGAGAAATACCTCAAATATTGCCTGAAGAATTTTGGTATGCAAGAGTGCAAAGGATACACGACGCCTATGCCAACTAAAAGTCATCTGAGTCCCGACGCCAATGGTAAAGATTTTGATCAAAAGGTATATCGCTCCATGATTGGTTCTTTACTTTATTTATGTGCATCTAGGCCAGATATTATGCTTAGTGTTTGCATGTGTGCTCGATTCCAAGCGGCACCAAAGGAATCGCATCACTTAGCTGTGAAGCGAATTCTTCGAAATTTGGCTTACACCCCAACACTAGGATTATGGTATCCAAAGGGCTCAGAGTTCGACCTAGTTGGATTCTCAGATGCTGATTATGTTGGTGACAAAGTTGAGCGCAAGTCTACATCAGGCACATGTCACTTTCTAGGATGATCACTTGTCTGTTGGTCTTCAAAGAAGCAGAACTGTGTATCACTCTCCACAGCTGAATCTGAATACATTGCTGCTGGATCTTGCTGCGCTCATCTTCTCTGGATGAAGCAAACTCTCAAGGACTATGATGTCCATCTGAAGCATGTGCCACTCTATTGCGACAATGAAACCGCCATCAAGATTGCCAACAACCCAGTTCAGCACTCGAAGACAAAGCACATTGAAATTCGTCATCACTTTCTCAGAGATCATGTCATGAAGGAAGATATTGATATCATACACGTCAACACTGAAGAGCAGCTGGCAGATATCTTCACAAAGCCCTTGGATGAGAAAAGGTTTTGCAAGTTGCGGTGTGAGCTAAATATCTTAGAATCCTCGAATGTCCTGTAATCAGGCACACATCCTAACACTTATCCATGTTGATGACTTAGATGTGCAACACACGAAGTAAAGTATATCTTCAATCAATGAAGACTTACATTCTGAGTGTGAATACATTAATACGGAATTTGACTTCGGAGCGCCACGATAATTGTGCGCCGTGTCTGGGTCTAATACTTCCTATACGGTGGGTAACGCCACCACCAAACCTTTTCTTGAAGTGTTTCTCCTGCTGTTGCATTTGCAAAATCTTCGCATTTGATTTATCTTCATATATGTCTTATATATACTTGTGTTCTGTCCTCTACAGCATTCACTTACAGCTATGTCTTATTATTTGAATCTTTTGAACTAAGTGAATGTGATCGGACCCTAACCTCTCTATGCTTTCTCACCTAAAACTCTATCTATCGAAATCATATGCATTCTGTTGGAACCGTCGAATGTCTTCTCTGCGTCCTTGTCAGCAGAAGATACAGAGACAAACATTAAATCTGTTTTTAATGCTTAATCCTTTTTGCCTGAAACCTGGAGAAGCCGGAACCACCACCCCGACAGTCCAGGCGTGCGTGGGCACATGGAACAACTCCCCATGTCTTGCACGTCCGCCACGTGTCCCTCGGATGTGAACCGCCAGGGGCACCTGCGTAATTGCGATGTGCCGTCTCCCATCCTTATAAATGCCCGTCCCATCATGGTCAAAAACTCTTCTACCACCTCTCCACCTCGACAAACCCTAGCGCCATAGCTAGCTCTCGACGACGCCGGCGACGAAGCGCTTCGCTGCCGCGACCTCGTCGACGCCGTCTTCACGCCGGCCGCGGACATCGTCTTCTCCGCCGCCGCCATAGGTGTCCTCCGTCGCCAAGTTAGGGCACGGAAGATTGAACTGCTCGGCCTCCACTTCGTCTCCGTCTAGCTGTTCATCGTGTGGTAAATTAAAACTCTCTTTTTACCGTCTTCTTGATCCGATATAGATTCATCCTTTCTACCAAAAGAAGTTTCTGCCTCCACATATTTGGATCTATCCTGTCTGCATCTCATACTTTGCCTAGTATATTCACTTATGCTTCACACATAGTTAGATTCCTCACTTGTACCTATTCTTGGATTCGTACAAATCTGGAACCAACTCTGAACATATAAGTGAATGTCTTCGCGCTATGAGGTCAATGTCTTCTAAACTGATTTATCTTCAAAATCTTCTGAGAATGCATATGACCTCTTCCCCTTCCCTCGCGTATCTAATGCTATCATAGGTACATGTCCGTGGGAGAATCCCTTGGTTCTCATAGTCTGCATTCATTTGCAGAATTCTTACAGCATCACATCAACTCTCCCGAAGCCAGTTCCTATCTGACCAGCAGACGAAAGCCTTTGACAGTGTTGAAGCCTTTCAGTTTGAACCCAATGGCTACTGAGAAGTCTGTTAGGAAGGGTGGCAGACAGCACCGTGGAAACACCTCCAGAGATTTGCCTCCTGACCTCCATGAAATGTACAAGACTGATCCAGAGGAGGACTACAATCAAAGGAAAACTCGAATCCAATGGATTCGAAGATATTGGGCAGAACAGTGGTTCAAGTACAGGTTTGTGACCCAGGAGTATGCTGAGAAGAATGCCATCAAGCGACCATGGGGAGACATTCTGTACAAAAATCTTCCACCCAGGAGCCAAGCTGAAGCCATTGCTCAAGGCTTCTATCCTTGCATGGTCCGAGGGCCACAACCAGCAGATGCCGACCCATCGTCATTGCTATGGTGTCGTGACGACAATCTGTTCAAGCGCAACCTCCAGTATGCCAAGAACTCGGCCAAGGAGAACAAGAAAACTTGGGGATTAGATTTCAACCCTGGCCCCTCTACGCCTCGTGTCGATGGCACACACGAAGCTGAACCAAATCTGGTTGGGCCCTTCTACAACTTAGATGGTCTCATCTCTCACATAAGGGTTCAAGGGGTAGATGTGGATCAACCTGCAGATGACGCTGACTCTGATGAAGCGCCTGCACCTCCGAAGCCAAAGAAGAAGAAGAAATCCAAGGCTTCGAAGCCTTCCACTCCACCAATAGCTTCAAGAGTGAAGCCTCTGGCCACTGCTCCACCTGCACCAAGTGTGCAGTCTGAAGAACACTATCGCATCTCCAAGCCGAAGAAGCTACAGAAGAAGCCTATGCACTCCACTGGTCCAGCTCTGACTCCTGCTGCTGTTCTGAGGAACAAGAATGAAGCCATTGATCTGTCAAGTGATGAAGATCTTGCTGCTGATGCTCTTGAGCAATTGATAAAGAGCAAGCAAGATGCAGAAATCTTCAATGACTTGCCTCTCTTTGACGTGGCAGTCATCAATAACTTCATTGATGAGTGGTTTGACACCCCCAACCTCATGTTCGATGATCTGCAACTTCCAATTGGCCTAAGCATCTCATTCCATGGCGCCATTGCTTCTGAGCTAGCTCTTGCTCAGAGAATTGTTGAGCTGAAGCAAAAGATTGATTTTGAAAAGGCTCGGTTTAAGAAGCATATGGCCAAGCTCAGCGTCCAAGATATCCAGAATTTCAAAGTCATGATGCATGAGCTCAAGGAAGCTTTTCACAAGAAACGTGAAGAAGCTAAAGGTTCTCGTGAGCGCATAAAGGCCTTGGCTGCCAAGTGTGTTCAAGCTTACAATGAAGCTGAGAAGCGCAAGGCCTTTGGGCATCCTGGCATCGACCCCAGGATGGCTGCAAAGAAGAAGAAGCCAACTCTGGCCCCAGCTGAAGTATCAAGGCAGGAAGAACCTCGCATTGTCTTCCCTGCCAGCATGACAGGCACGAAGCCTAAGGTCCCCACAGTTGCTTCAGAGCTCAAGAAGACAAAGGTCGCTGAAGCTGAAGCTCGCAAGCGTAAGAACACCACTGGTGATGCTCCACCCTCCAAGAAGCGCAAGATCAAGAAGGTCCGGGCTGCTCCCACAGAGTCCCTTGTCGTCGAGCCGATCTCTGTTGCTCGTCCTACATCTGCACAACAAGAACGTCGCCTGACAGTTCATGAGCCTGCTCCCACAGAGGCTACTTAAGACATTCCAGCTGTTGACCCCACCGCAGCTGAAGGCATTGGTCATCACGACAATGTTGAAGATGATGAAGTCCTTCCTCAGATCGAATACAATGTGGTATCATCACCTGTTCTCATGAACAGCGAATGCATCAGCATTGGTCATCCATTGACGCCAATTGCTCAGGATGACTCATGGGCTGATCACCCACAAGACACACCAGTAACTCCCCCTACTCAAGTCACCAGTTCGGTGCTTGAAGACGAAGACTTTGAGGCCCAACCAACTCCGTCTCCAAAAGCGTCGCCAGCATTCCGCAGGCTTCGCAAAGGACCAAGGCCTCAAGTCGTTCCTTCAAGTGTTCCAGAAGGAGATGAGCACCAATTTGTTCCTGAAGCCTCTCCTACTGTGAACCTCCCTGAGTCTGAAGCCAAAGCGGCTGAAGATATTCCGGCTGCATCAGCCGATGAAGAAGTAGCAAGAGAAGAAGAAGCACGTGTTGCCACACCCCGTGCCGACCAAGTTGTTCTCAAGGAGAACGTGTCCGACCCTCCAGCTCCTGAAGTGGAGGTTACACATTCTGAGGCTGCCACCAACACCACCATTGAAGCCAATGACGTTCTCATGGGTGAAGCTAATGTGGCACCTGAATTCAATGTGATGCCTGAAGTGAGAGCACCTGAAGCCAATGTTGCACCTGACGCAAATCAGCAGCCTGAAGTCAATGCCACTGCTCCTGTTCCGCCTCCAAGGCCAGATACTATCGAGCAAGCATGTGACAAAGATGACCATCTCATCTCTGTCAAACGGCCCACTACTGATCCGCCTGCTGCTGGTCCTCAATTTGATTACCACGTCGAGCACATGCCTCAGGTTCAGAAGCCAAAGCCAAGACTGCCCAGGTTCCCAGGCACTGCCACTTCGCCGAGGTCCTTCAATGCTAATGGCTTCATTGCGCACAACACTTTCTTTGACAGCGCCAAGAACCCCTATTCCAAACCAAGGATTTCATCAGATAGGTTCTGGAGCCATCAACAGCGGAGCTATTATTCACGAGTTCTCTATGATCAGGGGCGCATCTTCCCACATATGCGTCTTGACACTAAAGCCATTACTGGGTTTCCTTGTCTTGAAGAAGCCCTTGACTGCTTCCGTGATGCTGGATTACTCAACTTTGTGACTGACAAAGAGCATTGGAATGAAGAGCTACTTCTGCAATTCTATGTAACCCTCCACATTCGCGGCTACAACAGGGATCCGAAGACATGGGTCCTTGAGTCGATGACAGGAAATGTCCATCATGAAGCCAAAGCCTTTGACCTCATTGAGTTAACTGGCCCGCCCACTCCAGGAGAACTATATGAACCTGGTTGTCAACGCCACTACGAAGTTTTGGAGAGCATCTTTCAGAAGCCAAAGCCTAACATGAGCCAAATGCTGAGCATGATGAAGCCTTTGCCACTCGATACTGAGTACCCAAAGGAGTTCTTTGTTGAAGACCTTGAGTATCTGCCACACACCATTTAAAGACATTATAACTGTGCACTTTTCCAGCCATCTCAGGCTATTTGCGTTTCTATCCGTCGGATCTTCAGTTTTGGTCTTTCTTGATCGTTCGATTACCTCTGAACGCCGTGTACTCGCTTTCTTCGCTACGACCGAGTGCTATCCTTGATGGGCCGCTGCTCCCGTGACAATTTCGGCAGCGTTATGAAATTGGGTCTAATGGGCTTCAACCCAGCCGAAAAGAGATGCATCTACTCAACCGTCCTTTCAACCCTAAAAAAATCTACGCAATCCCTTTCATTCACAGGGACGCAGCCGTCACCTGGTGGCAGACGCTGAGGTCGATGTGGTGGCGGCTGCGTTGACGGAATCAACCGATGGCGCCTCATGACCACCGCGCTTCGGGTCCGACTGACACAGGGCCCCTTGCCGGTCGACCGAACAGCGTCCTGACCGGTGACGCCATGAGGAAGTGGACCGGGAAGCGAACATCCGTCTATCGATTGAACTTCATTTGCAATTGATTCATTGAGCTGTTAATCAGGCCGATTAATGGAAATTGATGAATGGGCTGAACTAGAGATTATTGCAGGTCAGTTATACATATGTCGATTCATGTTTTGCCTTTAATTTACGCACGCCCATATAATCCCCACCGCGTGATGTTCCTTCCCTGCTCCCCTCACTTCTGCAACCTTTCTCCTGTAGCCTTGGTTGATGGTCCCTTTCTACATCCCCTCTTCCCTGATTCTTCATCAAATCCAATTTTAGAATTTATTTTGTTGATATTGTTCTTTCTACTCACAAACAGTGCAGGTTCGCCTACGAATACGCTCCTCTGCAACACCTCTCCTTTGTTAAATTATGTGTGCGGATTTCCCAAGGTGCACCTTTCTGAAACGATTCCCCTTTGGAGTCAAATGTTTGAATCGCTTGAGCAGACCGGCACAAACCGCTTGTTGGTAGAGGCGACACGGGGTATCATTCACGTCGACATTGCAGAGCAGCATTGGTTCCACCATCTTGTATTCTCAGCACCCCACAAGGATTCACTCGGGTAAGAGCACCCTACAGTTAAATCCTATTTCTAGAGCGCTACAATATATTCTACTTTTCATTACCACTGTTGTTTCCTAATTGTTACAAGTCAGTGATGTTTGAGTGAAGAAAGGGACATATACTGTACAAATTTATGCCCAGCACGAGCTGCTTGACATCTGATGCCAGTTTTCGTTGCTTATGTTCTTTGGCTATGGGGATGTACTAGCTTTTTGGTATCCTAGCAATTGAGTGAACTTTTCACACGAGCCACTGCTACTACTAGTGGAAATGTGTGTGTTCCTTGGTGTTTCAAAATGATGCTCCAGGTCTATGTAGGATTAGAAAAAAATAGTACTTCATTTCAAACAATTAGGCAATATACTCTAGATGAAATCAATCATGCAGGTGGAATTTATCATGTAGTTGATCAAAAAGGGACGTGTTATACTCACCGATGTTTTGTACCAGCCTGTAAGTGTGCGACGAGTGGAGGAATTCACCCATAAGGCATCAACAATTGTGTATCCTCCCGTCCTCTACTCACCGGTGTTCAGTGGTAGTATGCCCTTTTGGGGAACGTAGCATAATTCAAAAAGATTCTACGCTTTCACCAAGATCCAACTATGGAGACATCTAGCAACGAGCAAGTGAGAGTGCATCTACATACCGTTATGTAGATCGCGAGCGGAAGCTTTCGAAGAAGCGTGGATGAAGGAGTCGTACTCTTCACGTTCTTCGTCACCGATGATCTAGCGCCGAACGGACGGCACCTCCGCGTTCAACACACGTACGGTGCAGCAACGTCACCTCCTTCTTGATCTAGCAAGGGGGGAGGAGAAGTCGTCAGAGATCCGGCAGCACGACGGCGTGATGACGGATGCAGTGGAGATCGCAGCAGGGCTTCGCCGGGCGCCCTGCGTGGGAGTATGGAGGTGTGACAGGAGGGGGAGAGGCGCCAGGGCAAGGGTGCGGCAGCCCTCTCCCCTCCCACATATATATAGGTGTCCAGGGGTGTGCCAGGGCCCCTGCAGATCCAATCTGCAGGGGGGGGCGGCCAGGGGGGAGTCCTTGCCCCCCAAGGCAAGTGGTGGCCCCCCTCCCCCTTAGGGTTTTAACCCTAGGCGCATGGGGAGGTGGGCCCCTAGTGGTGCGCCAGCCCAGAGGGGCTGGACACTTCCCCTTGCGGCCTAGGGGCCCCACCGGGATGGGTGGCCCCACCCGGTGGACCCCCGGGGCCCCTCCGGTGGTCCCGGGACGCTCCCGGTGACCCCCGGAGATCACCCGATGGCCGAAACTGGACTTCCTATATATCAATCTTTACCTCCGGACCATTCCGGAACTCCTCGTGACGTCCGGGATCTCATCCGGGACTCCGAACAACTTTCTGGTTTCCACGTGCATTTATCTCTACGACCCTAGCGTTACCGAACCTTAAGTGTGTAGACCCTAGGGGTTCGGGAGACACGTAGACATGACCGAGACCACTCTCCGGTCAATAACCAACAGCGGGATCTGGATACCCATGTTGGTTCCCACGTGTTCCTCGATGATCTTCATCGGATGAACCAGCGTGTCAAGGATTCACTCAATCCCGTACGTTATTCCCTTTGTCCATCGGTACGGTACTTGCCCGAGATTCGATCGTCGGTATTCCCGATACCTTGTTCAATCTCGTCATGGCAAGTCTCTTTACTCGATCCGTAATCCATCATCCCGTGACTAACTACTTAGTCACATTGAGCTCATTATGATGATGTCTTACCGAGTGGGCCCAGAGGTACCTCTCCGTCGTACGGAGTGACAACATCCCAGTCTCGGTTCGTACCAACTCAACAGACACTTTCGGAGATACCCGATGTGTACCTTTATGGCCACCCAGTTACGTTGTGACGTTTGGCACACCCAAAGTAATCCTACGGTATCCGGGAGTTGTACAACCTCATGGTCTAAGGAATAAATACTTGACACCGAAAAGCTTATGCATTACGAACTATACGATCTCGTGTTATGCTCAAGTTTGGGTCTTGTCCATCACATCATTCTCCTAATGATGTGATCCCGTTATCACTGACATCTCATGTCCATGGTCAGGAAACCGTGACCATCTGTTGATCAACGAGCTGGTAACTAGAGGCCTACCAGGGACTCATTGTGGTCTGTGTATTCACACATGTATCGCTGTTTCCGTACAATACAATTCAAGCATGAATAACAGACAATTATCATGAACAAGGAGATATAATAATAATGCTTTTATTATTGCCTCTAGGGCATATCTCCAACAGTCTCCCACTTGCACTAGAGTCAATAATCCAGTTACATTGTGATGAATCGAACACCCATAGAGTTCTGGTGTTGATCATGTTTTGCTCGTGAAAGAGGTTTAGTCAACGGGTCTGCTACATTCAGATCCGTATGCACTTTACAAATATCTATGTCTCCATCCTGAACATAATTCCAGATGGAGTTGAAACGGCGCTTGATGTGCTTGGTCTTCTTGTGAAACCTGGGCTCCTTGGTAATAGCAATAGCACCAGTGTTGTCATAGAAGAGAGTCATCGGGCTTGACGCGCTTGGAATGACTCCTAGGTCGGTGATGAACTCCTTCATCCAGACTCCTTTCTGTGCTGCTTCAGAAGCAGCTATGTACTCCGCTTCACATG
The DNA here is from genome assembly GCA_902687465.1 of Secale cereale. Taxonomy (NCBI): domain Eukaryota; kingdom Viridiplantae; phylum Streptophyta; class Magnoliopsida; order Poales; family Poaceae; genus Secale; species Secale cereale. Next base: position 786,282,211 of record LR738712.1, on the reverse strand, counting down.
TAGACGCTGCCACCACGCTCTGTTTGCAACTGCACCAGCTGACTGCCCCTCCATTCAAAATATACACGTATCCGGTTTGTGACTTAGAGTCATCCAGATCTGTGTCGAAGCTAGCATCGACGTAACCCTTTACGACGAGCTCTTCGTCACCTCCATAAACGAGAAACATGATTTCCAGGACAGGGTTGCCGTACCACTCTGGTGCGGAACGTGCCCTTGTGGACCTTCGAAGTTCAGTAGTAACTTGATCTGTTTCTTCATGATCATTATCATCAACTTCCTCCCTTGTCGGTGCAGGCACCTCAGGAACAGTTTCCTGCGCTGCGCTACCTTCCGGTACAGGAGGGGTGACTGTCACCTCATCAAGTTCTACTTTCCTCCCACTCACTTCTTTCGAGAGAAACTCTTTCTCCAGAAAGCATCCATTCTTGGCAACAAAGACTTTGCCTTCGAATCTGTGGTAGAAGGTGTACCCAATCGTTTCCTTTGGGTATCCTATGAAGACGCATTTTTCCGATTTGGGTTCGAGCTTTTCAGGTTGAAGTTTCTTGACATAAGCATCGCAACCCCAAACTTTCAGAAACGACAGCTTCGGTTTCTTGCCAAACCAAAGTTCATACGGAGTCGTCTCAACGGATTTTGACGGAGCCCTATTTAAAGTGAATGCGGCAGTCTCTAAAGCATAACCCCAAAAAGATAGCGGTAAATCGGTGAGGGACATCATAGATCGCACCATGTCCAACAGAGTACGATTTCGACGTTCCGACACACCGTTACGTTGAGGCGTTCCGGGGCGCCCAATTGTGAAACAATTCCACAGCTCCTAAGGTGTGTGCCAAATTCATGACTTAAATATTCACCCCCACGATCCGATCGCAAGAACTTTATTTTTCTGTCACGTTGATTCTCAACCTCATTCTGAAATTCCTTGAACTTTTCAAAGGTCTCAGACTTGTGTTTCATCAAATAGATATACCCATATCTACTCAAGTCATCTGTGAGGGTGAGAACATAACGATAGCCTCCGCGAGCCTCAACACTCATTGGACCGCACACATCGGTATGTATGATTTCCAACAAGTTGGTTGCTCGCTCCATTGTTCCGGAGAACGGAGTCTTGGTCATCTTGCCCAAGAGGTATGGTTCGCATGTGTCAAATGATTCATAATCAAGAGACTCTAGAAGTCCATCTGAATGGAGCTTCTTCATACGTTTGACACCAATATGACCAAGGCGGCAATGCCACAAGTATGTGGGACTATCATTATCAACTTTACATCTTTTGGCATCTACACTATGAATATGTGTATCACTACGTTCGAGATTCATCAAAAATAAACCATTGACCAGCGGGGCATGACCATAAAACATATCTCTCAAATAAATAGAACAACCATTATTCTCCGATTTGAAAGAGTAGCCATCTCGCATAAGACGAGATCCAGAAACAATGTTCATGCTCAAAGCTGGTACTAAATAACAATTATTGAGGTTTAAAACTAATCCCGAGGGTAGATGTAGTGGTAGCATGCCGACGGCGATCACATCGACCTTGGAACCATTCCCGACGCGCATCGTCACCTCATCCTTCGCCAGTCTCTGTTTATTCCGCAGCTCTTGTTTTGAGTTACAAATGTGAGCAACTACACCGGTATCAAATACCCAGGAGCTACTACGAGTGTTGGTAAGGTACACATCAATAACATGTATATCATATATACCTTTGACGTTGCCGGCCTTCTTATCTGCTAAGTATTTGGGGCAATTCCGCTTCCAGTGACCCGTTCCCTTGCAATAAAAGCACTCTGTCTCAGGCTTGGGTCCATACTTTGGCTTCTTCCCAGCAACAGACTTGCCAGGTGCGGCAACTCCCTTGCCGTCCTTCTTGAAGTTCTTCTTACCCTTGCCTTTCTTGAACTTAGTGGTTTTATTGACCATCAACACTTGATGTTCTTTCTTGATGTCTACCTCCGCTGATTTCAGCATCGAATACACCTCGGGAATGGACTTCTCCATCCCCTGCATATTGAAGTTCAACACGAAGCTCTTGAAGCTTGGTGGGAGCGACTGGAGGATTCTGTCAACGACCACTTCATCTGGGAGATTCATTCCCAGCTGAGACAAGCGATTGTGCAATCCTGAAATCTTGAGGATGTGCTCACTGACAGAACTGTTCTCCTCCATCTTACAGCTGTAGAATGCGTCGGAGACATCATATCTCTCGACTCGGGCATGAGCTTGGAAAACCATTTTCAGCTATTCGAACATCTTATATGCTCCGTGGTGCTCAAAACGTTTTTGGAGCCCCGACTCTAAGCTGTAAAGCATGCCGCACTGAACCAGGGAGTAATCATCACTACGCGACTGCCAGACGTTCATAACGTCTTGGGCCGCATCGGGAGCAGGTGCATCACCTAGCGGTGCTTCTAGGACATATGATCTCTTGGCAGCTATGAGGATAATCCTCAGGTTACGGACCCAATCCGTATAGTTGCTACCATCGTCTTTCAGCTTGGTTTTCTCTAGGAACGCGTTGAAGTTGAGGGAAACTAGAGCGTGGGCCATTTGATCTACAAGAGATATTGTAAAGAATTTAGACTAAGTTCATGATAATTAAGTTCATCTTAATCAAATTTTGATGAACTCCCACTCAGAATGACATCTCTCTAGTCATCTAAGTGATACACGATCCGAATCGAGTAGTCCGTGTCCGATCATCACGTGAGACGGACTAGTCAAAAACGGTGAACATCTTCATGTTGATCGTATCTTCTATACGACTCGTGTTCGACCTTTCGGTCTTCCGTGTTCCGAGGCCATGTCTGTACATGCTAGGCTCGTCAAGTGAACCCTAAGTGTATCGCGTGTGTAAATCTGTCTTACACCCGTTGTATGCGAACGTTAGAACCTATCACACCCGATCATCACGTGGTGCTTCGGAGCAACGAGCTTTAGCAACGGTGCACAGTTAGGGGAAACACAATACTTGAAATTTTTTAGTGAGAGATCATCTTATTTACTACCGTCGTGCTAAGTAAACAAGATGCATAAACATGATAAACATCACATGCAATCAATTAAAGTGACATGATATGGCCAATATTATCTTGCTCCTTGGATCTCCATCTTCGGGGCACCATGATCATCTTGTCACCGGCTCGATACCATGACCTTCATCATCATGATCTCCATCATCGTGTCTTGAAGAAGTCGTCACGCCAACTATTACTTCTACTACTATAGCTAAGTTTAGCAATGAAGTAAAGTAATTACATGGCGTTATTCAGTGACACGCAGGTCATACAATAATTAAGACAACTCTTATGGCTCCTGCCGGTTGTCAAGTTCATCGACATGCAAGTCGTGATTCCCTATTACAAAAACATGATCAATCTCATACATCACGTATATCATTCATCACATCTTCGTTTTGGCCATACCACGTCACATAGCACATGCTGCAAAAACAAGTTAGACGTCCTCTAATTGTTGTTGCAAGTTTGACGTGGCTTCTATAGGATTTCTAGCAAGAACGTTTCTTACCTACGCCAAAACCACGACGTGATTTGTCAACTTCTATTTACCCTTCATAAGGACCCTTTTCATCGAATCCGATCCGACTAAAGTAGGAGAGACAGACACCCGCTAGCCACCTTATGCATCTAGTGCATGTCTGTCGGTGGAACCAGTCTCACGTAAGCATACGTGTAAAGTCGGTCCGGGCCGCTTCATCCCACAATACCGCCGAATCAAGATTGACTAGTAACGGTAAGAAAGTTGAACAAAACCAAACGCCCACAACGGTTTGTGTTCTACTCGTGCAAGATGCTACGCATAAAACCTAGCTCAGATGCCACTTTTGGGGAACGTAGCATAATTCAAAAAAATTCTACGCTTTCACCAAGATCCAACTATGGAGACATCTAGCAACGAGCAAGTGAGAGTGCATCTACATACCGTTATGTAGATCGCGAGCGGAAGCTTTCGAAGAAGCGTGGATGAAGGAGTCGTACTCTTCACGTTCTTCGTCACCGATGATCTAGCGCCGAACGGACGGCACCTCCGCGTTCAACACACGTACGGTGCAGCAACGTCACCTCCTTCTTGATCCAGCAAGGGGGAGGAGAAGTCGTCAGAGATCCGGCAGCACGACGGCGTGATGACGGATGCAGTGGAGATCGCAGCAGGGCTTCGCCGGGCGCCCTGCGTGGGAGTATGGAGGTGTGACGGGAGGGGGAGAGGCGCCAGGGCAAGGGTGCAGCAGCCCTCTCCCCTCCCACATATATATAGGGGTCTAGGGGTGCGCCAGGGCCCCTGCAGATCCAATCTGCAGGGGGGGCGGCGGCCAGGGGGAGTCCTTGCCCCCAAGGCAAGTGGTGGTCCCCCTCCCCCTTAGGGTTTTAACCCTAGGCGCATGGGGAGGTGGGCCCCTAGTGGTGCGCCAGCCCAGAGGGGCTGGACACTTCCCCTTGCGGCCTAGGGGCCCCACCGGGATGGGTGGCCCCACCCGGTGGACCCCCGGGGCCCCTCCGGTGGTCCCGGGACGCTCCCGGTGACCCCCGGAGATCACCCGATGGCCGAAACTGGACTTCCTATATATCAATCTTTACCTCCGGACCATTCCGGAACTCCTCGTGACGTCCGGGATCTCATCCGGGACTCCGAACAACTTTCAGGTTTCCACGTGCATTTATCTCTACGACCCTAGCGTTACCGAACCTTAAGTGTGTAGACCCTACGGGTTCGGGAGACACGTAGACATGACCGAGACCACTCTCCGGTCAATAACCAACAGCGAGATCTGGATACCCATGTTGGTTCCCACGTGTTCCTCGATGATCTTCATCGGATGAACCAGCGTGTCAAGGATTCACTCAATCCCGTACGTTATTCCCTTTGTCCATCGGTACGGTACTTGCCCGAGATTCGATCGTCGGTATTCCCGATACCTTGTTCAATCTCGTCATGGCAAGTCTCTTTACTCGATCCGTAATCCATCATCCCGTGACTAACTACTTAGTCACATTGAGCTCATTATGATGATGTCTTACCGAGTGGGCCCAGAGGTACCTCTCCGTCGTACGGAGTGACAACATCCCAGTCTCGGTTCGTACCAACTCAACAGACACTTTCGGAGATACCCGATGTGTACCTTTATAGCCACCCAGTTACGTTGTGACGTTTGGCACACCCAAAGTACTCCTACGGTATCCGGGAGTTGTACAACCTCATGGTCTAAGGAATAAATACTTGACACCGAAAAGCTTATGCATTACGAACTATACGATCTCGTGTTATGCTCAAGTTTGGGTCTTGTCCATCACATCATTCTCCTAATGATGTGATCCCGTTATCACTGACATCTCATGTCCATGGTCAGGAAACCGTGACCATCTGTTGATCAACGAGCTGGTAACTAGAGGCCTACCAGGGACTCATTGTGGTCTGTGTATTCATACATGTATCGCTGTTTCCGTACAATACAATTCAAGCATGAATAACAGACAATTATCATGAACAAGGAGATATAATAATAATGCTTTTATTATTGCCTCTAGGGCATATCTCCAACATGCCCACCTTCACCCCAGCCTGCTGCCCTGTGACTCGAGTCATGCAATCAATCTGACTCCATAGCTTTTAAAGTCAATAATGTCAAGTTGATGTACTGTCAGGATTAAGTTGGATTAGTTAGGCACTTGACTATTCTGAGCAAGGTAATATATGAGGTTATCCCCTTTCAAGCATCACCACAAGGAGAGTGATTTCTTTGAGCGAGCAGCTTGGTCATCCTAGCTGCGTGAATCCATATGTATGGTCGTCACCATCGATAGACCTTCCACCACCTACGGGCTGAAACAATGATGATCTCACAAGATACATTTACTACAGAAAGATAATGTATTTAGAGAATGAGAGAATGATGATTTGTGTTTTTGTTTCCTTTTCTTGCTCAGTCCAGTTAGTTACTCCTATTCCATGTAAAACTGGCACAACAATTTTTAAGCCCCAATGAAAAAATATTGCAGTGCAATTGGAATTTGTATAAAGAAACTTTTTTTTCAAATTACATTCTTATGTTAGAAGTTTTTTATCATGGACAATATGATATGTAAGTATGTATTGTGTCTTCCTTTTGATGTAATAATCAATATTCTTGATCTTTGAAACTATATGATTATAGTTCTCCTACCCTGTGTCCCATCTGACGTATCCATAATTATATAACTTTTCGTGCTATGTTTATGGTGCCTATTTGTCTATTTGAGGTATGCATCTTCTCCAGTTCGTTGTATGCTTCAATACAATCTATTTTCCAAGTATTTACTGTGATGCTGCCTCTATATTATGTTTAATTCCATGTCCGTATGCAAATGCATACAAGGTTGTATTCTTGAACCAATTATGCATATCCATCATTTTTTTACCATGGATAGGTTGGCGTAGGGCACTGCAAACATTTATATGTAAGTATGTTCCATGGAAGTTGTAATGTTGCCTGAAATGAAGGTTGGTTAAATACAAAGAGCTATAGGAACAACCAGATTCCTCCCTTTAGTTACAAACTATTATTTTCAAAAATAAAGAAAACACAAGTTATAGGAAAGCGCAATATTTCAAATCAATGCTTGCAAATCCACAAATTACGCTATATCCCTAACCAACTAAGAGCCAAAACAGACGGGCGCAGCAACGCGCGCCATCAATGATCTAGTATATCATATCATCAGGCGAACTTTATGGCCTGTCAAAGGACACTCTTCATCAGCCAAACTTGAAGGCACAATGAAGACATTGGTCTTCTATATCTTCAATGGCATCAGCTTCAACGCACAAGACTTCTTCATCAGGCAGTTGGTTGTATCAGGCTCTGATCTCTTTGGACTTAAGTTCTACGCTCCATGGATCATGCGCCTCATCAAGCTTCATTCTGCTATCAACTATCAGCCTTCTGCTCGCAACCATCACATATTCTTGCCAGAGGTTGATATGTCAGCTGAAGCCATATACCAAGAGCCTGCCAAAGAGCCTGTTTATCTTCACAATGCTGATCACCAAAGCTTCACTCAGCCCATTGATGGAGTTCCAGCAGTCACTCGTGTTTATCCTCTGGCTGGACATACTTGTTGGGGAACGTAGTATTTTAAAATTTTCCTACGATCACGCAAGATCTATCTACCAGATGCATAGCAACGAGAGGGGAGAGTGTGTCTACGTACCCTCGTAGACCGGGAGCGGAAGCGTCAAGTGACGCGGTTGATGTTGTCGAACTTCTTCGCGATCCAACCGATCAAGCACCGAACGTACAGCACCTCCGCATTCAGCACACGTTCAGCTTGATGACGTCCCACGAGCTCTTGATCCAGTTGAGCTTCACGGGAGAGTTTCGTCAGCACGACGGCGTGGTGACGGATATGATGTGTTCACCGGCGCAGGGCTTCGCCTAAGCTCCGCGACGGTACGACCGAGGTGTGATTCTGTGGAGGGGGGCACCGCACACGGCTAAAACAATTCAACTTGTGTGTCTTTGGGTGCCCCCCTGCCCCCGTATATAAAGGAGCAAGGGGAGGAGGCCGGCCAACCTCTTCTGGTGCGGCTAGGGAAGGATTCCTACTAGGAATAGGATTGCAATCCTATTCCTAGTAGGATTCACCAAAAGAAGGAAGAGGGAAAGGATTAGGAGAGGTGGTGCCCCCCCCCCCAATCCTAGTCCAACTAGGAACCCTAGGTGGGGGCACCGGCCAGCCCTATGGGCTGCCTCTCTCTTTCCCTTTAGGCCCACTATGGACCATCCCCTCTCGTAGGGGGTTCCGGTAACCCCCTCCGGCAATCCCGATAAATCCGAAACTTTTCCAGAACACTTCCGGTGTCCGAATATAGTCGTCCAATATATCAATCTTTATGTCTCGGACATTCCGAGACTCCTCATCATGTCCGTGATCTCATCCGGGACTCCGAACTACCTTCGGTACATCAATACTCATAAACTCATAATACCGATCGTCATCAAACGTTAAGCGTGCGGACCCTACGGGTTCGAGAACTATGTAGACATGACCGAGACTCATCTCCGGTCAATAACCAATAGCGGAACCTGGATGTTCATATTGGCTCCTACATATTCTACGAAGATCTTTTATCGGTCAAACCGCATAACAACATACGTTGTTCCTTTTGTCAAACGGTATGTTACTTGCCCGAGATTCGATCGTCGGTATCTCTATACCTAGTTCAATCTCGTCACCGGCAAGTCTCTTTACTCGTTCCGCAACACATCATCTCGTGACTAACTCATTAGTCTTTTTGCTTGCAAGGCTAATTGTGATGTGTGTTACCGAGAGGGCCCAGAGATACCTCTCCGACACTCGGAGTGACAAATCCTAATCTTGATCTATGCCAACACCACGAATACTTTCGGAGACACCTGTAGAGCATCTTTATGATCACCCAGTTACGTTGTGACGTTTGATAGCACACAAGGTGTTCCTACGGTATTCGGGAGTTGCATAATCTCATAGTCATAGGAACATGTATAAGTCATGAGGAAAGCAATAGCAGTTAAACTAAACGATCATAGTGCTATGCTAACGGATGGGTCTTGTCCATCACATCATTCTCCTAATGATGTGATCCCGTTGATCAAATGACAACTCATGTCTATGGCTAGGAAACATAACCATCTTTGATCAATGAGCTAGTCTAGTAGAGGCATACTAGGGACATACTGTTTTGTCTATGTATTCACACATGTATTAAGTTTCCGGTTAATACAATTCCAGCATGAATAATAAACATTTATCATGATATAAGGAAATAAATAATAACTTTATTATTGTCTCTAGGGCATATTTCCTTCAGTCTCCCACTTGCACTAGAGTCAATAATCTAGCTCACATCGCCATGTGATTTAATACCGATAGTTCACATCGTTATGTGACCAACACCCAAAGGGTTTACTAGAGTCAATAATCTAGTTCACATCGCTATGTGATTAATACCCAAGAGTAATAAGGTGTGATCATGTTTTGCTTGTGAGAGAAGTTCAGTCAACGGGTCTATCATATACAGATCCCTATGTATTTCGCAAATTTCTATGTCTACAATGCTCTGCATGGAGCTACTCTAGCTAATTGCTCCCACTTTCAATACGCATCCAGATTGATACTTAGAGTCATCTGGATTTAGTGTCAAAGCTTGCATCGGCGTAACCCTTTACGACGAACTCTTTATCACCTCCATAATCGAGAAATATTTCCTTAGTCATCCAATTACTAAGGATAATTTTGACCGCTGTACAGTGATCTACTCCTGGATCACTATTGTACCTCCCTGTCAAACTCTTGGCAAGGTACACAACGTGTTTTGTACACAGCATGGCATACTTTATAGAACCTATGGCTGAGGCATAGGGAATGACTTTCATTCTCTCTATATTTTTCTGCCGTGGTCTGGCTTTGAGTCTTACTCAACTTCACACCTTACAAGTTAGGCAAGAACTTCTTCTTTGACTGATCCATTTTGAACTACTTCAAAATCTTATCAAGGTATGTACTCATCGAAAGTCTTATCAAGCGTCTTGATCTATCTATATAGATCTTGATGCTCAATATGTAAGCAGCTTCACCGAGGTCTTTTTTTGAAAAATTCCTTTCAAATACACCTTTATGCTTTCCAGAAAATTCTACATCATTTCCGATCGACAATATGTCATTCACATATACTTATCAGAAAGGTTGTAGTGCTCCCACTCACTTCTTGTAAATACAGGCTTCACCGTAAGTCTGTATAAATCTATATGCTTTGATCAACTTATCAAAGCGTATATTCCAACTCCGAGATGCTTGCACCAGTCCATAGATGGATCGCTGGAGCTTGCACATTTTTGTTAGCACCTTTAGGATTGACAAAACCTTCGGGTTGCATCATATGCAATTTTTTAATAAATTCATTAAAGAATGCAGTTTTGTTATCCATTTGCCAGATTTCATAAAATGTGGCAATTGCTAACATGATTCAGACAGACTTAAGCATCGCTACGGATGAGAAAGTCTCATCGTAGTCAACTCCTTGAACTTGTCGAAAACCTTTCGCAACAAGTCGAGCTTAGTAAACAGTAACATTACCGTCAGCGTCGGTCTTCCTCTTGAAGATCCATTTATTTTCGATGGCTTGCCGACCATCGGGCAAGTCAACCAAAGTCCATACTTTGTTTCCATATATGGATCCCATCTCAGATTTCATGGCTCAAGCCATTTTGTGGAATCTGGGCTCATCATCGCTTCCTCATAGTTCGTAGGTTCGTCATGGTCTAGTAACATGATTTCCAGAACTGGGTTGCCGTACCACTCTGGTGCGGAACGTACTCTGGTTGATCTACGACGTTCAGCAGAAACTTGATCTGAAGTTTCATGATCATTATCATAAACTTCCTCACTAATTGGTGTAGGAATCACTGGAACAATTTCCTGTGATGTACTACTTTCCAATCTGGGAGAAGGTACAATTACCTCATCAAGTTCTACTTTCCTCCCACTCACTTCTTTCAAGAGAAACTCCTTCTCTAGAAACGATCCATTTTTAGCAACGAATATCTTGCCTTCGGATCTGTGATAGAAGGTGTACCCAACAGTCTCTTTTGGGTATCCTATGAAGATTTACTTCTCCGGTTTGGGTTCGAGCTTATCATGTTGAAGCTTTTTCACATAAGCATCGCAGTCCCAAACTTTAAGAAACAACAACTTTGGTTTCTTGCCAAACCACAGTTCTTAAGGCGTTGTCTCAACGGATTCAGATGAGGCCCTTATTTAATGTGAATGCAGCTGTCTCTAATGCATGACCCAAAATGATAGTGGTAAATCGGTAAGAGACATCATAGATCGCACCATATCCAATAAAGTACGGTTTACGACGTTCGGACACACCATTATGCTGTGGTGTTCCGGGTGGCGTGAGCTGTGAAACTATTCCACATTGTTTCAAATGAAGACCAAACTCGTAACTCAAATATTTTCCTCCACGATCAAATCGTGGAAACTTTATTTTCTTGTTACGATGATTCTCTACTTCACTCTGAAATTCTTTGAACTTTTCAAATGTTTCAGACTTGTGCTTCATTAAGTAGATATACCTATATCTGCTCAAATCATCAGTGAAGGTCAGAAAATAACGATACCCGCCGCGAGTTTCAACAATCATTGGTCCGCATACATCAGTATGTATGATTTCCAACAAATAAGTTGCTCGCTCCATAGTTCCGGAGAACGGAGTTTTAGTCATCTTGCCCATGAGGTATGGTTCGCAAGCACCAAGTGATTCATAATCAAGTGATTCCAAAAGTCCATCATTATGGAGTTTCTTCATGCGTTTTACACCAATATGACTTAAACGGCAGTGCCACAAATAAGTTGCACTATCATTATTAACCTTGCATCTTTTGGCTTCAATACTATGAATATGTGTATCACACGATCGAGATCCAATAAACTATTTTCATTGGGTGTATGACCATAGAAGGTTTTATTCATGTAAACAGAACAACAATTATTCTCTAACTTACATGAATAACCGTATTGCAATAAACATGATCAAATCACATTCATGCTCAACACAAACACCAAATAACAGTTATTTAGGTTCAACACTAATCCCGAAAGTATAGGGAGTGTGCGATGATGATCATATCAATCTTGGAACTGCTTCCAATATACATCGTCACTTCATCCTTTAACTAGTTTCTGTTCATTATGCAACTCCCATTTCGAGTTACTGCTCTTTAGCAACTGAACCAATATCAAATACCGAGGGGTTGCTATGAACACTAGCAAAATACACATTAATGATCTGTATATCAAATATACCTTTGTTCACTTTGCCATCCTCCTTATCCGCCAAGTATCTAGGGCAGTTCCACTTTTAGTGACCATTTCCTTTGCAGTATAAGCACTTGTTTCAGGCTTGAGTTTAGCTTTGGGTTTCTTCACGGGAGTGACAACTTGCTTGTCATTCTTCTTGAAGTTCCCCTTTTATCCCTTTGCCCTTTACTTGAAACAAGTGGTCTTGTTAACCATCAACACTTTATGCTTTTTCATGATTTCTACCTTCGCCTACTTCAGTATCGCGAAGAGCTGGGAATTCCTTTCATCATCCCTTGCATATTTATAGTTCATCACGAAGTTCTACTAACTTGGTGATAGTGACTAGAGAACTTTGTCAATTACTATCTTATCTGGAAGATTAACTCCCACTTTATTAAAGTAATTGTAGTACCCAGACAATCTGAGTACATGCTCACTGGTTGAGCTATTCTCCTCCATCTTGTAGGCAAAGCACTGTCAGAGGTCTTATACCTCTCGACACGGGCATGAGTATGAAATACTAATTTCAACTCTTGGAACATCTTATATGCTCTGTGGCGTTCAAAACGTTTTTGAAGTCCCGATTCTAAGCCGTAAAGTATGGTGCACTAAACTATCAAGTAGTCATCATATCGAGCTTTTGTCAAAACGTTCATAACGTCTGCATCTGCTCCTGCAATAGGTCTGTCACCTAGCGGTGCGTCAAGGACATAATTCTTCTGTGCATCAATGAGGATAATCCTCAGATCACGGAACAATTCCGCATCATTGCTACTAACATCTTTCAACTTGGTTTTCTCTAGGAACATATGAAAAAAACGGGGAGCAACATCGCGAGCTATTGATCTACAACATAGATATGCTAATACTACCAGGACTAAGTTCATGATAAATTAAAGTTCAATTAATCATATTACTTAAGAACTCCCACTTAGATAGACATCCCTCTGGTCATCTAAATGATCACGTGATCCAAATCAACTAAACCATGTCCGATCATCACGTGAGATGGAGTAGTTTCAATGGTGAACATCTTATGTTGATCATATCTACTATATGATTCACGCTCGACCTTTCGGTCTCCAGTGTTCCGAGGCCATATATGTATATGCTAGGCTCGTCAAGTTTAACCCGAGTATTCTGCGTGTGCAAAACTGGCTTACACTCGTTGTATTTGAACGTAGAGCTTATCACACCCGATCATCACGTGGTGTCTCGGCACGACGAACTTTCGCAACGGTGCATACTCAGGGAGAACACTTATACCTAGAAATTTAGTAAGGGATCATCTTATAATGCTACCGTCGTTCTAAGCAAAATAAGAAGCATAATAAGATAGACATCACATGCAATCAAAATATGTGACATGATATGGCCATCATCATCTTGTGCTTTTGATCTCTATCTCCAAAGCACCGTCATGATCACCTTCGTCACCGGCTTGACACCTTGATCTTTATCGTAGCATCGTTGTTGTCTCGCCAACTATTGCTTCTACGACTATCGCTACCGCTTAGTGATAAAGTAAAGCAATTACATGGCGATTGCATTTCATACAATAAAGCGACAACCATATGGCTCCTGCCAGTTGCCGATAACTTTACAAAACATGATCATCTCATACAAAACCGTATAACTCATCATGTCTTGACCATATCACATCACAACATGCCCTGCAAAAACAAGTTAGACGTCCTCTACTTTGTTTGTTGCAAGTTTTACGTGGCTGCTACGGGCTTTAGCAAGAACCGTTCTTACCTACGCATACAAAACCACAACGATGTTTCGTCAAGTATGTGCTGTTTTAACCTTCACAAGGACCGGGCGTAGCCACACTTGATTCAGCTAAAGTGAGAGAGACAGACACCCGCCAGTCACCTTTAAGCAACGAGTGCTCGTAACGGTGAAACCAGTCTCGCGTAAGCGTACGCGTAATGTCGGTC
>LR738712.1:786253422-786263644 GCA_902687465.1 Secale cereale | reverse complement strand
GATCGACGAAGTCTTCCACGGGTCGGAGTAATTAGCGATTAGCTTTGGTGAATCCACGTACCAGGCCCCACCTAACTGAAATGGAGAGTATAAAATCTCAAAAGAAAAGGCCCGTAAGGAAGCCCAGTCATGGTCATTAGCCTCCCCCGCTCACTAGTCCTTGCGGCCGGCAGCCGCTAGTTTATGCCCTCCCTGCTCGCGAAGTTCGATCGAATCAGGCGACAACAGCGCACGGCGAATTCCTGGAAACTACTCTAGGGGTTAATTCTCAAGGTTAGCACTATTAAGTACTCTCAGTTAATCCCTCTCAGCTCTCATCTTATAAGTGTCGACTTGTACACAGCCAATTGTAGTTATTTTGAGGGAGTGATATACGATGCTAATTTATTTGTAATTTCTGTCAACTGTTCGATTTATGATGTGTGTGAAGGGAAAATCGTGGCCAAACATCATAAAGATTAATTCAATTTTTAAGCATGTTGTTTCAAGTTGCTTTTTTAGAGTATGTTATTTCGATTCTGAACATATTGAGAGGCAAACGTGCAAATTACCAGTCCACAATCCAATGGAAGATGACTTGCTTCGAAATTAAATGAGAACCTGCATTGATCTTCCGATGAAATTACTAAATAAAATCATCTTGCAATTTTATGGAAAAATTTAAAACTAATATAAATGCAGTTGTGTTTTAATTTTCTTTACGTGCCACAATATTTAGTATTGTACTCGGTACTTCTTTTTTTGCACCCCGCAATTTTATTTTGTCAAGTTACCTTGGCCCCCCATATACCTAAATCCTGTCTCCGCCCCTAGTTTGGAGGTATCTTTACCTTCCGGAGCCTCTTCCAGCTAATTTCTTACTTCTCAAGATTCAATGATTCCATTGCCCCTTGAAGTCACTCCTCTCATCTTAGCTTTGTTTCAACAACCATACGACACATTGAACAGAAAGTCAAACACTCAGTCTTCTCATACTGACATGCCCAAGAGTCGCCTTGTGGAATATGACTTATTGAAATTTGCCGCACCGCTTCTATATTCATGGATAAGACATGTTACTGAGTTTGGACATCCCATGTCCTAGTCACCCAACATATGAAATTAGAGAGCGGCTTAGACGGACAACACAAAAATGGACCAAATGGGGCACATCGTGCGATCGCTCAGAAACCTGTATTCATTCTAAGTTTAGGCAAACAAAATTGGGGCCTCACTTTGCCATTCTCAAGTTTTTTGTTGTGTTTTTTTTAACGCAATATGGCAAGACGTTTATAGGGGTTGCGTAATATGCAAGTGTCCATCGTGCCATCCTCATGCATGTTTGACTCGGTTTCAGTTGGCTTCGAATCACCTGTGGATTCACTTCATTGGCAAAACTAATTCACATTGAAGTACACTTGGAAGTGCATCAGGCAATTGCACTGAAAATGGCCTGAACGTAGATTCAACTTCACGAGTAAAGCTGATTTCAAATAGCTACTTTCAGCTTGATTTTTTCCTACGAGAATTTGTTGCCCAAAGTTGAAACAAGAATGGCCCAGTCTATCATCCCTGGATTGAGCCGAGCCGGTGTTATAACCTGAATAAGGAAATATTGCGGTTGGCAAAAAAATTGGTTTACGACGGGACCTCCTAGTCGGTGCCTAAGGCGCTAACTCGGGGAGCTAGTGCCCACACGCCTGCAAACTGGGCTTGCCCCAGGTCGCCTCATTCGCTCAACCTCGGTTGACCGGCCGACAGCTGACCAGTTGCCCGGTCAACTATTAACTTCTGAAAAATTTAACAAAAATCCAAAAAGAATAAAAACATCATGAATTCAAAAATGCTCATTAATTAAAGTTCACACACTTCAAAAAAGTTTATTAATTCAAAAAAAGTTCATCGAATTCGAAATACAAAGTTCACAAAATTGAGAAATTTTCGTTAATTTTGAAAAAAAACACCTATTTCGAAAGAAAGTTCATTCATTTTGAATCAAAATTCAAAAAAATTTAGAAATGTTCATCGGTTTTGAAAAAAAATCACAAATTTGAAAAAAAAAGTTGATCAATTTTCGAAAAAAGTTCACGAATTTATAAAAAAACACAAATTTTAAAAACAAATAACGCATTTAGGAAAAAATAAAAAAAAGAGAAAAAAACCATTCAAATAAAGAAACCGAACAGGACCGTTCCAAGAAATTAGAAAAAAGAGAAAAGAAAGAAGGAAAAAGCTCTAACTAAATACAAAAAGGTGGGATGGTCGGGTGGTTAGTGCAGCGTGTACATGGAAGTAAGATCGTCGGTTCGAACCAAGCCCTCGCGCATAGTATTTTGTCTTTTTATAAACAGAAAGGATTAAGATGGGAGAAGTGTGCAACTTTTTACGGCTGTGCTACTCGTCGGAGAGCTGGAAGAAATGGCGGTGCATTGAGGCGCAACCGAGGGAGATCAGACGACGTAATAAGCCCTACCTCGTCATGTCCTCTCCTCCTCCACCTCTCTCCCTTCCCTCCGTCTTTCTCTTCTGAATTTTCCTCCAAAAATTCTTCTGCACTCCGGCCCGACCCCATCAAATTTACCACGAGTCTCCCTCATCTTCTTTTTGGGAAAGTTTTGTTTTTGGCATTCTAGATTTTGCCAATTTTTCTTATGCCACTTTAGATTTTGCCAATTTTTCTTATGCCACTCTAGATTTTGACATTTCGCTTTTGCCACTCTTAGTTCAATTATCACAATTGTCATTCCCATGACAAAAGCAAAAATTTCAGAGTGGTAATTGTTATACATTTCAAAAACTAAGAGTGGCAAAAATGGAATAAAATTATTTTGCTTTTGTCACGGAATGACAATTGTGATAATTGATAAAAGCTAAGAGCGGCAAAAGTGAAATGTCAAAATCTAGAACGGCATAAGAAAAATTGGTAAAATCTAGAGTGACAAAAACAATTTTTTTCCCTAGATTCCCACATCTTTTCATAGCGGAAGAACCTGGAATCCAAGACGAACGCCTCTTAAAGCACACAGGCACAGGCGAAGCAACATGTGGTTGGATGGTTTATAGGGACAGTGGTATCCCATCCCATCAGGGTTCAACTCCTGATGCTCGCATTATTCCTAGATTTATTTTAGAATTTCCGGCGATGCGGTTTCAGTGAGAGGAGACGTTCCCGTCGATGACGAGGTGCCTACGGTGACTTTGTAAATCTCAAATTATATACCTGCCCAGTATCTCGAAAGTGCTCGTACAGATAAGGTGTGCATGCATGTGTTCATATGGTGAGTGTATGCGCGTATGTATGAGCGCTTGCGTCTGTACTATGTTAAAAAAAAACAGAGCCCTAGAGCAGGTAGGAATCTATTGCCTAATGTTCGGCCCATTATCGCTGGACTAGGCCGGGCCGGCGTTACAACGGGGTGATGGAAAGATATCGAGGCTCTGCACTCTGAAGGCTGCGCTGCTCCAACATCCGAGAACGGGAAGAACGGCGGCGCACATGGAGGCGCAGCCGCGGGAGATCGACGGGCATCCTCCTTCCTTGGCGGCGGCGACCACTTCTTCGTCCTCGTCCTCGTCGCCGAAGTAATACTCCCTTTCTTTCCCCTCCGTCTTGTTTTTTTCTGGTTAATTTCGTTCACCTGTGGATGTTGCATCAGATCCACCTATATCTGTAAGATATTTAGCATACTGTGCCTCGATAAGGAACTGAATTTGGTTGATATAATTAAGGAAAAGATTGATTCTGCTTATCGTCAAAGGAAAAACAGTCCTGATTGAAACTATCCCTGCTTTAGATCTCCAACATTGCAGATAAAAAGAAGAGAGGGTGCCACTGATTTGCCATGCCTGTATCAATGTGCTAGGAGAATCATATTTCCCTTGCCTGTCATTTCTTTGGCTGATTCAGTTTGACAACAAGTAGGTTGCTGAAGTTTCATATAAATCTTTGGGCTTACTGAACTGCACACCACAATCACCTGTTTCTCAGCAACCTGTATCCACCGCGTATAGCTTCTCCGTAGAACTGAAATTCAGTGCCCGCGTCATTGTTGATCTTATTCTGAGCTTCTCAGGGGCAACAACTCAGTATGATATGTATCTTTGTTTAGCTCAGGTCATGTTTCCTAGAATCTTGGTAGCTCCTGTTCTTTTTCATACAATTATATCTAGCTTCGCATGCCTAACATTTTGTCCTGAATTTGTTGTGTCAAACAGGGAGAGCGCCGCCGTGCGAATCAGGGCTAAGAGAACCTGCTATGCCTCTGCCTCCTCCGTCTTCGCCGCAACCGGGCCACGAGGATGGGCAGAGCTCCCGGAAGATTTGCTCCAATGTGTCGTCGCTCTCCTCGGCTCCTCCCGCGACCTCCTTGCCTTCGCTGCCACATGTCGTCCTTGGCGTGATATCTTCTCGGTATGCACGTGTTCTTTGCAGCCTCTCCTCCTACACCCGAGTGCCGACAGCAAACTATCTCCCCAGTTTAACCGATGGACGACCTTGCAAGGATGCACGTGGAGATTGGCTGATCCTGCTGGAGCCTCATCCTATCCCAGTTTGCTTTCCTTGAGTGACCTCAGAGGCATGTTCTTTCTTCGCTACTCCTACGGCCACCTCATCTTCTGTGACGATGATGATGGGTTCTACATTGTTAATGCGTTAAGCGGCGCTAAGGTTGTGCCTCCTTGCCTCAAGTCAGATCACTTCACTTGCATCAGCTATGCCACCTTGACTGCCCCTGTTGCATCCAAAGACTCGCATCTCCTTGTTGGCTGTGGAGCCTATCTGTTCCAGTGGCGCATCGGGAGCGGCTCTTGGTTGGAACACTATCCTAAAGTTAATTTTCTGAAAATTGAACAAGTCGTGGCCCTGAAGGGCAAAACATATGCCCTAGGGTCTTTCGGGTCCTTCTGCATTGTACAATTCTTACCCAGTCTCTTAATTCAGAAGTTTGAAGTTGTATTTGAGGAAGATAGAATCAAAGATCTCTATTGGACAAATCAAAAAACGTGGCTTGTTATGTGCGGTGGTTCGCTTCTTTTGATAAAACTTGAGGCAACAAGAAAGACATTCTCGGACATCATCCGGTTCAAGGCCTTCAAGCTTGAGTCGTTGGACGCCGTGACCAAGAAGGCAAGGTGGGTGAAGGTGGACAGGTTGGATAACTGGGCCATCTTTGTCAGCGTGGACGTGCGATGCGAGGCATTGCCATGCATGAACCCAGAGAGATGGGGAGGCAGAAGCAACCACATATACTTCCCAAGTTATCAGCCTGAACAGCCTTGGGCTGCAGTCCAACTATGGCAAAAACATAACGACCGTTCAACACGTTCGCAGCTCGAGGACACTGGAAACCGGTACCGCAGATTGGAGTCAACCTGGGTCCTTCCCAGCATGTTTTCTCGCTCTGGTCAGTGATGATCTTTGGGGCAATCGTGCATGCGTCTGGTAATTAGATTCTAATACAACTTCTGTGGGAGAATTTTACCATGTTGCAGTTGCAGGACGAATAGTTGACTGAATGTTCTTGACTTGTTTTCCAAAGTACCTGATGTGAACTCTACTTTTTCTTGTGTGGTGAATACAAGGGACCCTTACTATATTTCATTTCTCATCTACTAGAAATTGTAGAGATTTTTTGTAATTGAGCCACTTGATTACATGGGCTAGGCCTGCAACTATCTTTCATACTACAGACCTAAGGTGTTCATCTGGCTTGGGGCTAGGCCCAAAATGCAAATTCATACTGCCTACCAGCTAGCATCTCTGCTCATTATTCATTCAGTAAGCCATAAGCCTACTGTCATTCTTCATCTTTCCATACTACTATAAACCTATAATTTTTATCCTTATCTTTGTAAGAATTTCTACAACTATTTCGATCCTAATCCGCCATCGGATATCAGCTGTCGAACAACTGTTCAAACCTTACCATCTTAAACAAATGGTTTGTTTTCGCCAGAATTCTAAAGGTATTATTACTAGAAAACCACCCAAAATTTCTCAAAGTAAAAAAACAAGAATCTACCGGCACATCTCTTTTTCCATGTGGATGCGATCACTTTGAAGACCCCTTTATCCTTTAGGTCCAAAGAAAATATGCTAGTTGCCAATATGGAAAAACAGAACACACATATATACACCATGTTGCTGTTTAACAATGACAGGAATAAAGACTGGTCTAGCTCATCGCCATCATCTTTTTGTGCTTTCAAACCTTTTGCTTTCCCTGTCTAGCATGCCCCATCATTTGAATCCCCACAAGGCCTCAACATCTTGATGGCATCAAGGGAGAGAAAAAGACACACATCCACACCACAGGCATGGCGGGCACGGCGTCTATATGGAACTCATCTTAGACTTTAGGCTTTGAATCTTCTTGGCTTTGGGTGCCAATGAATCAATGCGACCGGCAGGTGCGGCACCCATGTCGCCATAGATTGGACATGTTTCACAAACACCTTGATGAAAAAGGATTGGCACATAACAATTTCCCAAGTTTCTTTCACCAACTAGTATCCTGAATTTTTTTTGATCTGTTTGGGAAAGGTAGGTGATTTTCTTGTACTTCAATAGCATGTAGATATGTATATAGCTTCTCATCGTCATTAGGCCGCTGTGAATTTGACTTCTTAATTTCTCTTGTGGTGGTAGATAAAAAGTTTTGGCTACCAGCATATGACATCCACTCAACATCTCTCTATGTAAATGTAAAGTAAATAAAGGAGCTGCTTATCCTAATGAAAAAGCTTTTGGGGGGTCACATCTGGTGAGAAAACAATCCTTCCTAGACGGCAACAAGACAAACTTCACAACTGAACGGTCGAGAAAACCTCCAAAGGGCCATAGAATTTGTGTTCCAATCCCCACGCTTGAAAAGGATATGTATGAGCAGTTGAAGACGGATCGGAATTTGGAACACGCGAATAGATTTGACTTCACGCAGCCTTGTCACCTCTGCCTTTTTAAATTTTCCTGTGTCAACTTTCTTATCTAGAAAAGATATGGCTGCTGCCTCTGCTTGCATAATCCACCTTGGATCAGATAAATGGATTTTTGCTGGGGATGCCATTCCTTCCTTTCTGTACATGATGACACCCGTTGACACTTGCACTTCTAGACAAGAAGATGTCATGTGTACTTTCTTGTAGTACTATTCACATTGAAAGCATACAGGTTGTGCAACCACCCTAAAAATTTCAACCATGTTCATTTACTCCATTCCAAGAAGTAATCATACTGCAAGAGAAAACTTGGTGTTGCTACAGTCCAATGACTGGTCACAATGTAGAAGAAGGGGGGAAAGAAGAACATATCACTGCCTAGTATAATGATTTTGAATGACCACTATATTTTCTTCTAATTCCATGTTTTTGAAAATCATTATAGACATAACGAGATGGAATTATTCATCATGACAGCTCCAATAATGCACATAAATAAACACTGTCTTGCACATCAGTGGTCAAGGCTTTAGAAAACTGAAGTACATGCCCTTAAACAACATCCCAAAAAGAGCCGAGAGGGCAGCGCAACGACAAATGCTAGTGATAAAATAAGAAAAAAGAAAAGAGCTCTTCTTGTTGATCCATGTAAAATTGCAACTTATTAAGGTCCAATATATACGAACAACATGCTACTTTCCTGAATCTACGGCGTCACTGAATTCGTGAGACATACTCATGCTGCTGGTTAAGTATGTAGCACTAGTAGTGGTGGATCTGCACCAACTTGAGCACTCAGAATTAGGGGCCTTGTGCTTCGGGGTCAGGTGTCCTGTCGGGTCCATATATGTCTGCATTATCCCCTAAATGCCGGCTGTCACGGGCGCACAGCATACGTATGCATCAAGGGATCACTCACAGCAAATGCAGGCTATCACCTTCGCTTGGTTAGTGGTCGCAGCATCTTGAAAGCTAGGCTTCTTGAACACTTTGTATATACTAGTACGACCTGACATTGCTTGTGGTTGGGGCCACTTAATTTAATCGTGTCGACGAAAGTACATAATTAACTCTTAGCTATGTTGATGCCCTAATCAATTTGGTAAGAGAGAAGGGGCACTGACCAAAAACTACTCCCTTTATTTATTTATTTATTTTATGTGTAGTACTTATCGTGTTTTGACCACATTAATTCAGGCTTTGAACAATCACCAGTTCAACAACAACAAAATCGATACCATTCGAAACAGGGTCACAAATTACTTCACTGAAATTGGCATCCAAGGTAGTAGTAGTAGTGCACCGTGTTCTGTTTTTCTCCATCTATCCTCTCTGTTTTTCCACGATAAAGAGGAGAAAATGCGTCGAGCGATTAGCAGGTCCTGGTGCCACTAGTACCACACTAATCAGCGAGCGGGACAGCTTAGGATCCGGTGAGTGCGAATCTCGACTCACATCTTTTCTTTTCTTTTTCCGCTGCCTCTTCTTCTTTTTCGCCGTTCAAAAAGAGTTTGCGCGCACTCGCTTTGATCTTTGTTTTCTCACTCTTTTCTCCTTTTCTCGTGGCGTTGAGCGCCACTTTGTGGAGCACAATCAGGCAATCAGCCCGATCTGATGAATCCGAAGTACATCATCATCGTAAAGCAATACACGAACGGGGCCAGCTCTTTGGGCGATTCACACAAGCCTTGACTGTACTTGGCACTACCCTTAAAAAAAACTTGTAGCAAGCATAATCACTCTCTCATTAGTACTAATAGTTCCCTGCTAATCTCGCGGTAAAACCTGACGAAGACAGGTGTCCTCCATTGGAAATATCAGTGTGCCCATGCACGTACGGGGCCTCGAGGTTGAGACCGCAGGCAGGCAGGCAGGAATCTTGCCAGTTGGAAGCGTGCGTATGATTCTTGCTGGTACAATATTGTGGATATATATAAAAAAAAGGAGGGAAATGAGGCAGGTGTGGTTAGGTTGGGAACCTTGATAGTAGTAAAATAATTTATTGCAAACCAACAACCAAGTGCTCCGGTCAACTCCCTTGCTCTACCAAAATATCTAGGGTCTTAACTACTACTGCGAGCAGCAGCCATCTCTTTAATGCAAAGAGAGATTAACTTAACTAATGGTGGGAATTCAACTGCTACGGCTCCTAGGTTTTGTTGTGGAGCAGAGCAGGTAAGGTGGACAAGAGAAGACCGAGGGTAAGGAGGGACAGGCCTGTGGGTTCAAGCGGCTAACCTAATATGGCAGCAGTAGCAGTACTAGTAGTTAAAACAGCTAATTGGTACCCGTAGTAGTAGTTCAAACGGCTAGATAAAAACTCTCACTGCATATGACCGTTGGGCCGGAGGGGGGTGTGTGTGGGTGTAACGGCTAGCTAGGGCCAAGAACGGGTCAACAATCTCTGAAACCCGTAGAGGGAGAGAGAGAGAGAGATTCGAAAGTGGTCAGGCGGAAGAGAAGGGCTGGCTCTGGCTGTGGCTGGCAGGAATCATGCCATCGTGCATGCCCAGTTTCAGCTCCTACATTTTTTTTATACCACATATAAAGTGATAAATTAAGCTGCTACTACTCCTGCAAACGGGAGGCTAAATTTGACGGTGTTATTATGCATCGATAACCGTGCCAGCAACGGTAAGAAAAAATATAAAAGGGACGGACAGGGAGTGGATGCCCTCTTGTCGTTTGCTTGCCGCTTGTGCGGGACGCAGGCGGCACATGCCAACAATCATGGCTGCCCGGCACTTGCTTCAGGTTTCTCCCATTCCACTTTCATTTCACCTTGATGAAGGAGAAGACCACCGGAGCATTCATCAAAACAAAACAGGGGGGTGATGGAGCACCATGCCATGCCACGCCACGGGAACCAAGCACCGTGCGCCGAGGCCCTCATGAAATATCTAGGTGTCAATAACCTGGTCCGGTGGCTTGTTATTGTTAGGCCCCATTTGATTTAAGGATTTGTAAAGGAATTTTAGAGGGCTCTAATCCTTGGGGTTTTTCTTGTTCGATACATAGGATTGCAATCCATAGAAATGTTTTCATACAATTCCCTTGTAGTACTAGTTTCCTAGGAAAATTTACATTCACTGCTACCTCATGTGAAAAATATTGCTTTTTTTATGTGCACAATCAAATCCTCATACTAATCCTATAGGATTGAGGATGACATGCCCCTACGCAGCAAAAAAATTATAAAAGAAAGAGGATGACATGCCACTTTATTACTCTATTTTTTTTTTCTATTCCTGCGTTTTACAAATCTTGCAGATCAAAGAGGCCCTCCTTAGCCTTCCATCCAGCA
>LR738712.1:786217697-786253369 GCA_902687465.1 Secale cereale | reverse complement strand
TGCCTGTGTACTAGGAGAGGGACATGAGCCTCTGCTGGCCTAGCTAATGGTAGGTCATCCCTCTGAGCCTGACGTGAGCCCGGGCATAATCATACATTCATACTCACAATTTGCAGTGCTTGATCCTCGCAAAAAAAAAAAAAATTGCAGTGCTTGATGGTGACACGCATGGCTAGAGACGTCACACTTTGGAGAGCTTGACGGCGACAAGGCTACAGATAAGACCTTCATTGCAGGCTAGGGTGGGTATTACAGGGAGGACACTTGCGGTTTTTAATGTGCAAGTCGATTCTTCCATTTGTTTGGTTGGTTAATCCTAGATTGGATACACAGTAGATATCCAAGGGGAACTCAACTTAAAGCCAACATGAATACATGGGAAATTATGTACGTGCTGGTGCTAGTTTATCTACGTAAGGTAGTTCCCATCTTGCAGATCCTAATTGGCAGGGCACTACAAAATATTGTTTCTATGATCAAGAGGAACCAATTCATCATTTATATATGTCATGTCCGTTTGTTGTATTGATTTGGTGCACAATTTACATTACTTTTAATTTATCACCACCAATAAGTATAGCAAATTACCCACACACAAAAACAAGTGTGTCAAATCTGTTTGGTAATTGGTTGGATAATGAGGTTCTCTATTCCTAAATTGTTGCAACATGTTACTTATTTTTCCTAGCCATATAACCATGTCACATAAGCAAAGTCATGCATGTAAGTCATAAGTTACTTTTTGTACTAATCATCAATTAAGGCATAACTTATTTATCATATTAGGCATAACTATGTAGTTCATCCTTCATAGTTTTGTTAGAAATGACATTTTTTCTCACTGCATTTCAAAAGTTTTTTTTCTTTTATACACTTCACGTTTCTTATGCTTATATTTGATTTTCGTTAGTTTTGGTTGTTTTCCAGCAACTATGTGTGCATTGTTTTAACAAGGTTCCTGCAACAACGCACGGGGCATCATCTAGTATATCATAATCTGAAGGGTCAAATCCATGTGAAAGTTTGTTTCATTCTTTGGAAAATTTAGAATTGTCGGAATGGGTGTGTTTTTAATCGATCATCTATTCTAATCATTTTGCATGTTAACTTCAGAGTTATCACAGACTTTGTTCAACAAGTTTGGATGGTGTGTCAGTGGCTAAGAGCATCTCCAGCCGTTGCCCCCCCCCCTCCCCCCCAGGAGGCTTAAAAATCGCCGCCTGGGGGTGAGCCGGCGCTAAAATCGGCGTTGGGGGCGACCTGGTTCCCAGCCGCCGATATCGGCTCATTTTGGGCGCAAATATCATCGTTTTTTGGCCCAGTTTCTGTGAAAAAGTGGCCCTTTATCGGCGCAAATCGGCCCGTATTCGCCTATTATTTATTTGTTCTCAATAGAAATAAATATGAACATTACCACATAGAGCTTACATCCTGCTGCCTATAGGGCTTGTAGTGTAGTCTTTGTAAACACATCCTGGAGTTCACAATTTGCAGTGCCTGATGGTGACCTGCATAGCTGGAGATAAGACCTGCATTGTAGACCAGGATGGGTTTCCTAGGTAGGATTGTGAAGAAGAAGAAAATCGTGCAAAAGGTAATCTTGATTCTTGAGTGGGATACATCATATGTATATCACCGAACGAGGGGAATTTTTGAATGTAAAGCGAATAAGAATACATGGGAGATTATGTATAACAAAGTTGCACGTGCTTGTATATTTACGGAAACTATATGCAACCTTCGAGTGAATTTCACTTGAAACAGCTAATTCTACTATACTTGTGCTTTTAATGTAAGCCGGGCGTGCACACAAGTATACATAAAAACTAGCGAATTAAAAAAAATACATATGCTCATGGTTGAACAGTGAAATCATGAAAACTGGATTAAAAATTTCTGAATTTTAATTCCACTGCTTTTAAAAGAGAAATTTTAAGCACCAAGTATTTTTATTAGCTCATGACTCGAATCCAATCATTTTCCCCACATCAACTACATGAATACGTGTGCAAGTAACATTTTGTGAGATTTTTTTAAACAAAAAACATCATTTGTTTCACCCTGGGAGCATACAATCTTCAAAGCCGATTTGAATATACACATTCTGCCATGATAACTTATCTTCCATCGAGATATTTAATTACTAGTGTCTTTTTACATAAACCATCCGCGCAAGTCTATGTAAGCATTGGCAATCAAAATTAAGAAGAAAAAAAATGTGAAGATTTATTTATTCTCGACAAAAATAAATATGAAATTGGCACCTAGAGCTTACGTCCCGTTGTCCATAGGGCTTGTAGTTTAGTCTTTGTAAACACATCATGGAGTTCAAAGTCCAACGAGCATCATCAGCCATCAACAACAATAATTAATCAATTGAATTTGAGTTATTGGGTAGGGGAAAAGTCGCACTTCTGGACACCCAATATGCAATTAGTCTTCTCCAACACGTCCCACAAAATTTTCTCCTTCACGCTTACATGATTCAATGATTTTATCATTAGGAAATGCATGGATAACCACTCTCACTTGCAACAGGCCATAGCATAAGCTTCTTGACTGTGGACTTGGGCAAAAGAGGTGTGCTTATCAAAGAAAAATATATGTGATGACATGATAATGACCAGGTCTAGATGCTTTTTCAACCTCAAAGTTGCATGTGTAAAGGAGTCAGCTCATCTAGATACAACCAAAGAAACAACATTTCTAAAGTGTTATACGAATTCAAGAAAGCACTAAATGCGAGAACAACAATTGATAAATAACCGCACACAATCGTCGTTTGGCGTATGAAAACGGGCTTAGCAAACTAATAATTGACTTGTTTGTGCTCCCTCTAGTGTAATTTTCTCCGTGTCTTTTTGCTCTCGGGTCTGCGTGTTACACGTCACCTCTTATCATTATTGACACAACTTGAACACTAATGACGCTATCACTGTATCTGAGTTGACAATACCATGGACAGGAAGAGAAATAACAGTACTAAAGCACATCATTATTCATCTAAACCTAATCACAATTAATACAACTTGATGTGTACGTCGAGACTGCTGGACATGGACAGCTCCATGGACCTCCATATACGTCTGCTTCTTGACCTACCATCACCATTTACTACCTCTTTATTTTCCATGTTGTTCTTGACGACTCCGCATATATACATATTTCTATAAAATCGCCGCAATTTGTTATTTTGCAGCCTTTTATCCGGCTTTGTCGATTAGGGTGAGCCCTCCATTGACTTTTTGATGATGGTCAGTTGATGAGGTAGAGAGATTCTTATGGAGCAGGTGAAGACAAGAACACAAGAAAAAGGATCATCTTGTTCCGATGGAAGAAAAGCTTATCCTCCTCCCAACCCAACAAACTCTGAAAGATCAGCTAATAATAGTCGCTTAATTTTGTCATGATGCTGTTCTTTTTTTGCTGGTAATATGTTGTACAAATGGTGCAGTGTGTGTCAGGTTCAAAAGGGCAAAGAGAAAAAGAACAAAGCTTGCTTCAAGTACGTGGTAGTATTAGTATTTATCTCAGTCCTTGTGGTGATATTTGTTTTTTGGGGGGTTAAACATATGGGGTGCAAGTACAATGTGTAGTGCAACCATCAATTGATAAAACAAAAGTAAAAAGAAAAAAAAAATACAGCACATTGTTGTTGAGAACTTGAAATGCAAACCCAGATGCATCCACCCTTTGGCAAGAGTAGAAGGTCATTAGCATCAAGTATTTGCAAGGGGCACCACAGAGCCTCATCATTTGGTAAGAACAGATGTCAAGCATTAGCTTGGCATCATGTAAGAAAATGGGCATGATGCGCCCTGATAATGATGTGTTTTCTCATAACAAATTTAGTGGAGTGCCCTGATAATGACATGGTCCTATGTTTGCAAGGTGTCATTATGCTTTCATTCAAAATCAATGGAAAAACACTCATCCAAGTTTCCATAATGGCAGCATATTTCCAGAATGAAACAAAACAGAGTTTGCAAATATATGGCTTTGCCACAAAAGAACACTAGGCAGATTACACCAGAAGTTTTCATTTCATTCTACACAACCAAATTTTCGACAGAAATCACGGTGAAGCATGACTGCTAGAGAAGAATGAATTTTGAGGGGGCGGGGCGGGGCGATGAACAAAGAACCATATGATCATCATGCATCAGTTACAATTGTCTGTCTTCCAACAAGCAAAAGAATTTAACACCACATTAACAGAGCTGCTAGCACACTCCCTCTACCACTATGTCAACATCATCATAATCATCATGCATCAAAGGGGCAGAGCACCGGATTAACAGTGTCACTGAGACATGAACAAGAAAAAACAAGAAAAAAGAAGAACAAATCATACCCTCTCACAAGCACAACCCTCCACAACAATGGGCAGCAAGCAATCTTTCTTTCCAACCCCCCATGTAGTAACCAATCATACCCTCCCCCTGGACTCGCCGGAGTCGGCGACGGCGCTCATGCCGCCCTCGCCTTTCTCGCCGATCCTCTTCTCGTCCTCCATCCCCTTGAGATGCCCGGCGGCCTTGAGCGCCCCGATGTTGCTGACGTTGCCGAAGATGAGCACGATGATGCCGAGGAAGCTGCCCAGGAACGCCGCAGCGAAGGACCCTCCTGCGCGCCCGGGGCCGGCAGACGCGACGGCGAAGCCGATCATGGCGCCCGTGCAGCGGACGTACGCGTACCAGATGGCGAACGCGCCCTCCTTGCCCGGCGGCGAGGCGTCGAGCAGCAGGATGCGGCCGAACGAGTAGAGGATGCCGTTGGCCGTGCTCTGGACAAGGGCGATGATGATGATGTGGGCGGCCCTCCACCTGTGGCTCTTGAAGTAGAACCCGGCGCCGGACACGAAGAGGGCGATGATGAACCCCAGCAGCTGCATGCGGACGGCGTCGGCGCGGATGATGATCTGGATTGGGTGGAGCAGCGGCAGCGAGATCAGCGGGAACAGGAAGTAGAGGATCCACAGCGCGAGCACCAGGACAGGCTTGATGCAGACGCCGCCAATGGCATAGAGCGTGCCACTGGTGAAGATGCACATTGTGGCGAAAGATGACAGGAACACTGCCACCAAGCTTCCAATGGCCTGTGGGTAGCGGCCAATGGTCATGCTGTACTTGAGCTTGCTGAAGAAGTTTGGCTCGAATGCGGTGGTCGGTGACGAGCTGCTGGGCCTGTTTGTGAAGAGGCCATGGCAGATGCCGATGAACCAGATGAGGCCACTGAAGATGGAGACGACCCAGAGGCCGGTGAGCTGGTCAGTGCGCCTCAGCATGTGGTACATGAACGCCGCCATGAGGGCCGCGCCGATGCCGCCAATGGCGGTGCAGTAGAGGCTGAGCTGGCTGGCAGCAGCGCGGCGGCGCAGGACAAGGTGCTTGCCCGAGTCATGAGCGGCGAGGCCACGGATCATCAGCCCAAGGTTGCGGGTGTGCACCGCCTCGGCAATGATGATGGACGCGGCAATGAAGAGGATGTAGAACAGGAACACCCAGACCGTCTTGAAGAAGCCGGTGAGCAGGCAGAAGAATGAGCCGAACGACGTCGCAGCGATGAGGATGAGCGACTGGTACTGGCCCCTGTCAAGGTGGTGCGCAACCTGGGTGAGGAGCGGCGCCACCAGGAGGATGCCGATCGCCCACGAGAGGGCGCTCCAGCCCAGGGGCGACATGTGGGAGCCAGAGATGTCAATGGAGTACTTGGTCAGCCTCTGGTACCTGGCCACATTTCACAAACTTGGTGTGAGCATTTTGATGACTTTAACATGCAGTACAAGCAAATATGTTATGACTGAACCTTGCATAGTAAAAAGCACATGTAAATAAGAAGAACAATGTTGACAAGATAAAACATGCACATTTCATCCTAGTTAAAACTGAAAATTGCAGTAGTACCATCATACTCTTCCATATGGGTAGATGTAATGCAAGATGAACTCATTACACAATGGGAAGAGAAAATTGTGGATGGGTTGGGGTGTCAATGTTGACACATTTATGTATCAACAACATCTTGTTTGCCCCCATCAAGGGGCAGTTAGTTGGCCCTATGCAATTCAAGCATCTACACCCACCTACCAGTTGGCTGGACCTGCAGTTAGCCAGCCATCCACTAACATTTTTTGTGGGAAAAAAGCAGAGAGCTTATGCATAATTACAAGGGTTATGGCCTCTTTTCCTGTTCAAAAGAAAAGGGCATAAAGGGGGGAGAAGACCAGGCCCAAGAGAAGGGGGGGCAAAAGCATGGGCATGCTTTCGAGCACTCATTTCCTTGGTCCTATCAAAAGTGAGACAAAAGCAATGCAGCAGTCACTAGATCTATCCATCACCCTAGGAAAAAAAATGCACTCCCAGTAGTACATGGCTACTGCTATTTTTCTCTCCTGCTAGGAAGAACACCACTCATCAGAAATGAAAATCTGTAGTAGTAGTACTACTCAGTGGCATTTTGAACTTTGAAATGAAATACAGTAGTTGTAGTATATGGAGTGACATCTGTACTGCTAGTATCTGAAGCATGGAAGCAAGTTTTGGTTCAGAGACCTTATTTAATGGGGTACACAGGCGTGCCCATAAATTTCACACTTATGGCCTCCCCTGCCTGCTTGCAGTACCATTCATATTTTTCTACTGCTACTGCTACTACCATCCCAACGTTACAAAAAAGATTCATTGAAATGGGTTTTATTTCCACAGGCAGGCAACCCTTGGGGAATCTCTTGTTTGACCTTATCCCCCCAAGAGAAATCATGTGAGCCTCAGCAGGGCAGGGCAGGGCAGGTGCTAACTGACAAAAATGATGCAGTTTTAATATGTGTAGGTAGATATGTAGGCAGAGGGGAAAATCCTGGGGAAATAATATTTAGCTGGGAAAAAAAGAAAATAAAGGGAGACAATGAGGATATGGGATGTGGCCTCCTCACTGAGCTATCTACTACATCTGGTCTAGGACCAAAAAACAGTGGCCATCTTTTGGAGCCTTGCACCAAGAATCTCTTATCTGCTTGCTACTGATAATAATGGAGATGCAAGCAAGCAAGCAAACATGGAATCTCTGAGGCATCACGACGCACCCTATCATTTCTCTTATCTCCTAGGTATTTGTCTCGCATATACGCCGCAATATACGCACACCAGCAGACAGGGGAAATCATATATCTGTACTTGTCCACGTTAGCAGAAAGATGATAAATAAATCTGGAAAATGGGTGGAAACAAATACTGAATAATAGTGAGAGCAGAAGTACAAAGGAGATCACGGGATGCAGTTGAGAAGCTGCCAAAACAAATTGAAATCCGCAAGGCAAGGGAGGGAGCACCGTGCTTCCTCGTTTGCAGACAAAAACAAGAACCCTTTTTTATTTTGGGCAGACACTACTTGGGAGGATAAGAACAAGCTCTCGAGGAAAATAGGGGTAGTGCTCCAAGAAAAATCACTGGCGCATACCCCTAAAAATGGAGGGAAAGTTTACTACTTCCCATGAAAAACACAGAGGATTTTTTTTCTTGCTTGCTTGCTTGTGAGCAAATCTGGCTCAAACTTGTGTGGAAGAGGAACAGGAGAGGAAAATACAGAGAGAAGAAAACAAATCTCCAAATCTTGTGTGGAAGAGGCCAGGAGTGGAGCTGAAACTGGACAGGGTCCCCCAAATCTGGCCCAAAACCCCTCTAAAAACCACAAGAAACGGCCAAGAACTCCAGAAAAAATTCAAAGATTTATTAAGAGAGACGAGGGGAGGGAGTGGGATGTTGTTCTTACATGGACATCTCGTGTACGGAGCAGGAGGCGCCCTTGACGGTGTACTTGGCCTCGGGGGTGAAGTCGGAGGAGGGGAAGGCGACCTGGGTGACGATGGCCGGGAACAGCACCGGCAGCAGCAGGTGGGTGATGAAGAAGGAGCAGAAGCCGTAGAGGTACCAGCCCACCAGCTCCACCATGGCGGGCGGCTCCTCGGGCATCACGTACGCCGGGGCCGCCGGCTGCCGGTACGCCTCGCGCACCACCTGGATCTCCCGCGTCGTCTCCTCCGCGGCCGGCGGCTGGCCACCGTTGCCGCCCTTGCCGCCGTTCTTGGCCATGGGGGGCGCGGCGACGGGCGGCGGGGCCACGGCGGCCTTGTCCTTGGCCGGGGGCGCCGCCGCCGACGCCTTCTCCTTGTCCTCCTTCTGCAGCGCCTCCCTCATGCTGCTCCGGGGCTGCGGCAACGGCTGCTCCGACATTGCTCCCGCCCTCCTCCTCCTTTAAGCAGCCGCAGCGGGGGCTCCAACGGCCGGCTAGCTAGCTACCGGCTGAGGGAGAGCGAGCTGCTGCAGCTACCAGCGGGCGTGCGTGCTGTGCGTGATGAGAGAGAGCGGCTGCGGGAAGGTGAGTGGCTCTTTTGAGGCCGGCCTGCTCCTTGGGTTCCTCCTCCTCCTCTCTCTTCTCGGGAGAAGTAGAGAGAGAAATAGGGAGGGGAAAAGGTGGCGGATTTGAAAGCCGGGATGCAATGGGGTTTTGGGGGTAGAGAGAGAGAATGCGTTGCCATTGGAGGCAGCCATGGAGGGGGTGGTTTTATGGGGGCGTGGGGTTTCTGCTACGGGGACCAAGCCCACGACCCAACCCAACCCATGGGCTGCTTGCTTGGATTAGAGGCAGATGAGTTGGCCGCCGGGCCGTCGACGGCGACGTTCGGCGGCACGGCGCGCATCAATGAACATGTGACTTCGGTGTACCTACGAGCGTACCAAGTGATGGATTTTGTTTTCATCTTCTTCTTACACTATGGCTTTGGGTGATTTGTTTGTGCCTTAGGGTGTAATAAAGTGGGGTGAATTGTAATGTTGATGGTGCTACTACGTTGTATGACAGTGACCACGGATGGCTGGTAGGAAATGTGTATGTGTATGGTTTGGCCCCTTGTGAAATACGTACGTGTAATCGGTACAAGATTAGGGTTGGTTGGGCTTTTTGTAGTTATCTAACAAACGAGGCGAAGCGTGTGGGAAAACAATGTAAAGCGTGAGTTGTCGAGGATATCCGATGCATCTCTATTTTGTATGGGAAAAATACTTTTTAAAAATGGTGTAAGAGGGCAGCGTAATATAATTTGGTAATCAGGAGATCACATACGACTTGATATTTACCATAATATATCACATCAGTCGTTTTAGCATGACTGATGCGAACAGATATTTCTAGTGCATATTCGATGGGGGAGGAGGGGTATGCAAGTAAAAAGTGTGGGTGCATGACATAAAATGGTCTCGGTCATCGAAAAAGTCAGCAAAACAAACTGTTCCTAGTAACATATATGGCGACACCGTTAGCGGTAGTAACTAAAAGCATTGGGATGGCTTGCAAAGAACATACATGTTTTGGATTCTCGTAGAATACACATGATGGGCACAAAATTAGGGTTGGTTGGGCTTTGTAGCTATCTAACAAACAAGGCGAAGCGTCTAGGAAAACAACGTAAAGTATGAGTATTCAAGGATATCAGATGCACCTTCATTTCGCACGAAATCACTAATAAAAGCGTGGCTAGTGACACCTGTCGAACCATATAGTTAACGGCGTGAAATAAACGAGAATACGGGTGCTTTGTGTTTGTAGTTATCAAATGAACAGGGTGAGGCGTGTAGGAAAAAACAATGGAGAAATCACGAGTTTATCAAGGATGTTGGCCACTTCTCCTTTTCGTATGGAAAAAAAAAAGAAATGAAAAGGTGTTACAATGCGGCTTAATATATAGTATCACTGATTAGGTGGTAGCATATAGACTAATCTTTATCGTGATATTACAATTACGGTGATACTCGGTCGTTGCAACATGGCGCCTATGAACATATTTCAAGAGAGTGTGTTCGATGGTAACTGAAATGCTCTTAGCAAATAAATAAAAGCATTCAACCAATATTTCATAGCACTGGTCGTGGTATACCGATGTGGATTTAACCATTCGACGATTCGGAAGCCGACGGTGGTAAATTGGCGTAGCGCGTGACACATCCAAGATTTTAGTAGCACAAACTGCGGACCACACAATTAACAGATCCATCCAATTACTAGTCGAGCATACCACAAGCAACAACGAGATTCAGTACCAAGAAAACGTTTTGTGTTGCCAATAGGCAATTGACAGGGAAGCAATGCCTTGGAAGTACTCCTATATAGAGGTGGAGGCCTGGGCGCGGGGGACCGATAGCAGTTCCCAGCCACCCGGCCAGCCAAGAGGAGAGGGGCAGTAGTCGATTGGCCTTTTTAACCTTGGATGCCCTAGCCAGCTATGCTGGCTCCATTTTCACAGATATTTTTCACTCTGCCCTGCCCCGCCCCCTAGGCCGGCCGGCCAGAAGAGAAGAGAGGCCTTGCATTGCCTGCATCTCCGGGACGGACTGCATTGCCTTGCCTGCCTCTATCCATCTACTATCTGGCTCTTGTGATGTCCATCGGCCCATGGCTCCTCCGTGGAACGGAACGGAACGGAACGGAACGAGACGGGGCGTGATTATCCTCATAGAAGTTGCATTCCGGTGACAGTAACGGCCTCAACTAGTAGCGCGTGTGTTTTCTGTCATTCTAGTCACTTTCATGCTCTTTTTCCATTCTTCTTTCCAAGGTTGCTTGCTTGCACCAAATTGCAATCTCTCGATAAGAAAATGCATGATAGTACGTGCATTATAACTAACCAGTGCCTGATGATGATGCTCCCGGCTGACGTCCGCCGCCGCTGATGGCCGGGTGCGATCACCGGCGCGTCACCCCCGGCCCCGACCCGGGCGTACGCGTACGGGTTCATTTCTCTTCCTCTCTTTCTTTCTTTCCCGTGACGGCGACGCGCATCGCCCGAGGCAGGCCGTAGATTTTCGTACTGTATTTATTTATTTTTCATTCACGTGGACACGTCCCGGTGAAAAAGAATTAAACTGGTTGCACCGGCCGGCTGGCTGGCTCGGACCTAGAGCTACCCTACCATGTGTGCGCGGCCCTGGCCCGGCGCCGCAGCTCGCCTGCCCCTGCGCTGCCCGGCGCACATCACACGCACATGGACGGGCTGGCTGGGGCACAACGCATGCTGTAGAGCGGGGGTACTTGCCTACTTCGACCATGCCTCCCGCCGCTAGGGTTTTGTGTACCAAAGTGACATATGGCTACATTAATAATCATCTAATGTACCAAAAAGACATCGGTCTTCGTAGAGATGTATCGACTAAGCTATCGAAGTGTTGTTGTTCGGGAAAAAAATTGCTATTAAAGTGTTTAAAAGATAAACTAAGCTATCAAAGTGTGAAAAAGATAAACTAAGCTATCGAAACATCATATAGGTTTTTTTCGCCTGAGCCCCACAAGGCGCCCGAGCTGTTGTATCAGCATTGCTAGTTAGTCTCGAGTCGAGCCAAAACCGAGTATAACTAGCAATCCACAAGCCTCGAGCTATTCGTGCAACGCTATCAACCAATAGGGGCGCAGGCGGCCATGGCGGTTTACAAGTAGTGGACACGCCCGAACGAGCTCATCGCTGGGATGACGAACGTGTCAAGAGGTGCACGGAGCTAGCAGATGCAGACACAAATAGGGCGACGATGGAAGATCGTGTCACGGATGGCGGCAAGCTAGGAGGACGTGTCGACGCACCGCCTGGTCCTGTTACAATTTTCCCTTTGTTATAGGAGGCCACATTACTGTTGGCGTGCATAGAACCAGCGGCGGTTTTTTTTTTCTTTTACTTCCATTCGCACTTAACCAGTGACGGGTGCTGAACTTGCCGAAGGGGTTTAAGCGCCGTCGATGGAAGACTTGGTTGGGGTAAGTATTGCCATGCTGCGATCTCAAGTTCTTAACATATTGTGGACATATTTATCGACGAAAAAGAATGCAAACCATCAAGGCCCTAATATTAATACTCCACTTTTGATTAGAAGTGGCATATGCCATTGTCCAAAAAAAGTGACGTACCAAGTTGTTTTCACCGGAGCCCCTACATTATCCTCAGTCAAAGAAAAGTTCAATCACACAGTTGGAAACATCAACCAAGCTGCTTTCACCGGAGCCCCACGTAATGGCCTTTGCTATGAGTCATTTGTTGAATCATAGGTGGGCTTTAGGCCCATATGAACAATGATTCCTGGTTAATCTTGATGCTCATGTAGGATATGGCAGGTGGTGGGAAGTTTAATACCACCACGCTAGTTGAGGAGAGTTTGAGATCATTATATAAGGGTTGCTTTACCACTTGTTATTGGAAGCTTGGGAAGAGGAGTGGTACACAAGCGCTTCTCCTCCGCGGCATGACGTGACGCGCGCGTTGCGAGTTGCGGGAATGAGCCGAGTCAGCTCTGTCGTGGGCCTTCCACCTAGGCCTACGACTCGGCCTATATAAGATGGCTCTGGCCAGTTAAGGACCTAATTCAGTTCACTCACTCCCTTCCGGGAGAACAACAATAATGGTATGATCTGTTCATCCCTCACTTACTCGTATATGTGCTAGCCGTATATGTTCTGGTCATAGATGGTTCGATTCTATGTACTATACGAGATGCATACCGTATTTGTCATGCTTACTGTTTACTCATGGATTAGATTAGTCAGAAAAGTGTTAAATTTTTCCAACAATCCAAAAACCTTATTATAGGCACTGTTCGACTCATGGCTTCGCCGCTACTCTGAAACCGAAAAGTTTACTGGGATGCATAACATATTTGCCATGCTTACAGTTTACTCGTGGATTAGATTAGCCAGAAAAGTGCTAATTTTTTCAACAATCCAAAAACCTTATTATAGGCACTTTTTGACTCATGGCTTCACCACTACTTTGAAACCGAAAAGGTTTACTGGGACACATTTTAAGCGTTGGCAGACGAGAACCACCTTATGGTTCACAACAATGAACGTGTTCTGGGTTGGTGGTGTGCTTCCCACGGTAACGATTGCTCCTGAACAGGAGAATGCATTTAGGGAGGCAACCACAGTCTTTGTGGGAGCCGTTCTTACTGTGATTGGAGACAAGCTGGTAGATGCATATCTCCATATGCGTGTTGCCAATAATTTTTGGGATGCGCTCGAAGCTAAATTCGGTGCAACCGATGATGAGAGCGAACTGTATGCCATGGAGCAGTTTCATAATTACAGGATGATTGATAACCCTCGTGTATTGGACCAGGCTCATGAGATATAGTGCATCGCTAAGGAACTGGAGCTCCTAACGTGTGAGTTACCGTACAAGTTTGTCGCGGGTTACATTATTGCAAAACTCCCTCTTGGATGGAGAAACCTTGCCACTTCTCTCAAGCACTTGAGACTCTGTTGAGGATGTCATCGGTTATCTAAGTGTTGAGCGGAACTTGAGAGCAAAGGACTCACATGTGACTGGGCAGAGGGTTCTTCTAGCACCAGTGTGGTGCAGGAGAATCCCCACAAGTTCAAGGGAAAAAATTGTGTCCAGTAGAATACTACCTTCAAGAAGAAGGGTAAGAAGAAAGACAAAATGAGAGATGGCTCCTTTACTTGTGGTTTAGAGGAACACTGGGCAAGCAAGTGCCCAAACAAGTATAAGAAGCCAGGACAAGACTCTAAGTTTGTCAATGTCACTCTGAGCAACAATGATGCAGCATCTGGGTATGGTAATCTGTTTACCATACTATCAGTTTGTCAGACCATCGATTGGTGGCTTGACACTAGAGCCAATATTCATGTGTGTGCTGATATGTCTTTGTTTTCTTCTTACCAGGTCGCACGAGATTGTTCCGTCCTAATAGGGAATGGCTCGCATGCTTCCGTTCATGGTGTTGGCTTGGTAGATCTGTAGTCTACTTCAGGAAAGCTCGTGCAACTGACGAACGTGCAGCATGTCCTCGCCATCAAGAAGAATCTCGTTATAGTGGCTCTCTTCTATGTAAAGAAGGGTTTAAGTTAGTATTTGAGTCCAACAAAGTGGTCGTATCTTGGTACAGACTATTTGTTGGAAAAGAATATGATTGAGGTTTGTTCTGCCTTTCCCTAGAGGATTTCTGTAATAAAGTCGTGAACCAAATTTGTTCTAATGTGAACGAATCTGAGGTTTGGCATTCATGTCTTTGTCACATAAATTTCGATTGTATGACACGACTAGCTAAGATGGATTTAATTTCAAGGTTCACTTTAGCCAAAAGTTCTAAGATGTGGTGCTAAGATGTGGTGCTAAGCACATTAAAGAGCTAAGCAACTAAAGTCGACAATGCAAAGGTGCTTAACTTGTTGTAGCTAAACATCCTTCATTTAATGAATTAGCAACTAAAGGTATCCATGCATTGGTGGTCTTCTTTCATTTAAGTGTTTTCCCTAGGTTCCCGCGCTTGGCATTGTTTCTTTCTGGGGTCACCACACCCATCTCTCTCCTCTTAATTAGCTTGTCACATCATCTTTTTTGGCTACATGGCAGGCTTAGCACCTATGCAAGTTGGAGCACTAGGAGGGGCCTAAGTGCCATGCATGTGTGCAAGCTAAGCAACCTCGTGAGCCTCACAAGACTGCGAAGGAGAGACACCTTGAACCATTAGAGCTCATACATTCAGATCTATGTGATATGAATGGTGTGTTGAATAAAGATGGAAAGAAATACTTCACGACGTTAATTGATGATTCCACTAGATTCTGCTATGTGTATTTGTTAAATACTAAGGATGAGACTCTACACTACTTTGAAGTCTATAAGGCAGAAGTTGAGAACCAACTTGAAGAAAATTAAACGAGTCCGGTCTGAACGCTTCCGGGGCCCGGCGACGTACTCCTGTCCTCCTCCATGATAAGCCACCTCCTGACATATGTCGCACGGTATCCCCGACACCACTACTTCCCCTGCATCGACACCATGGTCGAAGACGCCGTCGCCAAGAAGAAGGCCACGGACGACGCCAAGGCTGCTGCTGCCGCCGCCGCCGCGTTGGCCTGGTCAATCGGAGGGTATGCTATGTTCATCCCTCGTTTACTCGTACATGTGCTAGCCGTATATGTTATGGTCATGGATGATTCGATTCTATATACTGTACATGCTAGTATGCTTAGGTATCGGTATGAGATGCATACCGTATTTGTCATGCTTACTGTTTACTCGTGGATAAGATGAACCAAAAAAGTGCTAATTTTTCCAACGTCGTTTCCCTCCCGGTCGATCTGGAGTGAGTGGAGCCAAGGAGTGGTTTAAGTAGCAGTTCACGAGCCTGGAGCTACTCATGGAGCCCTACACCAATGGGAAGTGGTGGTGGTACACCCTTAAACCATCCAGCTCAATCGAGTTAATGGGACTCGCGTATGGACAAAAGCAACACATGGGTTGTATGAAACTGCCGTCTAATACCGATGTTAGAGAGTGGTCTCATTCCTAGTGCAGCCAAAGCCGAGTTTAACTGGCAGGTCACGAGCCATTCATCGAGCCCTACAACCGTCCAGCTCAAACTAATTAATGGCACACATGCATGGACAAAATGATACAGCCTCGCTCACTCGCCACCATGGAAGAAGGAACAAGGCAGCAGAGGCCATGCATGCATCCATATCACTCCCCATAACCCAATCAAGATTCATCCAGTAACGTGCCTGGGCTGGGCAAATCACCCACCCCCTATCCACATAATTATCCACACAAATACACACACAAGTAGCCATGTGAAACTCCATGCAATATCTTTATTATTTTACTTGTTGAGTGTGCAAAGTGTCTTGTTTTTTTTTTGTTGAGTGTTCAAAGTGATATCTTTGCTGGCCGGCCTCGCAGGTAGGCGAGTAGTCCAGGAGTGGGTCTCTAGCTAGGATACCATCCAAGAGAGCATCACACACAAAAAAATTCAGAAAAGAGAGAGAGAGAGAAGGGTTAGGGTTAGCAATGGGGTGCAATGATGCAGGCATGGCCCGGCCAGCCCTGCACTGTAGCTTTTGCCTTGGGCTTGGCCTTGGCGGGCGGGTCTTTTGACTTGGAAGCTGGACTGAAGGCGGAGAAAAAGTCCTTTTGCGCCCTGGCAACTTCCCATTATTTGCAGGGCAGGGACCCTCCTCCTCCTCCTCCCGCTGCTGCTCCTAACTGCTAATCATATGGGGTGCCCGAACAGACAGCTGTTTCCGCTGTTCCCCAGGACCCCAAACCAAACCTAGCAAAGCAAAGCGAAGCTGGTTAACAAAAAATAATAACCAAGGCGGACAACGCATCTTCCCTGCACCGCACCGCATTGCAGCCGTCGTCTCCCTCCTCTCTGCGCTGCATGCAGCGGCAGCTGGCCTCTCCACTCCATGGACCAGGACAGGTGAGTAGAGGTTACTGTACTGATTAGAGGAATCTGGCGAGAGTGATTAGACAATGGCAGTGGTTTCTCTATCCCTCTGTAAGGTCGATAATGTATTGGTACATGTGGGAGTTTCCTTCTTCCTCCGATCCCTGGAGTAGTATTTTTTGTGCAGTGTGCAGGTAGGTCAGGCAGGGGGGTCACCACGACTACCCAGCTAGCTATCCGGCTCGACATTGTTTGGTTGGAGAAGCATTACATTTACGTGCGGCTGGCTGGCAATCATGGCTGCTAGCTCATGCTGCATGTGTGTGTGTGAGCCCATCTCCTCGCTGGAACCAACCCAACCCAACCCCCAAGCAACAGTACCAACCCACACTTCAGTCTCAAACAGTTCCTCGCCGAAAGAAGCCGCCAGATCTATTTTCCACGCATCATCTGCGAAAAATGTATTGCTTGTGGGGAAGGGGCGTGTATGCATGGATGATCTGAACTGACACCCAAGATGCCGGGTGATATGGACTGAGCATTGGGGGCCGCCCCGGCCCTATGCGTGTGCTACTACGTGTACAATTATTGTGAAAATACATGGCAGAGGAGATAACGAACGCATGAATACCTGGGATATTGCTTTGTCCCTTTCCAACGGCCATAACGGGCACGAGCAAGACGTTACTCCAGCCGCAAGTACGCAACGTGCAATGCCCACTCCAGCTGGGCCT
Organism: Secale cereale; assembly: GCA_902687465.1. Classification (NCBI taxonomy): domain Eukaryota; kingdom Viridiplantae; phylum Streptophyta; class Magnoliopsida; order Poales; family Poaceae; genus Secale; species Secale cereale. The sequence continues at coordinate 786,236,406 of LR738712.1, read as the reverse complement.
ATCTATATACATCTCTCTCTCTGAATTTATTTCTTTTATCTGAAATAAATAAGCCTGGGAGGGAAATAATGTGTCTTTTTCAGCATGATGGATATCCTCGGCCGGGATATATATGATTGATATGATTGTGCGCCGTGCAAATTATTCGATAACCACGTTGTGTACCTCTGCATTACATCAGTGGCATGCCAAGGTTATTTTTGAGGTGAGATCATGGCAACCGCATTGCGAGTGTCATCAGCGGTACGTGCAGAGTGTAAGAAGGAAATAATTTGTTAAGCACATTGTAAAACTAGCGCTTAAATGAGTTTTTTTTAAAACGCATTGTGAAGTTAACACCTGGCCAAGTGTAATAAGAAGGAAAACAATCTGTTATCCACATCGTAAATCAGCACCGGTGACCGTGTTTGTGCCGACTGCAAAGGAAAAAAAAAGAGAGGATCTTGTTAAGCACATGCATGGAGGTGTTACATCTGAGCTGTGCCAAGTGTGAAATAAGAAGGATTTTATCGGCAGCAGTGAGCTGCAAGGTTTGTAAGGTGGCACGCCGAGTTAGCACGCGCTGCCAGGCAGGTTGCTGTTTGGCCGATGTTTACCTTACAAGGTACCCCACCGGGCTCTGGATTTTTGTTAATCCATTCCACGGCGCTTGCTTTATCGCCGTTTTCTAACAAGTGTCACGTTGCTTTTGGCAATTAAGCATGCATGGATGAACGGTAATGTCACAATCATAGCGCCCGGCGTTGTGTGGGGGATTGTCTTGGCAGATGGATATACTATGTACTGCGCTTTAACTTGGAAGGAAAAATAAAGGAAAGGAGGAAGAAGAAGCTGATGCTGGATCCAATGGGGGAGGAGACCGATGATTGAGTGATGTACTACTGGCCTGGCCTGGCCTGGCCGGGTGATACGACGGGACGACGACGTGCCTACACTGGACTCCAGTACTCTGCCGCTGCCGCATCTTCAGACAGGCCTAGCCGAGACGCCTAGGAGTAGTGTGTGCCGTGTGCCCACGGTTTCGATTCTCAATTCCTCTAGGTAGTCTATATGCACACCGGTAGTGCATTTTCTTTTGCGTTTTCGTGTGACGGTAGAGTATCGCAGTGGTAGTGCAAGTAGTAGTATCCTAGGCCCAGCGGCATAGTACGATACTAGCAAGCGTTTATTTGAAGTATGAATACGGGAGTTGGCACGCACCACGCACCAAACCGTAGGCGGATTGTTTGAGCGGGACGACGAGGGAGAGGGCCGTGTGTAGAGTAGACCAGTGCCAGCGGCACACTCGTCAGCGTGCAGTGCAGCACGGGTGCCAGTGAGGCAGGGAGAGGAGAAACAAGGAAAGATAAATACAGCTTTGCGTCCATGCACGCAGGCATTTGCGTCGAGTCAAGGCGAGCACGGCAGCATTTATGGGCTGCCCGTTGCCGTTGCCGTTGCCGTTGCCATCTCCCGTGCTGTCTTCGCCTCAGGACAGAGTTTACCGGTCTGAATTTCCTAGTGGCACCAAGCCACGGGAGCAGCGTCAGTGATCTTGTATACGCTAGGTATACTTAATAAGTGGAGCGGTCGTCTGCTGTCAGCCAGTAATCTTAATTACGTACTATAAGGTGGGTGCTTAAGTGCGACAGAGGCACTCGGTCGGGCAGGCACTGGACCCTGCAATGTCTCCCTGACTTGACTGTGAACGCTACGGTAAACAAATCTGATCGGTCGACGCCACGGAGCCACCTCGTACGCACGGCCACACGCCCGCCTACGCGCTGCAGCAGTATTTTCACCTAAATCCGTCGGTCGCTCCAGCTGGGCTGCCGAGTAACGGCTTCTTTGGATCACAGCATTTGCAAAACAAAGGGATAGGATAAATGGAGGATTAGGTTGGCATGACATAGCCAATCCTATGGAATTTTTCCGGAGATCGGACCTCATGTGTAAATTCCTCTGGAATGAGCACCTTGATGACCCAATCCTGAGGAATTTTAATGACTCAATCCTGTGATCCAAATGCATTCCATAGGAAATAATCCTGAGGATTGATATCCCGTGAGAATCCTTTGAAAATCCTCCAATCCAAAGAAGCTTTAAGTATCCGATGAAACCAACTATACCAGTAGGCAGTAGCAGTGCTCGCTCGGTTCCCCGGACGCATGCACGCACGCACGCGCGCGCTCTGCAGGCGTCGCCTGCCACGGTCAAAGAGGTGAGGGTGAACCTTTGCCGCTTTTGCTCCACCAGGATTCAGATATCAGAAGAGCCCATGCCATGCCATGCATGCACCGCCTGCTCAACACCGGCCGGCCGGTCCGGCGAGACCAGATTCGCCATCATCGCCGCGAAAAGAGGAAGTTGCACTTGCTTCTCCGAAAGTAACCTTCTAAATCGATTTTTTTCCTTCAAATAAATATGATTTTTTTTGGCGACAAACATTGACAATAGTTCTAATAGTGTGCAAAATTTCATCATTAAATCACATATGTGGAAGTCATGACAAAAATAAATAAAAATAAGTGCTCCAAAATGCTTCCGAAAATACCATTATCAGAGTATCGTTTTTTTGTGTCCACGCCCTCCACGAATGTGATTCATGGTGAAAATTTGAAAGATCTTTGAACTTTTGTCAATGTTTGTCACAAATTTTTTAAGTTTTTTTTTTTCATTTTACTGTTCACCCGAGCTCACTCAAAAACTCCGCGCCCTTTGATGATGGTACAAACCTAGGGTAGGGTCACAGGCCTGGCTCAAGTACCCCGCCCAAGGTCACTATCCCAGAAGCTCAAAAGACAACTCGAAGACAACAAGGACAGTCGACTGACACGGCTCAAAAGGGCAGTCCACTCGACTATACACCCCCGTTCAGACGACTCAACTTCACTTGACCCTTCCAAGACACTCGACCCGTGAAGGTCAAAGGTCCCTTAGGACGGCAACGGTCCGGCATTCACTCCGCAACAATGAATGCCTTTATCACTCTTTACTGCAGGCGTTACCAGTAACGCTTGCCTTTATGTACATTGAACCCTTTGTAACGTGGAGCATGGCTGGGGTCCTGGCGCACTATATAAGCCACCCCCTCCTCTAGTACAAGGGTTCGCACCCCCTGTAACTCAAACACCCATATACATTCCAGTCGACCGCCTCCGGGCACCGAGACGTAGGGCTTTTACTTCCTCTGAGAAGGACCTGAACTTGTATACATCCTGCGTACAATCTCACCATAGATAGGGCCTTGCCTCTCCTTACGTACTACCTACTCGTACTGTCAGACTTAGAACCACGACAGTTGACGCCCACCGTGGGGCGGGGTGTCTTAGCGACTTCTGGTGAGGTTGCAAACTTTTCTCCGACCTCCTTCATCATGGTTTCCGACGGTGGTCTCGCGTTGGGCCGCGAGATCCGACTCGGCGCGCTCGTCTTCGTCGCCGACGACTCCGCTTGGCTCCAGAAGGCCCACCTCGACGTCGAGGCGCTGCCCGTCCACGGGGCTGCACACTTGCGTGCCAGTGCTTGCAGTGTCCTTCTCCGACAGCCGTCGACTCAGTACCCGCCGGTTCCTTCATCATCCGTCGTCCCCGCTGACCGCCGCCGCAAGCGATCCGATCGCTCGCGGCTCCAGCGGTGGGTGAAACATGCAGTGGCTCGCCAGGCGGCCACCCCTCAAGTTGCGGCCATCGAGCCCGACGAATACCTCTACGGACCGATCGATCCGTCGATCGAGCTCACAGTTTCGATTTCCGAGTGCGGGAGCAGCGACCCCGCAGCTGAGGTCCTCATGGTCGACTCACGCCGCAGTCCGCCAGGACTCCCTCGCGACGGCGACGGCGGCAGCGGCAACGGTCATTCATTCGACCACGACGGGTACATTCCCCAACCCCTCACTGCCGAGCAGAGGTACGAGCTCTGCCGCCGCAATGAGGACGCACTTTTCACCCCCATCGTGGGAGATACTCCAGAGGCTCGAGCCCTGGAAGCCACGCGCCTAGCCACCGTGGCTGAGCGCGCGCGTCTGGAGAATACCCAGCGCGCACTCGACGAACGGGCCCGCCGATTGGTCGCCGAATCTAGTCGACGGCCGCGGCAGTCATTCCCACGCGAGACTCAGGTGTTCCGTACGCCTGTCCAGAACCTCGAAGCCGCGGCTCGCATCGCGGAGTCAATTCAACCATCGCAGTCAGAGGCTGGGAGAGGCCTACAGCAGATCCGGGCGCTGCTCCGAACAGCCGGAGAGCAGAACGCGACTATTTCTCAGTCGCGCAACAGGATTCACAACAGATCGGTGGCCGCGGACACCGTTTGGTCAGCTCACAGTCCAAGATCGCCCCCGAGGCGTGAGGACCGTGGCCCCCGTCAAGACCGGCATCTGGGTCGGAATGATGATCAGTACGACCGTCGACCCGGTCATCACGACCGCCGTCGAGTGCCTACGCCTCCTTCGGGAAGCAGATCGTTCTCGCCCAAGCGACACGAGGGCAGGCGCTTACGCGATGACGAGCGAAGAATTCCCCCAGATCCCCGGAGGCCCGGCATCGACGCAAGGTCTATTCTTGTGCAGGGGCTGGTCGACAGGAATAGCGCGTTCAGAGAAGAGCAAGGCAGAGATCGTCCGAGTGGAAGCCGAGCGTCTGTCTCTGGACCCGAGTTCTTTAGCAGTGCCATCAGGGCCGCTGAGATCCCCCAAACTTCAGGTTGGCGACGGGAGTAAATAAGTTCACCGGCGAGTCAAAGCCAGACACCTGGCTCGAGGATTACTGAGTGGCCATGCAGATTGGAGGCGGCAATTACGACGCAACCATGAAACACCTTCCTCTGATGCTGGGCAACTCGGCTCGGGCGTGGCTAAATCAGTTGGCTCCAGGGAGCATATACAGTTGGGAAGAGCTGGCCCGAGTGTTTATTCGGACCTTCGAAGGTACCTGCAAACGGCCCACGAGACTCGCGGAGTTGCATCATTGCGTGCACAAGCCGAATGAGACCTTGAGGGATTACATACAAAGATGGACCACCTTGCACCACACGGTGGAGAATGTGTCCGAGCATCAAGCAGTCTGCGCCTTCAAGGAGGGCGTACGATACAGAGAGCTGAATCTAAAGTTCGGTCGAATGGGAGATATGTCCCTGTCCCGGATGATGGATATAGCTAGTCAGTACGCTAACGGCGAAGAAGCCGATCGACTCCACAACGGCAAGAAACCGGTCGGACAAGATGACCAGAACTCCAATCGGAAACCCAAGCGCAAGGCCGAGCCAACCGTTAAAGGCAAAACCGCAGTCGCTAACCAAGGGAAGGGAAAAGGAAAGCCCAAGGGACCTTGGGTCCCCAAGAAAGTGAAAGATCAAGTAAATGATGTACTCGACCAGCCGTGTCCTATCCACACGAAGAAAGATGAAGAGGGAAACTTGGTTTGTCCTAAGCACACCACTCGACAATGTCGGCTCCTGATCCAGAGCTTCCAGAAAGAGCAGTCGACTGAGAAGGAAAAGGAATTAGAGGAGACCGAGGACAAAGAGGGGATGGAGGTTACCTCCAGATTAACTCTATCCTGATGATTTTCGCCGACGTTGAAAGCGAGAGTCGACTGAAAGTGATCAATAGAGAAGTCAACATGGTCGCCCCGGCAACAACCACATATCTGAAGTGGTCCAAGACCCCCATCACATTCGATCAGTCTGATCCCCCTGCGCACATTGCTACCCCTGGGCGGCAGGCGCTGGTGGTCGACCCAGTGGTCGAGGGCACGCGTTTGACCAGGGTCCTGATGGATGGTGGGAGTGGCTTGAACATTCTGTATGCTGAAACCCTCAGTAGGATGGGCATTCCGATGTCCAAGCTGAGCGAAAGCAACATGAGGTTTCACGGGGTCATCCCCGGGAAGAAAGCCGACTCACTTGGCCAAATCTCACTCGACGTAGTCTTTGGCGATTCAAAGAATTACCGCAAAGAGAAGCTGACATTTGAAGTAGTGGACTTCAACATCGCTTATCATGCCATTCTGGGTAGGCCCGTGATAACCCACAAGTGTAGGGGATCAGTTGTAGCCTCTTTCGATAAGTAAGAGTGTCGAACCCAATGAGGAGCTAAAGGCAGAACAAATATTCCCTCAAGTTCCATCGACCACCGATACAATTCTACGCACGCTTGACATTTACTTTACCTAAAACAAGTATGAAACTAGAAGTACTTTGTGGTTTTTGTGGGATAGGTTTGCGAGAATATAAAGAGCACGTAATAAAACTAGGGGCTGTTTAGATAAAGACACAATAAAGTTAATGATAGCGAGTGTGGAAAAGTGGTGGTTGGAGTTGCGAAATTGCCCCTAAGCAATTGACTACGTTACTAGACCGATAGCAAGTTTTATGTGGGAGAGGCCACTGCTAGCATGTCATCCCTTACTTGGAATTCTATGCACTTATGATTGGAACTATTAGAAAGCATCCGCAACTACTAACGTTCATTAAGGTAAAACCCAACCATAGCATTAAGATATATTGGTCCCCCTTCAATCCCGTATGCATCAATTTCTACGCTAGGTTGAAGTTTATGTCACTCTTTCCCTCCAATACGTAGTCCTATCAACATACAACTAACCCTATGGTGGTGTGGTCCACGCGCGCGCTCATATGATGGGCACCAAAGGACAGCAACATAACCACAAGCAAATTAAATCAATCATAGCAATTCACCAATCACCGATAGGACAACGATAATCTACTCAGATATCATAGGATGGCAACACATCATTGGATAATAATATGAAGCATAAAGCACCATGTTCAAGTAGAGGGTACAGCGGGTTGCGGGAGATGGACCGCTGTAGATAGATGGGGGAAGGTGATGGAGATGTTGGTGAAGATGACGGAGGTGTTGGTGTAGATCGTCGTCACACGATGATGGCCCCGGTGGCACTCCGGTGCCACTGGAAGCGAGGGGGAGAGAGCCCCCCTCCTTCTTCTTCTTCCTTGACCTTCTCCCTAGGTGGGAGAAGGGTTTCCCCTCTGGTCCATGGCCTCCATGGCGGCGGAGGGGTGAGAGCCCCTCCGAGATTGGACCTGTCTCTCTGTCTCTCTCTGTTTCCGCGTTCCCAGATTCTGGCCCTTCATCGTTTCTTAAATTCCCGGAGATCCGTAACTCCGATTGGGCTCATCTTTTGGCACGATTTTTATCCGGAAATTAGCTTTCTTGCGGTGAAATAAGGGCATCAACTGCCTTACGGAGTGGGCTCGAGGGCCCAGGGCATGCCCTGGGCAGGGGGCGCGCCCCCCACCCTCGAGGCCCACTCGAGCATCGTCTCGCGTTAGTTTCGCTTCCCAAAATTTACATATATTCCAAAAAAAATCTCCGTCCGTTTTTATTCCGTTTGGACTCTGTTTGATATGGATATTCTGCGAAACAAAAAACATGCAACAAACAGGAACTGGCACTGGGCACTGGATCAATATGTTAGTCCCAAAAAATAGTATAAAAAGTTGCCAAAAGTATATGAAAGTTGTAGAATATTGGCATGGAACAATAAAAAATTATAGATATGACGGAGACGTATCAGCATCCCCAAGCTTAATTCCTGCTCGTCCTCGAGTATGTAAATGATAAAAAAGATAATTTTTGATGTGGAATGCTACCTAGCATAATCTTGATCATGTAATCCAATCATGGCATGAATATTAAGACACGAGTGATTCAAAGCAATAGTCTATTATTTGACATAAAATAATTTAATACTCGGGCATCCCAACAAACAATCAAGTCTTTCAAAATGTCAATGCTAAAGAACGTTATCCCTACAAAATCATATAGTCTTTTATGCTCCCTTTTCTTAACACAAGGTACCCCTCATGCCTATCCCGGTGTCAGCCAAGCAATTGTTTTCATACTTTACTTTTTCGAACCTTTTCAATTCTTCACACAATACATGAGCGTGAGCCATGGATATAGCACTATGGGTGGAATAGAAGGAGGTAGTAGACAAAAGTAGGGAGAAAGTCTCACATCGACTAGGCGTATCAATGGGCTATGGAGATGCCCATCAATAGACATCAATGTGAGTGAGTAGGTATTGCCATGTAACGGATGCACTAGAGCTATAAGTGTATGAAAGCTCAAAAGAAAACTAGTGGGTGTGCATCAACTTGCTTGCTCATGAAGACCTAGGGCATTTGAGGAAGCCCATCGTTGGAATATATAAGCCAAGTTCTATAACGAAAAATTCCCACTAGTATATGAAAGTGACAACATAGGAGACTCTCTATCATGAAGAACATGGTGCTATGACGAAGCACAAGTGTGGAAAAAGATAGTAGCATTGCCCCCTTTTTTTCTTTTTCTTTTTTTTCTTTTTTTGGGCCTTCCTATTTTTATTTGGCCTTTCTCCCTTTTTTTTATTTGGCCTTTCTTTTTCTTTTCTTTTTGAAGGGACAATGCTCTAATAATGATGGTCATCACACTTCTATTTACTTACAACTCGATATTACAACTCGATACTAGAACAAAATATGACTCTATATGAATGCCTCCGGCGGTGTACCGGGATGTGCAATGATCTAGCATAGCAATGACATCAAAAAACGGACAAGCCATGGAAACATCATGCTAGCTATCTTACGATCATGCAAGGCAATATGACAATGATGGTGCGTGTCATATTAAACGGAACGATGGAGTTACATGGCAATATATCTCGGAATGGTTATGGAAATGCCATAATAGGTAGGTATGGTGGCTGTTTTGAGGAAGGTATATGGTGGGTGTATGGTACCGGCGAAAGTTGCGCGGTACAAGAGAGGCTAGCAATGGTGGAAGGGTGAGAGTGCGTATAATCCATGGACTCAACATAGTCATAAAGAACTCACATACTTATTGCGAAAAATCAATTAGCCCTCGAAGCAAAGATACTACGACGCATGCTCCTAGGGGGGAGGTTGGTAGGAGTTAACCATCGCGCGCCTCCGACCTTCACGCAAAGATAAACAATAAAATACAATGCGCGCCAATTTGGTTACATAGTTAGGAGACCATACGTGCATGCTTCGGGAATCACAAACCTTAACACCAATATTTTTACTAAACCATAATCATTCACTAGTTCCTCCCACATATTAGCATCTCTATATCGCAAAACTATTGCAAGGAATCAAACATATCATATTCAGCGATCTAAAAGTTTATGTAGGATTTTATGACTAACCATGTGAATGACCAATTCCTGTCAACTCTCTAAATAGATATAAGTGAAGCAAGAGAGTTTTAATTCTTTCTACAAAAGTTATGCCCATGCTCTAACAATTATAAGTGAAGCAAAAGAGCATTCTACAAATGGCGGTTTTCTATGTGAAGAGAAACAGGCAATCCAAATTTCAAATGTTGTAAGTGAAGCACATGAAGTATTCTATAAAGCCATACTCAAAAGATATAAGTGAAGTGCTAAGAGCATTCTATAAATCAACCAAGGACTATCTCATACCAGCATGGTGCATTTATTAAAAGGAAAAATAGAAAGCACACGACGCTCCAAGAGTTGCACATATCACATGAATGAAACAAATCCGACAACATACCGATACTTGTTGACGAAAGAGGGGATGCCTTCCGGGGCATCCCCAAGCTTAGACGCTTGAGTATCCTTGAATATTTACTTGGGGTGCCTTGGGCATCCCCAAGCTTGAGCTCTTGCCTCTCCTTCTTCTCCTCACATCGAGACCTCCTCGATCTTTGAACACTTCATCCACACAAAACTTCAACAGAAAACTCGGTAAGATCCGTTAGTATAATAAAGCAAATCACTACTCTAAGTACTGTTGCAAACCAATTCATATTTTGTTTTTGCATTGTAGCTACTATAATATAACTTTTCCATGGCGTAATCCACTGATAGAAATCGATAGTTTCATCAAAACAAGCAAACTATGCATCAAAAACAGAATCTGTCCAAAACAGAACAGTCTGTAATAATCTGAACATTCACCATACTTCTGATACTTGAAAAATTCGGCGAAAATTAGGAAAAATCAACAATTTGTATATAAAGACAGTGCAAAAAGTTTCAGAACCATTTGTCGTTCCAGCAAAAAATGTAAAATCGCGCACTATAGCCAAAGTTTCTGTCCTGCACCGCACAAACCAACAAGTATTGTAAACATCCTAAAGGCAAACCTTGGCACATTATTTTTATAATACAATGGAATTGTACAAGGGAATAATTATTTTTGTTGAAAAGTTTCTATAATTAAAATTCACAAAGTTTCCATGGGCATGAACAAAGTTCAAGGAGCTGCCCCATTTCAACGGTGCTCGTCCTTCTTACTTTCACTTTTCTTTCTTTTTTTGAAAAGTTTTGGGTTCCCCTCTTTATTTTTTTGTTTTTAAACTTTATAAAAGCACACAACAGAAATAAATGACTCTCTAAAACTTCCGGGTTGTCTCCCTGGCAGCGCTTTCTTTAAAGCCATTAAGCTAGGCATATAGTGCTCAAGTAGTGAATCCACCCGGATCCCAAGGTATATCAAAGCCAATTTTAATTAGCAATGATTTGGCATTTAGTAGTGAGCACAAAGTGATATGTGTCATGCAAAAACCAAGTCTAACTCTCTTCCTATGCATAGGCATGTCATAAAAGAACAATTCATGCACATCAAGTAAAGGCCAATGCATAGTATAAGCAGTTTCTTGCAATTTTATCGTGTTGGAAACATAGAGAGGCGGAGATGTAGTTCCTCTCTCATAATAATTGCAAGTAGGAGCAGCAAGCACATGCATATTATATTCATCAAAATCATCATGTGTAACAGAAAAATCCACCCCATCAGTATAATCCTTAATAAGTGCAAACTTCTCCGATATAGTGTAGTTTGAAGAATTCAAAAAGATAATAGGACTATCATGTGTGGGTGCAATAGCAACTATCTCATGTTTAACATAAGGAACTATAGCAAGTTCATCTCCATAAGCATAATTCATATTGGCATCTTGGCCACAAGCATAGCAAGCATCATCAAAAAGGGTATTTCAAAAGAATCAATGGGATTATAGCAATCATCCTTCAGTAAGCACGAAGGGAAATTAAACAATGTATGAGTTAAAGAGTTACTTGACGAGGTTACAGACCTAGGGTAGGGTCACATGCCTGACCAAGATACCCCACCCAAGGTCACTACCCCAGAAGATCAAAAGACAAAACCTACAATGGTAAAGTCAGTCAACTGAAACGGCCCAAGAGGACATCTCACTTGACTGGACATCACCTACAAGACGACTCAACTCCACTCGACCCATCCAAGGCACTCGACCCCCAAAGGTCAAGGGTCCCTTAGGACAACAACGGTCTGGTATTTACTCGTCGTAGTGAATGCCTTTATTACTCTTTACTACATACGTTACCAGTAACGCTTACCTTAATATACATCGAACCCTTAGTATTGTGGAGCATGGCTGGGGTCCTGGCGCACTATATAATCCACCCCCTCCTCTAGTACAAGGGTTCGCATCCTTGTAACTCACACATATACACACTTTAGTCGACCGCCTCCGGGCACCGAGACGTAGGGCTGTTACTTCCTCCGAGAAGGGCCCGAACTCGTAAAACACCTTGTGTACGAGTTCACAATCGCTAGGGCCTTGCCTCCTCGTTCATACCCCCTACTAGTACTGTCAGACCTAGAACCACGATAGTTGGCGCCCACCGTGGGGCAAGGCGTCTTAGCGACTTCTGGTGAGGTTGCAATCTTTTCTCCGACCTCCTTCATCATGGTTTCCGGTGGTGGTCTGGCATTGGGCCGCGAGATCCGACTCGGTGCGCTCGTCTTCGTCGCCGACGACTCCGCTTGGCTCCAGGAGGCCCCTCTCGACGTCGAGGCTCTGCCCGTCCGCGGGGCTGCGCACTTCCACGCCAGCGCTTGCGTCGTCCTCCTTCGGCAGCCGTCGACTCAGTACCTGCCGATCCCTACATCATCCCCCATCCCCGCCGGACGCCGTCGCAAGCGATCCGGTCGCTCACGGCTGCAGCGGTGGGTGAAACACACGGTGGCCCGCCAGGCGGCCACCCCTCAAGTCGCGGCCATCGAGCCCGACGGTTACCTCTACGGGCCGGTCGATCCGTCGGCCGAGCTCGTGGATTCAGTTTCCGAGTGCGGGAATAGCGATCCCGCAGCGGAGGCCCTCATGGTCGACTCACGCCGCAGTCGGCCGGGTTTTCCTCGTGGTGGCGACAGCGACAGCGGTGGCAGCCGTTCATACGACAACGACAGATACATCCCTCAACACCTCACTGCCGAGCAGAGGGACGAGCTCTGTCGCCGCAATGAAGACGCGCTCTTCACTCCCATCGTGGGAGATTCTCCAGAGGCTCTGGCCCTGGAGGCCACGCGCTTGGCCACCGTGGCTGAGCGCGCATGCTTGGAAAATATCCAGCGCGCACTCGACGAACAGGCCCGCGGACTGGCCCCCGAGTCCAGTCGACGACCGCGGCAATCGCACCCGCGCGAGACTTAGGTGTTCCGCACACCAGTCGGGAACCCCGAAGCCGCTGCTCGCATCGCGGAGTCTATTCAACCATCTCAGTCGGAGGCTGGGAGAGGCCTTCAACAGATCCGAGCTTTGCTCCGAACGGCTGAAGAGCAAAACGCGGCAGTTTCTCAGTCGCGCAACAGAATTCACAGCAGATCGGTGGCTGTGGACACCGTTTGGTCAGCCCACAGTCCAAGATCGCCCCCAAGGCGTGAGGAACGTGGCTCGCGGCAACACCGGCATCTGGGTCGGAATGACGAGCAAAATGACCGTCGACCCGGTCATCATGATCACCGTCGAGTGCCTACGCCTCCTCCGGGAAGCGGATCATTCTCGCCTCGGCGGCACGAAGGCAGGCGCCCGCGCGACGACGAGCGGAGGATTCCCCCAGATCCCCAGAGGCCGGGCTTCGATGCAAGGTCTATCCTTGTGCAGGGGCTGGTCGACTGGAACAGGGCATTCAGAGAAGAGCAAGGCAGAGATCGTCCGAGTGGAAGCTGAGCACCTGTCTCTGGACCCGAGTGTTTCTGCAGTGCCATCAGGGCCGCTGAGATCCCCTCAAACTTCAGGTTGGCGGCGGGGGTAAATAAGTTCACTGGCGAGTCAAAACCAGACACCTAGCTAGAAGACTACCGAGTGGCTGTGTAGATCGGAGGCGGCAACGACGACGTAGCCATGAAGCACCTTCCTCTGATGCTTGGCGGTTCAGCTCGGGCGTGGCTCAATCAGTTGGCCCGTGGGAGTATTTACAGTTGGAAGGAGCTGGCCCGAGTGTTTATTCGGACCTTCGAGGGCACATGTAAGCGGCCTGCTGGTCTCGCGGAGCTCCAGCATTGCGCGCAGAAGTCGAATGAAACCTTGAGGGATTCATCCAGCGATGGACCACCTTGCATCGCACGATGGAAAATGTGTCTGAATACCAGGCAGTTTGCGCCTTCAAGGAGGGCGTGCGCAACCGAGAGCTGAATTTGAAGTTCGGTCGAACGGGCGATATGTCCCTGTCCAGGATGATGGAGATTGCTAGTCGGTATGCTAACGGCGAAGAGGCCGATCGGCTCCGCAGTGGCAAGAAACCAGTCGGACAAGATGATCAGAATCCCAATCGGAAGAACAAGCGCAAGGCCGAGCCAGCTGCTCAGGGCGAAGCTGCAGTGGTCAACCAAGGGAAAGGGAAAGAGAAGCCGAAGTGGCCCTGGGCTCCTAAGAAAGTAAAGGATCAAGCTGGGAATGATGTACTCGACCAGCCGTGTCCCATTCACACGAAGAAAGATGAAGAGGGAAACTTGGTATATCCCAAGCACACCATTCGACAGTGCCGGTTCCTGATCCAGAACTTCCAGAAAGATCAGTCGACTGAGAAGGGAAAGGAATCAGAGGAGTCCGAAGACAAGGAAGGGGATGGAGGATACCCCCAGATCAACTCCACTTTGGTGATCTTCGCAAACGTCGAGAGCAAAAGTCGGCTGAAAGTCATCAACAAAGAAGTTCACATGGTTGCCCCGGCAACCACCACGTTTCTGAAGTGATCCAAGACCCCCATCACATTCGACTAGTCTGATCACCTTGCGCACATTGCCACCCCCGGGCGGCAGGCGCTGGTGGTCGATCCAGTGGTCGAGGGCACACGTCTGACCAGGGTCCTGATGGATAGAGGCAGTGGTTTGAAAATTCTGTATGCAGCAACCCTCCGGGATATGGGCATCTCGATGTCCAAGCAGAATGAAAGCAACATGAGGTTCCACGGGGTCATTCCCGGGAGAAGGCCGACTCACTTGGCCAAATCACACTCGACGTAGTTTTTGGTGACTCGAAGAATTTTTGCAAAGAGAAGCTGACGTTTGAAGTGGTGGACTTCAACATCGCTTATCATGCCATTTTGGGTAGGCCCGCCTACGCCAGGTTCATGGCTCGACCGTGTTATGTATACCTCAAGCTGAAGATGCTGGGACCCAACAGCGTTATAACCGTTACTGGGAACTGTCAGAAAGCGGAAGAGTGCTTCCAGAACGGCTCAAAGATCACTGACGAGCAGATAGCAGCAGTAGAGATGGAGGAGTACCAGAGAAGCGTGGATCTGAATGACTTGCTGAGGGCCAAGAAGCCGGCTTCCGAGTCAGCTTTCCAGTCGGCTGGAGAGACGAAGCCCGTACACATTCACCCCACCAACCGCAACGCAGAACCGACCCACATTTCCACTACACTCGACAACAAATAGGAAGAAGCGCTCATCCAGTTCCTTCGTGAGAACTGGGACATCTTCGCATGGAAACCATCGGACATGCCAGGTGTACCCAGGGGACTGGCTGATCACCATTTGCGAGTCGACCCAATAGTGAAGCCTGTGAAGGAACATCTCCGTCGATCCGCCACGGAGAAGAGAAAGGCAATTGGCGAGGAAGTGGCTCGGCTTCGGGAAGCTGAGTTTATCCGCGAGATATACCACTCCGAGTGGCTCGCCAATGTCGTCATGGTCCCCAAGAAGGACAAGTCTCTCCGCATGTGCATCGATTTCAAGCATATCAATCGGGCCTGCCCGAAGGATCATTTTCCTCTCCCGCGCATCGATCAGATAGTTGACTCGACTGCAGGATGCGAGCGTTTGTCCTTTCTGGACGCGTATTCCGGGTACCATCAGATCCGTCTGTTTGGACCCGATGAAATCAAGACAGCTTTCATCACCCCTTTTGGGTGTTTCTGTTATGTCACCATGCCTTTCGGTCTCAAAAATGCCGGCGCTACCTTCATGCGCATGAAAAAGAAGTGCCTGATAAAGCAAATCAGTCGGAATGTCGAAGCATACATGGATGACATTGTGGTCAAGTCATGGAAAGGTTCCGACCTGCTGACTGACCTCGCCGAGACATTCAAAAATTTGAGAAGCTATGATATCAAGCTCAATCCGTCGAAGTGTACATTTGGAGTTCCTGGCGGGGAATCGACGCCAACGCCGAGAAGGTCGGCACCATCCTCCGAATGAAATGCCCCGAGCGTATACACGACGTCCAGAAGCTTATTGGTTGCTTGGCCGATTTGAGTCGATTTATTTCTCGTCTCGGTGAGAAGGCATTGCCTCTCTACTGACTGATGAAGAAATCATAAAAGTTCGAGTGGAGTTCCGAAGCCGAAGCAGCGTTTGAAGAGCTCAAAGCCCTGCTGTCCACCTAGCCAGTGCTTGCTGCCCCAGTCAGCAAAGAGCCTCTCCTACTATACATTGCAGCCATCGGACAAGTTGTCAGCACTGTACTCACGGTCGAGCGGGAAGAAGAGGGCAAGGCCTACAAGGTCCAGCGCCCAATCTATTACATATCCGAAGTTTTGACTCCCTCCAAGCAAAGGTACCCGCATTACCAGAAGCTCGTGTACGGGATTTACTTGACCGCAAAGAAGGTTGCCCACTACTTCTCGGATCATACAATCTCAGTCGTCACTCGTCAGCGACGCCCCTCTGTCAGAGATTCTGAACAACCGAGACGCAATCGGTCGAGTGGCAAAATGGGTGATTGAACTTCTTCCGTTAGATATCAAGTTTGTAGCGAAGAAAGCCATCAAGTCTCAGGCTATAGCGGATTTCATGGCCGAGTGGATAGAACAAGAGCTGCCGACTCAAGTTCAGTCAGATCACTGGACTATGTTCTTTGATGGATCCAAGATGTTGAATGGATCCGGCGCACGCGTGGTCCTGGTATCTCCCAGGGCGACAAGCTTAGTTACGTCCTTCAAATCCACTTTGACTCATCAAACAATGAGGCTGAGTACGAAGCTCTTTTGTACGGGTTGCGCATGGCCATCTCACTCGGCGTCCGTCGCCTGATGGTCTACGGCGACTCAGACTTAGTGGTGAACCAAGTGATGAAGGAATGGGACGTCAGGAGCCCGGCAATGACCAGTTATTGCAGTGCAGTACGGAAGCTTGAAAAGAAGTTCGAAGGTTTAGAGCTCCATCACGTGCCCAGAGCCAAGAATCAGCTTGCCGATGACCTCGCGAAAATTGGGTCGACTCGGAAGCCTATACCCAAGAATGTGTTTCTGGAACACCTGCACACCCCTTCTGTCAAAGAAGACCCCTTCACAGAAGAACCCCAGCAGCCAGTCAGTGCGTCAGATCCGACTGAAGTCGAAGTGCCTGCAGTGGTCGACCTGATCATGGAGGTTTTAGTGATTACGCCCGACTGGACTGTGCCATACATAGCATATCTGCTCAGGCAAGAACTCCCAGAAGATGAAGAAGAAGCGCGCCAGATCGTCCGACGATCCAAGGCGTTCACCGTCATTCAGGGTCAACTCTACAAAGAAAGCGTCACCGGAGACGCTCAGCGCTACATCACCCTAGAGGAAGGTCGACTGATTCTGAATGAGATTCACTCGGGAACTTGTGGCCACCACGCTTCCTCTCGGAGTATAGTGGCCAAAGCGTATCGAGCCGGGTTTTATTGGCCCCGAGCCAACGAGATGGCCAAAGATATTGTGGATAAGTGCGAAGGCTTCCAGTTCTACTCCAACATGTCCCACAAGCCAGCGTCTGCTCTGAAGACCATTCCACTAGTCTGGCCCTTTGCCGTTTGGGGCTTGGATATGGTTGGCCCCTTCAAAACAGGCAGAAGCGGATTCACTCACCTGCTCGTGGCACTCGACAAGTTCACCAAATGGATTGAGGCAAAGCCCATCAAGGACCTCGAGTCGAGCACCACCATCAGCTTCATCAGGGAATTGATATTCAGATATGGAGTCCCCCACAACATCATCACGTACAACAGCTCCAACTTTGACTCGGATGAATTCAGAGCTTTCTGTGCTTCTCAAGGAACACGAGTCGACTACGCCTCCATGGCACATCCGCAGTCGAATGGACAGGCAGAAAAGAAAAACGGTTTGATTCTCCAAGGCCCGGAGCCACGGCTCATGCGTGACCTTAAGCAAGCCGCTGGGGCTTGGATAACCGAACTACCGTCTGTCTTATGGGGTCTGAGGACAACTCTAAACCGGTCGACTGGACGTACCCCTTTCTTCATGGTCTATGGAGCTGAAGCCGTGCTGCCAAGTGGTTTGTTACATAATGCCCCCCCCCGAGTGGAACTCTTCTCCAAAGCCGAAGCAGAACAAGCTCGTCAGGATGCAGTCGACCTCTTGGCGGAGGAACGAGAGATGGCCCTGATCCGGTCGACCATCTATCAGCAAGACCTGCATCGATTCCATGCTCGCAACGTCCGAAGCTGAGCATTTCAGGAAGGAGACCTGGTTCTTTGAGTGCATCAGAAACGACCACACAAGCTCGCCCCGGTCTGGGAAGGCCCCTTCATCATCACCAAGGTACTGCACAATGGAGCATATCACCTCTACAACGTCGCCAAGAAGAAAGATGAACCTCGTTTGTGGAACGCGGAGCTGCTCCGCCGCTTCTACACTTGAAACACCCGAACAGTCGAGTTGTAATAAAGATTTTCCGGTTTATTTCAAAGACAAGTTTGCAGTGATCCCTTAATGATTGTTGTTTTCTAAGATGTTGGTCTTCAAAATCCCCCAGTGGGTGCTTAGCCGCGAACCCGATTCGCCTAAGTTATAAAAAACCACTCCGAGTGAAGCGCAACCCTCTCACTCGGGGGCTTAGCCGCGAACCCGATTCGCCTAAGTTACAAAAACTACTCCGAGTGAAGAGCGATCCTCTCACTCGGGGGCTTAGCCGCGAACCCAATTCTCCTAAGTTATAAAAAACCACTTCGAGTGAAGAGCAACCCTCTCACTCGGGGGCTTAGCCGCGAACCCGATTCGCCTAAGTTACAAAAACTACTCCGAGTGAAGAGCGATCCTCTCACTCGGGGGCTTAGCCGCGAACCCGATTCGCCTAAGTTACAAAACTACTCCGAGTGAAGAGAGATCCTCTCACTCGGAGGCTTAGCTGCGGTCCTCCGTGCTGCGTCATAAGTATAACGTGGCTCTGTCCTCCGAGCTCCGCCACAAATACAACATAGCTTGGAATCGCCTAAGTTACAAAAACCACTCCGAGTGAAGAGCAACCCTCTCACTCGGGGGCTTAGCTGTGGTCCTCCGAGCTGCGTCATAAGTATAACGTGGCTCTGTCTTCCGAGCTCCGCCACAAATACAACGTAGCTTGGAATCGCCTAAGTTACAAAAACTACCCCGAGTGAAGAGCGACCCTCTCACTCGGGGGCATAGCTGCGGTCCTCCGAGCTGCATCATAAGTATAACGTGGCTCTGTCTTCC
>LR738712.1:786169376-786217563 GCA_902687465.1 Secale cereale | reverse complement strand
AACGTGGCTCTGTATTCCGAGCTCCGCCACATACAATATAGCTTGGAATCGCCTGAGTTAAAAAAACCACTCCGAGTGAAGAGCGACCCTCTCACTCGGGGGCTTATCTGCGGTCCTCCAAGCTGCGTCATCAGTATAACATGGCTCTGTCTTCCGAGCTCCGCCACAAATACAACGTAGCTTGGAATCGCCTAAGTTACAAACAACCACTCCGAGTGAAGAGCGATCCTCTCACCCGGGGGCTTAGTTGCGGTCCTCCGAGCTGCGTCATAAGTATAACGTGGCTCTGTCTTCCGAGCTCCGCCACAAATACAACGTAGCTTGGAATCGCCTAAGTTACAAACAACCACTCTGAGTGAAGAGCAACCCTTTCACTCGGGGGCTTAGCTGCAGTCCTCCGAGCTGCGTCATAAGTATAATGTGGCTCTATCTTCTGAGCTCTGCCACAAATACAACGTAGCTTGGAATCGCCTAAGTTGCGAAAACCACTCCGAGTGAAGAGCAACCCTCTCACTCGGGGGCTTAGCTGCGGTCCTCCGAGCTCCGCCGCAAGCACAACATTGCCGTCAAGACGTCGACTCAAAATCCAAGCGATCAATAAGAGTCGGAAGCAAAGGAATCAAATCCGGATAAAAGCCCTGCAAGATTCGGGCAAGAGTACCTGGGCCACGAGCCCACGAGAGTTTAACGATTACAGGATCACTCGGCATTCCGAGGCAAATTGAATCAAAGTATCGAAGTTCATTCACTCTTCAGGGGGAGGCAGGCTCGCAGGAGCAACAAACTGGTCCAGGTCGATCCCATCGGCGATGCGGGTGGTAGCTTCCAAGAAAGTCTCCATGAAAGACTGGAACTGGAGCTTCTTCATATTGGCGACCTTGAGCGCCGCAAGCCTTCTCTCCTTCACTTCCCTGCAGTGCACACGCACCAAGGATAGTGCCACGTCAGCTCCATAGCGGGCAAATGACTTCTTCCAGTCCTGCACTTGACCAGGGATTTCATTTAGTAGAGTCATCAGAGACTTGAGGTCGTTCTCCTGCACGACTCCCCTCCAGAGTGCGGCGTCGATCCGAGCCATCACTGCTTTCAGCCGACCCAAGTAGCATGTGGCAGCAGTAAGGCGAGACTCCAGCCTCAAGATATTCATGGCAGCTTCGTCCTTGACAATGGAATTAGCTGGGTCCATACCGGGTTTGACCCGCCCAGTCTCTTCATCAAAGTTGCGGCAGAATTCTACACAACGAGGAACGCGTCGAGTCAGCAAGCAGGTTACAGGTCGACCAATCCAACTAAGTCTCAGCAAAAGAGATATACCTTCAAGCACGAGATACCACTTCTTGGTGAGGTCGCTCAGATAAGCTTCTAGATTGTTCTTCTTCTGAAAGAGGCCCTCGTATTTGTCGTTCAGAGCATTCTTGGAATTCTTCAGTCGAGTCACTTCTTGGTTAGCCGCGTCGAGAGAACCCTTCAACCTGGTGATCTCCGCCTCAAGCGTGCCAACGGAAGCCAGCTTCTGCTCTGCCAGTTCAGTTTGCTCCTCAGCCTTCTGCTGCGCCGCCGCCAAGTCGAGGTCTTTTTGCTCCAAGGCCGCCTTCAGTTGATCTACAAGAGACATCACTAGACAGATGAACATGAGGAAACACAGGACATACTTATCAAAGGTCAGTCGACGAGTTGCTCGCGTCAGTTACCAGTTGCTTCGTCCCACGTCTTCTTCAGATGGTCCTGAGGCAGCTGCAAGTCGAGATTGAGCTGGATATGCTTCTTCTCAAGATCCGCAAATTTGGCTCCAAACTCGCAAGATCTGTGCATCAACACAACAAATCAGAATTCTAAGACTACAGTCGAGTCAAACACTCAACCGCAGTCTCGGGGACTATGCCCAGTGGGTGCACTGAGCGTGCCCCCACTGGTTCTCACTCGGCCAAGATCAGTCTGGCCCGAGCTCAAAAAAAAAATAACGAGGAAAGTTCTATTATCAGACCATGGCCGACTACCAGCAGTCGACCATGGTCTCGGGGACTACACCCAGTGGGTGCACTGAGCGTGCCCCCACTGGTTCTCGCTCGGCCAAGATCAGTCTGGCCCGAGCTCAAGTCAAGTTCAAAGCAAACAAGTAATTCTAAAGACCACAGTCGACCGACGACTTCAGTCGACCATGGCCTCGGGGACTACACCCACTGGCGCACTGAGTGTGCCCCCAGTGGTACTATCGGACGACCTTCAAATGCTAAAAGCTACAAGACAAGACACCCAGTGGGTGTGGCATCATCTTATGAACAAAGCAGTGGATTTCTCAAACTGAAGACTACTCCGGCATAGCAAACCAATCAGTCGGAAGAAGCAAACCTGGACATTCGTCCGAAGGGCGGAATCTAGCGCCGTAAGCAACCATGCTGGCCTCGTACGCTGCCTTCGTCTTCTCCATCATCAGCCCCGCCTGACGAACGGCTTCTTGAGCCGCGCCCACGGGATCCTCCGGGAGGCGATAGGTGGAGAAGAGAACGGACGACGGAGCAGGCGCTGGGTCTACGGCCGGAGCAGGCACTGGGTCGATGGCTGGAGCAGGCGCTGGGTCAACGGCCCCTCCAACCGATGAAGGTGGGCGTACAGTCGACACGGGGACGGCGAAGGAGACCGTGGTCCGGACCACGTCTTCCTGTTGCTGGGCCTCTGGGCCAGAAGGCACCTTCCGGCCCTTCCTCCCCGTGCGTCGTCGAGCCACTCCCGAGCGCTCCTCCTCATCATCATCATAGTCTAGGAGCTCTATGACATGGCGTGGCACTTCAAAACAGACAATTGTGAGGTTCAGTCGACCATCAACTCTAACCGACGAAAAGCAAAGCACGATCTACAACTCGTACATGCGCGTAATGTAGCTGCATCCGCGGTCTCCTCATCGTCCCGGCCCTTGTCGATGTCCATCCAGGTCGTGGAAGCAGCAGCACTGAATAATTTCCTTGAAGATGAGTCGACGAAGACAGAGTCGACCTCCGAAAGGCAGAAAGGAACAAAGCTGAACAACACTTACGTGGAGGCGATGGGAACATCCACCTTGATCTTGGGCAGGGCCTTCCGGGCCTTGGCGGTGGTGACCTTGGGTTGCTTGGGCGCCTTCTCGGATGGGTCGGGAGTGGTCGTACGAGCCCGCTTTGGCGCCTGGGAGTTGGAGGGACCCGTCCGAGAGCGCACAGCCCCCGGGTCGTGCTTCCCCTTGGATCGCCTCTCGCCACGGGGAGGTGACTCGACCTCCTCCCCGCTGCTGTAGTCCTCGCTCTCCTCTTCAGTCTCTTCATCATATTTCCACTCGGAGACGTCGCCCATGCCCTCTTCGCCCTCTTGGACCCGATCCCCATTGGGCACCGAGTACATTTCAGTATAGGTCTGCAGAGAAGAAAGATCAGCCAAATGTCAGTCGGACTCATCAAGACAACTGCAAGCCAATGACAAGAACACCACTCGGAAGCCAAGGACAGACCTTGTCGGGAAGATGGTCGGCGTCGAATGGGAGAACCCTTCCATGACCCCCTGGGGTTGTCTTTCTTCCCCGTGATACACTTCAGGCACTGCGCCACATACTTCACGTCCGCTGCCTCTGGGTGGACTCGTGACGAGTCATCGGTGCCGGAGTACAGCCACATCGGGTGGTCCCGAGCCTGGAGAGGCTGGATCCTCCGCATGAGGTACACCTCAAGCAGGTCCAACCCTGTGACTCCCTCACGGACCAATTGGACGACCCATTCCACTAGCATGTCCACTTCCGCCCTCTCGGCCCGACCCACAATCAATGACAGAGGCTGGCTGGCTCGACCAAGAGAGAAAGGGGGAAGTCCGGTCGACTGACCAGGAGTCGGACTATCCTTACAATAGAACCAAGTCGACTGTCAGCCCCAAATCGACTTCGGAAGAATCATAGCAGGAAAAGCACTCATATTCCTATGCTGGATGCCGAGCCCACAGCACGCCTGGAGGACGTGCGTCTTCTCGTCACTCGAGTTCGCCTTCTTGACGGTTTGCGAGCGACAAGTAAAGATGTGTTTGAACAAACCCCAATGCGGCCGACAACCGAGGAAGTTCTTGCACATAGAGGTAAACGCGGCAAGAAAGGCAATGGAATTGGGCGTGAAGTAATGCAGCTGGGCGCCGAAGAAGTTCAGGAAAGCGCGAAAGAAAGGGTGCGGGGGCATGGAGAAACCTCGGTCGACGTGGGTCGCGAGAAGGACGCACTCGCCCTCCCGCGGCCGGGGCTCGAGCTCGCCCTCCGGCACCCGCCAGGAGCCGCGTGCGACCAGCCCCTCTTCCTCCAGCTCCTCCAAGTCCTCCACCGTGATGGTGGACCTGATCCAATCCCCCTGGATCCAACCAGGAGGGAGCCCGGACCTCGACGACGATCCGCCACGACTGGACCGCTTCCCTTTCACCGTCGCCGCCTTCTTCGAGCGCTCCATCGCCGCGGTCTTGTCCTTGCCCATGGCACACGAGCCGGCGGTGGCTGTGGAGAAAGGGAGAAGGAGCAGAGGCGCGGCGAAGAGGCAGTGGCGAAGGAACAGGGAATGGACGCACAGTACCCTCGCTTCGGGCTCGGCGCGCATTTATAGCACCACAGTCGAGTGACTGACCGGTGGCCCCGAGCGATCTTATCAAATCCCTCAACAGGCGCGGACGCGATACGTGGCGAAAAAGGCGGCGCGAGGATCGAGGAATCCCGAGCATATCCGTCCGATTGCCGCGACACGACCCGTCCCGCACGCTTCCCCAAATTTCGAAATCCCGCAAAATCCGGCGACCAAAGAACAACCAATCCCGCCGAAAACTGCGCACGCCAACGGCGCTCACTGCCTAGCGCAAAGTTCAGTCGACGGACAACGCAACAAACACACTCGACGGTTCCAGAATCGATCAAGGTGACCAAGACGAGATTGAGAAAAATAGCCTAGTCCACAAGCTCAGGGAAGACTACCCCAAGGGCGTCGAGCCAGGACCAAGGCTCTCTTCAGCACTCTCTCCCGCTCAAGCCTCAATCCATTCGGGGGCTACTGACGAGGTTATAGACCTAGGGTAGGGTCACAGGCCTAACCAAGATACCCCATCCAAGGTCACTACCCCAGAAGATCAAAAGACAAAACCTACGATGGTAAAGTCAGTCGACTGAAACGGCTCAAGAGGACATCTCACTCGACTGGACATCACCTACAAGACGACTCAACTCCACTCGACCCATCCAAGGCACTCGACCCCCAAAGGTCAAGGGTCCCTTAGGACAACAACGGTCTGGTATTTACTCGCCGTAGTGAATGCCTTTATTACTCTTTACTACAAACGTTACCAGTAACGCCTGCCTTAATGTACATTGAACCCTTAGTAACGTGGAGCATGGCTGGGGTCCTGGCGCACTATATAAGCCACCCCCCTCCTCCAGTACAAGGGTCCGCATCCTTGTAACTCACACATATACACACTTCAGTCGACCGCCTCCGGGAACCGAGACGTAGGGCTGTTACTTCCTCCGAGAAGGGCCCGAACTCGTAAAACACCTTGTGTACGACTTCACCATAGCTAGGGCCTTGCCTCCTCATTCGTACCCCCTACTAGTATTGTCAGACCTAGAACCACGACATTACTCTCATTAGAAGGTGGGCACGGGTAGCTAATCCACTCCTCCTCCTTTTGTTCTTCGCTCTCCTCCTCATATTTTTCATCCTATGAGCTCACAATGTCATTGATTTCTTCTTCCATAGACTCCCGCAAAATATTAGTCTCTTCTTGGATAGCGGAGACCTTCTCAATAAACGCATCAATATAGGAGTTATATTCATAATTCAAATAGCAATATTTCAATATAGCAAGATTTTCGGGCCTAGAAACATCATCATCAAAAGCATCATTCTTTCTAAACAGAGATTCAATTTCGTAAGCACCCTTAAAAGCAACGAATTCTTCTATTTGTTCCACATCATAATAATCATATATACCATTAGCATAAGAAGCTAAGGTTTTAATATCATTAAATTTGCATGAAAAGGGAAGGTGTGGAGCCTTCATCCTAGAGCAACAAGTATAATCATATCTCAAGCATAGTTGCCGAGCATACCAATGCAATAAATGAATTTGGTCCCATAACAGTTTCCCTTTTTGTGTCAAGCGATAATCCCTAAAGTATTCACGTTGATCCAACGTTACTCCCATTACATAGTTGAATGGGGTTTTCTCAGGATTATCAAAGTAGTACATAATATCTTTCACATAATTGGCATCGAGGGTTTCAGGAGATTCCCCATCTACATGAGTAGCAAGTACACCTATGTTTTTTGGTATTTCGTGTTCCATATCCATAACTAAAGATAGAGAACAACTTAGAATAGCAAATAAAAACTACTTAGTGATAAAGCAAACAAGCACACACGAGAATATTCACCCCACGCTATTGCTCCCCGGCAACGGCGCCAGAAAAAGGTCTTGATAACCCACAAGTGTAGGGGATCAGTTGTAGCCTCTTTCGATAAGTAAGAGTGTCGAACCCAACGAGGAGCTAAAGGCAGAACAAATATTCCCTCAAGTTCTATCGACCACCGATACAACTCTACGCACGCTTGACGTTTACTTTACCTAAAACAAGTATGAAACTAGAAGTACTTTGTGGTTTTTGTGGGATAGGTTTGCGAGAATATAAAGAGCACGTAAATAAAACTAGGGGCTGTTAAGATAAAGACACAATAAAGTTAATGATAGCGAGTGTGGAAAAGTGGTGGTAGGAGTTGCGAAATTGCCCCTAAGCAATTGACTACGTTACTAGACCGATAGCAAGTTTTATGTGGGAGAGGCCACTGCTAGCATGTCATCCCTTATTTGGAATTCTATGCACTTATGATTGGAACTATTAGCAAGCATCCGCAACTGATGGCTTCTCGCCCCTCGTTGGTTACCCCAAGTGGAAGGTTTGAGATGCAGTGTAGCGGAAGTTTTCCCTTGGCAATACCAAGGATCGATTTCCCTGAGACTCCTAGTTTCAACAAGAAGGTGTCAACTGCTAACGGCGCCAGATATTAGCAATCAACGTGGACCTGCACACAGATACAAATAACTTTGCTCCCAACGAGTACAGAGAGGTTGTCAATCGCTCCGGCCTTGTAGTTTACAAAGGATCAAACACAAGTGATAATAGTGATAGATATAATTGCAATAGTAAGTAAAAGCGGAAAAGTAAATAGCGGATGTGATCAATGATGGTAATATGGACCGGAGTCTCATGATGTTCACTAGTGATGTCTCTCTCCCAAAAGACGATAAAATAGCTATGTGAGGTAAACGAATTACAGCTGGGCAATTGACAGGACCATGTGCGCAAACCAATGCTGACTAAGTTGCAAGAAAGGTAGAGGGTCAAAGCATGGGCGGTACGCCGAGGTAAGTAGACCGAAATCCATCTGCATCTACTACTAATCATCCACCTTGAGATATCTATCCAGAACATCTCGCTGGTATTAAGTTGCGAGTCCCACCCATAGTGTAAACTCAAAGCAACAGACAACTGCATTAAAAGAACTTTGCGTAAAGTAAACAATCCTTGCACCCGCGGGCACAAGCACCGTTGTTTTCCCCCTTGTGGCAACAACACATCCCCTAGACTCATGTTTCTGTCACTCAAGCTAGTCATCGAGGGGCATGAACCCACAATCAAGCATAACGTTCCCTCTTGGAGTCACTACCTACTACTTGGCCAAAGCAATAAATAACAACGGAGAACATGCAAGAATTACTTACGAACATAAATATAAAAGAGGTGAATCAAATATATTACTCAAACACAATCTGAACAAAATATCATAATCCATCGGATCCCAGCAAACTCATCATAGCAACAGCATAAGGATTACATATGTGCCTCGATCATGTAGGGCAGCTCACGAGGACTAATTAGTGAAGCACAAAAACGGGAGGAGAACATCACATAGCTACTGGTCATGGACCCATGGTCCAAGGGAGACTACTCACAACTCATCCGGGAGGCGTCCATGGTGGTGGAGAAGCTCCCGGTGGTGATCCTCCCCTCCGGCAGGGTGCCGGGAAGAGTTCTCCTGGTGCTCCCGATCTTGGAAGCGGCGGCGGCGGCGGCGGAACAGAGATGAGATCGCGAAAAAGGGTTTCCGTCTCGAGGGTTTTGGGAGACGGTCTAAATATATGCCAAAGGGGGGCACCAGACGAGGCTCGGGGGGCCCAGGCGCCCCCCCGGCGCGGCCGAGGGGGGGGGGGCGCCACCAGGGCGCTTGGAGCCCTCGTGCCCCCCCCGGCTGTACTTTGGCTACCGGGAACCTTCTGGAACGCTGATTTTTTATATAATTTTTCCGGGATTTTTCTGGCAGTTCTAGTAATGGGAAAAACTGAAATACAAAAACAGCAGAAAACAGAAACTGGCACTGGGGTGCACTGAGTTAATAGGTTAGTCCAAATATGATCAAAAGTGTATGGAAGTGTATAAATATCATAGCAATATCACCCAAAAGAGGCATGGAGCAAGCAGAAATTATAGATACGTTTTGGACGTATCAGCAACTACTAACGTTCATTAAGGTAAAAGCCAACCATAGCATTAAGATATATTGGTCCCCCTTCAATCCCGTATGCATCAATTTCTACGCTAGGTTGAAGTTTCTGTCACTCTTGCCCTCCAATACGTAGTCCTATCAACACATAACTAACCATATGGTGTGATCCACGCGCGCGCTCATATGATGGGCACCAAAGGACAGCAACATAACCACAAGCAAATTAAATCAATCATATCAATTCACCAATCACCGATAGGACAACGATAATCTACTCAGACATCATAGGATGGCAACACATCATTGGATAATAATATGAAGCATAAGGCACCATGTTCAAGTAGAGGGTACATTGGGTTGCGGGAGAGTGGACCGTTGTAGATAGATGGGGGAAGGTGATGGAGATGTTGGTGAAGATGATAGAGGTGTTGGTGTAGATCGGCGACACACGACAATGGCCCCGGTGGCACTTCAGTGCCACCGAAAGCGAGGGGGAGAGAGCCCCCTCCTTCTTCTTATTCCTTGACCTTCTCCCTAGGTGGGAGAAGGGTTTCCCCTCTGGTCCATGGCCTCCATGGCGGCGGAGGGGCGAGAGAGCCTCCGAGATTGGATCTGTCTCTCTGTCTCTCTCTGTTTCTGCGTTCCCAAATTCTGGCCCTTCACCATTTCTTAAATTCCCGGAGATCCGTAACTCCGATTGGGCTCATCTTTTGACACAATTTTTATCCGGAAATTAGCTTTTGTGTGGCGAAAGAAGGGCATCAACCGCCTTACAGAGTGGGCTCGAGGGACCAGGGCGCGCCCTGGGCAGGGGGGCGCCCCCCCACCCTTGAGGCCCAGTCGAGCATCGTCTCGCATTAGTTTCGCTTCCCAAAATTCACATATATTCCAAAAAAAAAATCTTCGTCTGTTTTTATTCCGTTTGGACTCTGTTTGATATGGATATTTTGCGTAACAAAAAACATGCAACAAACAGGAACTGGCACTGGGCACTGGATCAATATGTTAGTCTGAAAAAATAGTATAAAAATTTGCCAAAAGTATATGAAAGTTGTAGTATATTGGCATGGAACAATCAAAAATTATAGATACAACGGAGACGTATCAGCCCGCCTATGCCAGATTCATGGCTCGGCCGTGTTATGTATACCTCAAGCTGAAGATGCCGGGACCCAACGGCGTTATAACCGTCATGGGGAACCGACAGAAAGCGGAAGAATGCTTCCAGAAAGGCTCGAAGATCACTGATGAGCAGATGGCGGCAGTAGAGATGGAGGAGTACCAGAAGAACGTGGATCCGAGTGATTTGCTGTGGGCCAAGAAGCCGGCTTCCGAGTCAGCTTTTCAGTCGGTCGGGGAGACAAAACCCGTACACATCCACCCCACCGACCCCAATGCAGCACCAACCCACATCTCAACTACACTCGACAGCAAATAGGAAGAAGCGCTCATCCAGTTCCTCCGTGAGAACTGGGACATCTTCGCATGGAAACCGTCTGACATGCCAGGTGTACCCAGGGGACTGGCTGAGCACCGTTTGCGAGTCGACCCAAAAGTGAAGCCTGTAAAGGAACATCTCATTAATGTTGCACTTGCTTCTCCGGAAGTAACCTTCTAAATCAATTTTTTCTTCAAACAAATATGACTTTTTTTGTGACAAACATTGACAATAGTTCTAATAGTGTGCAAAATTTCATCATTAAATCACATATGTGGAAGTCATGACAAAATAATAAATAATAAGTGCTCCAAAATGCTTCCGAAAATACCATTTTCAGAGTCTCATTTTTTTGTGTCCATGCCCTCCATTAATGTGATTCATGGTGAAAATTTGAAAGATCTTTGAACTTTGGTCAATATTTGTCACAAATTGTTTTAAGTTTTTTTTTCATTTTACTGTTCACCCGAGCTCACTCAAAAACTCCGCGCCCTTGCTTCTCTATTTTTACAGGAAGTTCTAAAAAAATCTAGGTATAATGACTCGTCACCACATGCTCCGAATAGCGAAGGCCATCATCGCACATGTGATGAAGATTGATGAGGGTGAAAGGTCGCTAGCGCCACCAAAATTTCAATTCGAGACGCTTCGACAAGCCTGCACCGTCCTCGACTATGGTGGCAGAATCAATCATCAAAACTTACTCGCCCACGCCGTCGGATTAGAAGATCAAAGGCCCTCTGGAACGCCATGACAATCGCCTAGAGTGCAGTACCACTGCTGGATCAGAAGATCAAAGGCCCTCTGAAATGCGGTGACAATCGCCTATAGCGCAGTACCACCACCGGATCAGAAGATCCAAGGCCCTCTGGAACGCCGCGACAATCGCCTAGAGCGTTGTACCACCAGGTCACCCGCACACCCAAGTAGAGAACCGCCATGTTGGAACGTAGCAGGTCGCCGGTGTACCTGCAAACGGGATCGCGGCCAAAAATGTCTTGCTCAGTGACCTCCGGCAGGGTCAGAAATGCCATGGCCGCCACTCCACAAGCACACCCTCCGCTTCAAGCCATCGTCCATGGCTTGCTTCTCACTACCGAATGCTATGGGAGCAAAGACCTCCCCGCCACCACCGTCATTGATCGTTGTTGGGGCTTAGCCCTGCCTCTAGTCTCTAGCAACAACGAGGGAAAGGGGGAATGGAGGGGTAGGAGGTGGCAGTGGATGGGAAGGGAGATTGGAGGCGACGACAATTCCGTTTAGAGGTTCTAATCTAACGAATTGGTGACTGTAAGTGCATCTAGTACCACTCTTTGTTGGTTTTGGAGTATTGACAACAAACTTGGTTAAAGGACTGATGTGTTTGTGAGATTCACATGAGCACATAGATAGAAGCCCCTGGAGATTCAACTTAACCATAAAAAATGCCCCCCTAGAAATGTGTGAAGACATTGAAGATAATGATGCTTCACGAAGACAATCGCCTGAAGACAATGGAGCGTGAAGACATATTCTTTTAGTATTTTCATTTTCTTCTTTCTTGAGTCATAGGAACCACCGTACTGTTAGGTGAGGTCAAGGTAAATAAAGTCAGAAACTGACGTGATGCTCAACCTAAAATCATATGTCTTCCACTAAAGACAATGAGAAGAGATCTCTTCTAGAGTTAGTTGGGTTAGCTTTACTTGGAGCTCAAGTAAAGCTGACACACGTGTCTGAAATCCAACCGTTGGACATGTGTCGGTTGGCCACTGACCCAGGGTTATTTCGGTCATATCATGTTGGGTTGCCTACTGGCTATAAATATCCCACCCCTCCACCATAAGTTGGTGGCTGCTCCGAATTATTGCACGTATTTTGTTGTTTGAGAGCAAGCCATCTCCGAAGCCTTTGGGGGAGATTCCTTGCGAGGATAAACCCAAAACACCCAAAGCCCAAAGTGATTTAGCATCACTGAAGACATTCTGTTCTGCGTGAATCAAAGACTTGCTACACTTGAAGACTGTGATCTTTCAACCGGTTAGGCGTGGCATTCTGAGCATCCATGAGCCATTGTGGATTGTAGGTGAACGAAGTCTATGAAGGTTTGCATACATGATAGATCCTATGGCTGAGGCATAAGGAATGACTTTCATTTTCTCTCTATCTTCTGCAGTGGTCGGGCATTGAGTCTTACTCAACTTCACACCTTGTAACACAGGCAAGAACACTTTCTTTGACTGATCCATTTTAAACTTCTTCAAAACTTTATCAAGGTATGTGCTTTGTGAAAGTCCAATTAAGCGTCTTGATCTATCTCTATAGATCTTGATACCCAATATATAAGCAGCTCCACCGAGGTCTTTCATTGATTTTTTTTTCTTATTCAAGTATCCTTGTATGCCATCCAGAAATTCTATATCATTTCCAATCAATAATTTGCCATCCACATATAATATCAGAAATGCTACAGAGCTCCCACTCACTTTCTTGTAAATACAGGCTTCTCCAAAATTCTGTATAAACCATATGATTTGATCACCTCATCAAAGCGTATATTCCAACTCAGAGATGCTTGCACCAGTCCATAGATGGATCCCTGGAGCTTGCACACTTTGTTAGCACTTTTATGATCGACAAAACCTTCTGGTTGCATCATATACAACTCCTCTTTGAGGTATCCATTAAGGAATGTAGTTTTGACATCCATTTGCCAGATTTCATAATCATAAAATGCGGAAAATTGCTAACATGATTCGGACAGATTTAAACATCGCTATGGGTGAGAAAGTCTCATCGTAATCAACTCCTTGAACTTTGATACGTCCCAAACGTATCTATAATTTCTGCTTGCTCCATGCATGTTTTGGGTGATATTGCTATGCTTTTGATACACTTTCATACACTTTTGATCATATTTGGACTAACCTATTAACTCAGTGCACCCCAATGCTAGCTTCTGTTTTCTGCTGTTTTTGTATTTCAGGTTTTCCCATTACTTAAATTGCCAGAAAAATTCCGGAAAAAATATATAAAAAATCAGCGCTCCAGAAGCTTCCACGTGCCAGAAGTAGGGCCAGAGGGGAGCCAGGGGCAGCCCACGCGGCCTGCCCACGCGGCCCCACCCCTGGCCGCGCCGGGGGGGCGCCTGGGCCCCCCTCTCCGCCTCTAGTGACCCCCTTTGGCATATATTTACCATCCGTCGCGGAAACCCTGATTCGAGAACCCTTTTCTCCAGAAGCTATTCCGATCTCCGCCGCCATCGCCACCAAGTTTCGGGGGACCATAATTCCTGTGCCGGCATCCTGCCGGGACGGGGAACTGCCCCCGGATTCATCTCCATCGACGTTGCTTCCTCCCTCCATGATGCAGGAGTAGTTCCTCCTCGGGGCTCAGGTTTCTACCAGTAGCTATGTGGTCAATTCTCTCTCCCATGATGTGATCTTCGTTGTGATCATAGGCTATGTTAATCTAGGGTGATCCCATGATATTTCCCCTTCCTCTATGTATTGGATTGATGTACTCACTTGTATTTATCTAGTATAATCCCCGAGACCAAGGTGACAGCGGTCTATTGGACATGGGTTAGAAGAATATTTTCATGAGTGATTTCCTCTTTTGTGTGTTGATTGAAGATTGAGAGTCTCTTGGTGCTTGTCTTTGACTATCCTTGAGATATGTTGTGGTGATTGTGGTACTCTCTTTGGATGGCCGCGGTGACATTGGGAAATCCATAGATTCATAACTACGAACTTTGAGGTGTGCTTTTGTAGCCCTACATAATTCTCGTCCTCTCTTGACCACAAGGGAATGACCTCCGAGTGCATGTTTTATGGGAAATATCATGTGATTCGATTATGTTAATGTTGTTGGGAGTTGCCACTAGTGAAAGTATGAAACCTAGGCCTTGTTTCCACCATTGCAATACCATTTGTGCTCACGTTTACCACTTGTTTGCTTGCTGCACTTTTTATTACAGATTTATATTACTTTGCTTTGCCACTCCTATCATCCATATTTTACCATCTCTTCGCCGAACTAGTGCACCTATACATCTGACAAGTGTATTAGGTGTGT
The DNA here is from genome assembly GCA_902687465.1 of Secale cereale. NCBI lineage: Eukaryota > Viridiplantae > Streptophyta > Magnoliopsida > Poales > Poaceae > Secale > Secale cereale. Next base: position 786,203,526 of record LR738712.1, on the reverse strand, counting down.
TGGGGACACAAGAGACTTCTTGTATCTTGATTGCAGGGTTGCTTGAAAGGGGTACGTTCAACCTCCACTTCCCTGAGTTCGATAAACCTTGGGTTACTCACTTAAGGGAAATTTGCTGCTGTCCTACAAACCTCTGCTCTTGGAGGCCCAACACTGTCTACAGGAATAGAAGCGTGTAGTAGACATCAAGCTATTTCTGGCGCCGTTGCCGGGGAAGTAAGTGCTTGAAGGTATATCTTTAGATCTTGCAATTAAATCTTTTCGTTTCTTGTTTTTAGTTTCACTAGTTATGTTTATGGAAAACCGCACTCTTAGTTCGCTGCTTGGGGAAGGCCGCTTTACCACACCCGTGGTAGAGAAGTCTCCTCCACCTACTGAATGTATCCCGTTCCAAATACCACTTGGGATAATTGAAATAATTAGGAATGATTGTTATGATGGGACAGTCAATCCTAGTATTCATTTGTTGAAACTTACAGAACATTGTGAGTTGTTTAAGATTTCAGGTTTGACAAGAGATGGAGTCATGAGGAAATTATTTGCCTTGTCACTGAAAGGAAAGCATTGGAATGGTATAGGCTACTAGATGACTCTCACCTGGATTGGGAAGAGATCCAGTCTCTCTTTTACTCCAAGTTTTATCCTCTTCATGAAGTCCATGAGAATAAGAATTATGTTTATAATTTCTATCCTCATGACGGAGAGAGCATAGCTCAAGCTTGGGGGAGACTGAAAACGTTAATGCTAAAATGTCCTAACCATGGGCTCCCCAAAGATATGATTATTACTAATTTCTATGCGAGGCTCTCTCGATAGGATAAAGATTTGCTCGATGCTTCCTCTATGAGTTCTTTCACAAACGAAAAGATTGATGCTAAATGGGAACTCCTTGAAAGAATTCAACGCAACACTGAAAATTGGGAGATCGACAAAGGTAAAGAGTCAGGTATAATTTATGAGTATGATTGCATTAAGTCCTTTGTTGAAACTTCAAGTTTTAATAAGTTTAGCGCTAAGTTTGGGCTTGATTCTCAACTCCTTGTTGATTTCCTCAAATCTTTTGCTTCACATCTTAATATGCCTAAGGAGGATTGGATCAAGCATCATGAACCTTCTAAAGAGATTTGCAAAGAAAATGAAATTGTTCATGATGATTGCAACATGCATGATCCAATTCCTAAAAATGAAGTTTTATATAAGCATGTTAATTTTTGTGGAGTGGATAGACCTTGTGAAAGGCCTATGATTGAAGAAGAGAAGTATTGTAAGCAACATAAGCATGAAAGAACAATCACTTGGGTCAGAGATTTAAATGAAATTGCTAGAGAATTGTGTGACCTTTATCCTTTTACTTGTGAACTTTGTTGTATAGAGGGTCACTTTAATTTTCAATGCATGCACTTTCAAAACATAACTGTTAATCAGTTGTGTGATAACATGATCACCCCTGATCTTTATGATGAGCTTATGTTATTTTTGATGTGTGAAGAGTTATCAGAAAAGACTTCTTGGCTAGATGTTAATGCCATAGGAATAAAAAACACTTTGCAAAATTGCCATCTCTATTGTGTTGTTAATTGCCATGAAAATGATTACATAAGTAAGATTAGAAAGGAGGTAACTTTACCAAAGTATAAAAATGTCTCTTATATTTCTGCTAATAAAAAGGAGAGTTTCTCCCAAGTTTCCCATATTGTTTCTAATGATAAACCAGGATATGTGGAGAAGCTTCATCTCCAACCACTCCCTCCTAAGATGAAGAAGAATAAAAAGAAGAGGAGGAGGAAGAGGAGCAAGAAGGAAGAAGAATGGGTATCAACGTGGCCTGAGCATATTCCTCCCATCAACTTTTATCCTAACGGTTGTAAGTTTAAAGAAGAAGGTGAAGTTTATTGCCTTAATTATCATCTTGATGATACGTCCGTAGGTACTATTGAAGATGATTTTGATTATGATATGCATGTTACTTATTGTGATTGGGAAAATGATGATAATGCTACTTATGATCTTGAAAATCTTTTTGGTACCAACTCTGAAAGTGATGATATGGAAAGCTCTAAGCTTGGGGATGATAGGATTGCAAATCCTTTACCCACTAGTGATGTGATAATTGATAATTCTTTTGCTAGTAAGAATAAAGACAACATGTTTACAAATATAGTTGCTAGCAATGATAATGCTCTTCTCTACTATGATGATGTTATAACTCCAATCTATAGTGATTATAAAGGTACCTATGACATAAGGAGAAATTATCCTTATGAAACTTGTCATAATCATGGAGGGAATTACTCCCTTGTTGAACACCATCTTCCTAATACACAATTAATTTATAGTGTTCAAGTTGTTTATGATAGTCCTACTCCCACTATTACCAATGAGAAATATTATGCTTATGTGGAGAGTAAGAGTACCTTTTTGCATGTAGATCATGGTAACAATGCTTTATGTGATGCTTATATTGTTGAGTTTATTCGTGATCCCACTGAAAATTATTATGAGAAGGGAACATATGCTTATAGATATTTCAATAATATCAAGTTCCCTCTCTTTATGTTGAAGGTTTTGAAGCTGCACTTGTTTTGTCTTCCTATGCTTATTGCTTTGTGCTTCAATGAATTATTCTATTGCAATATTCCTATGCATAGGAAGCATGTTAGGCTTAAATGTGTTTGATATTTGCTTCTTGATGATCTCTTTTGTTCTTCGAGAGCATCATTAAAGTCTTAAGCCTATCTTTATGGCTATAAAGAAAGAGCTCTAGGGAGACAACCCTTGTTATCTTTGCTTTCAGTTTGTTCTTTCAGTTTTTAGTGGTCTTGATGTTTGTTACTACTGTAGCAACATCATTGTATCTTTATTTTTCAGCTTTGTGCCAATTTTAGCCTCTGATTGCAAGAAAGTTCAAAAGTTGTGATGTGCTGTCCAGAAAACAGATTCTGTCCTTGGACAGAAAAATTCGTATAAAATCACCAGATCATCTTTTTGATCTGAATTATTTTGACAGCGTACTCTATACAATTGGCTATCGAGCGTGTGTTCTGAGTTTTTTGATTTGAGTTGCAGAAGTGCTCCGAAAAAATTATTTACTACCTGCTGGTCTGTTTTTCAAAGATTCTGTCCTGTTTTGCCTTTCCTTCGTTTTGCAAACCTTGAGCTTGTTTTTTTTTGCAAAAACCTTTTGGCAATCTTTAGAAACAGTAGCTCTTCAAGATTATCCTTATTTCCAGTAGGGAAAAATTATTTTATTATGGGTACTAACCTCGCTAATCCGATTATGATGAGTTGTGTATGAAGGGAGTTTTCAAGTGTGCGAGGGAAGATGATAAAAGAAGATTCAGGAGGGTCAAACGCTCAAGCTTGGGGATGCCCCCGTGCACCCCCAAGAAATATTCAAGAAGACTCAAGCGTCTAAGCTTGGGGATGCCCCCGTGCATCCCCTTCTCCATCAACAATTATCAGTTCGTCTTTCGTTCCACTATATTTTAATCACTTCATGCATTATGTGCTATGCTTGGAGCGTCTTGCTCTTAGTTTCCTTTTTAGTTTTCTTTAGCTTTGCTTGCTGTTCATAACAAGTTAGATCCTAGCCTTCATTGTTTGGGAGAGAAACACGCTCCACTCCACTGTAGAACACAACATAGGCTTGCATGCATATCTTCTTGTGTGTGTTCTTTATCTTTTCATAGCTGCTGTCATGCTTAGCTCTTAGTTTTCATGCTTATCTTTTTAAGAGCTTTTGTTTAGGTTGTTGCTTCTGGAACTCTCTTGAGTTATCATGCTTATCTTGTTAAGAGAGTTGGCTTCTGTGGCACTGGTTGATATGTCTATGATAAAAATGCTATGTGCATAATGGTGCTTAGTAGTTCATGTTTTCTTATGGTTAGTCTCAAATAGCTGGGAGTTCTTAAATGTGTTATTGAAGTACCAGCATGATTTGTTTGCCTATTATGTGGTAAGGTTTAGTGATATCTTCCTCCAAGAATTTATTTTGATTGACTTGGCATATGCTCACGCATATTTAAGACTGTAAAGAAAGTCTATGAAGCCTTGATGATCTTTAATTTCTGAGTAGTGATATAACTTCCATGCCCGATTCAATGTTGCTTTGTCGCTCTGCATGATTATGGCCGTCATTGCTCTCTTAGTTGGTCGCTCCCAGTCTTTTGCTAGCCTTCACCTGTACTAAGCGGACTGACTGCTTGTGCATCCAAAATCCCTTAAACCAGTTATGCCATATGAGTCCACCATACCTTCATATATATGGTATTTACTTGCCATTCCTAATGAAGGCTTTCTTGTACCATCTCAAAATTATTCAAAAGCATTTCTCTTTTGTGCCTCTGTTTTAGCTCATGAGGAAGTAGTAGGTAATTCATGATCTTCTTGTGTTGGACAAATTTTACCCCGAGATTGCATGTCTAATCTGCAAACCTCTAATACGAGGAGGGACTAGCATGAGTGCGCCCAGCTCACAAAAGATAATAGCAACAAACAAACAAACCCTCCTTCATGCTTTGTTCATGAGAAATCAGAAAACTCTGGCAGTGATAAACAAAGGAGATTAAGGGGATGTGATCGTCCCCGCGTGGGAGCCGTTCCTCGAAATCTTGTCCAGCATAAGAAGTAATTGGGTTATCTACTAACATTCGTTGACGAATTATGCACCTCCTAAAAGCTTTTTATCTCTGTTTTTAAAACCACGAGCTCTGGTACTTGTTTAGTCTTTGTTTCCAGCCACGGGTTTTCAACCTTGCCATCAAAATCCACGGTTCGAGAGTCTCCACCTTCTTTCTTCAAAGCACCAACTATTGAGAGCATGATTGTCATTCTGAGTGTAATGTGCATTGTCCCAAAGTATTACATTGTCTTCTGCATGATTGTGATATCACTTATTCTGAAATCATTTTATCCATTCATCACTTAAACTTCGGAGGTGCTCCTGCATTTATGTTTTGCTTCACTAAAGGGGGCAAGCGAGGTATCACTTTGTCATGTTTGCGCACCATGCTCACTACAAATCTATTGGGTGTTTCAGTATCATATTGTAAACTTTCAGTTCTTTGTGATATTTTCATGAGGCAACTTAATTACTAAAGATTCATTATCTCAATAAGCATTTGTCATGTGATTGTGAAAGACTCTTTGGTAGCATGTCACCACAGAAATTATGCTTGTTATCATTTACCTACTCTAGGACGAGCAGGAATTAAGCTTGGGGATGTTGATACGTCCCAAACGTATCTATAATTTCTGCTTGCTCCATGCATGTTTTGGGTGATATTGCTATGCTTTTGATACACTTTCATACACTTTTGATCATATTTGGACTAACCTATTAACTCAGTGCACCCCAGTGCCAGCTTCTGTTTTCTGCTGTTTTTGTATTTCAGGTTTTCCCATTACTTAAATTGCCAGAAAAATTCCGGGAAAAATATATAAAAAATCAGCGCTCCAGAAGCTTCCACGCGCCAGAAGTGGGGCCAGAGGGGAGCCAGGGGCAACCCAGGCGGCCTGCCCACGCGGCCCCACCCCTGGCCGCGCCGGGGGGGCGCCTGGGCCCCCCTCTCCACCTCTGGTGACCCCCTTTGGCATATATTTACCATCCGTCGCTGAAACCCTGATTCGAGAACCCTTTTCTCCAGAAGCTATTCCGATCTCCGCCGCCATCGCCACCAAGTTTCGGGGGACCAGAATTCCTGTGCCGGCATCCTGTCGGGACGGGGAAGTGCCCCCGGATTCATCTCCATCGACGTTGCTTCCTCCCTCCATGATGCGGGAGTAGTTCCTCCTCGAGGCTGAGGTTTCTACCAGTAGCTATGTGGTCAATTCTCTCTCCCATGATGTGATCTTCGTTGTGATCATAGGCTATGTTAATCTAGGGTGATCCCATGATATTTCCCCTTCCTCTATGTATTGGATTGATGTACTCACTTGTCTTTATCTAGTATAATCCCCGAGACCAAGGTGACAGCGGTCTATTGGACATGGGTTAGAAGAATATTTTCATGAGTGATTTCCTCTTTTGTGTGTTGATTGAAGATTGAGAGTCTCTTGGTGCTTGTCTTTGACTATCCTTGAGATATGTTGTGGTGATTGTGGTACTCTCTTTGGATGGCCGTGGTGACATTGGGAAATCCATAGATTGAGAACTACGAACTTTGAGGTGTGCTTTTGTAGCCCTACATAATTCTCGTCCTCTCTTAACCACAAGGGAATGACCTCCGAGTGCATGTTTTATGGGAAATATCATGTGATTCGATTATGTTAATGTTGTTGGGAGTTGCCACTAGTGAAAGTATGAAACCTAGGCCTTGTTTCCACCATTGCAATACCATTTGTGCTCACGTTTACCACTTGTTTGCTTGCTGCACTTTTTATTACAGATTTATATTACTTTGCTTTGCCACTCCTATCATCCATATTTTACCATCTCTTCGCCGAACTAGTGCACCTATACATCTGACAAGTGTATTAGGTGTGTTGGGGACACAAGAGACTTCTTGTATCTTGATTGCAGGGTTGCTTGAAAGGGGTACGTTCAACCTCCACTTCCCTGAGTTCGATAAACCTTGGGTTACTCACTTAAGGGATATTTGCTGCTGTCCTACAAACCTCTGCTCTTGGAGGCCCAACACTGTCTACAGGAATAGAAGTGTGTAGTACACATCAAGCTATTTCTGGCGCCGTTGCCGGGGAAGTAAGTGCTTGAAGGTATATCTTTAGATCTTGCAATTAAATCTTTTCGTTTCTTGTTTTTAGTTTCACTAGTTATGTTTATGGAAAACCGCACTCTTAGTTCGCTGCTTGGGGAAGGCCGCTTTACCACACCCGTGGTAGAGAAGTCTCCTCCACCTACTGAATGTATCCCGTTCCAAATACCACTTGGGATAATTGAAATAATTAGGAATGATTGTTATGATGGGACAGTCAATCAAAGTATTCATTTGTTGAAACTTACAGAACTTTGTGAGTTGTTTAAGATTTCAGGTTTGACAAGAGATGGAGTCATGAGGAAATTATTTGCCTTGTCACTGAAAGGAAAAGCATTGAAATGGTATAGGCTACTAGATGACTCTCACCTGGATTGGGAAGAGATCCATTCTCTCTTTTACTCCAAGTTTTATCCTCTTCATGAAGTCCATGAGAATAGGAATTATGTTTATAATTTCTATCCTCATGACGGAGAGAGCATAGCTCAAGCTTGGGGGAGACTGAAAACATTAATGCTAAAATGTCCTAACCATGGGCTCCCCAAAGATATGATTATTACAAATTTCTATGCGAGGCTCTCTCGACAGGATAAAGATTTGCTCGATGCTTCCTCTATGAGTTCTTTCACAAACGAAAAGATTGATGCTAAATGGGAACTCCTTGAAAGAATTCAACGCAACACTGAAAATTGGGAGATAGACAAAGGTAAAGAGTCAGGTATAATTTATGAGTATGATTGCATTAAGTCCTTTGTTGAAACTTCAAGTTTTAATAAGTTTAGCGCTAAGTTTGGGCTTGATTCTCAACTCCTTGTTGATTTCCTCAGATCTTTTGCTTCACATCTTAATATGCCTAAGGAGGATTGGATCAAGCATCATGAACCTTCTAAAGAGATTTGCAAAGAAAATGAAATTGTTCATGATGATTGCAACATGCATGATCCAATTCCTAAAAATGAAGTTTTATATAAGCATGTTAATTTTTGTGGAGTGGATAGACCTTGTGAAAGGCCTATGATTGAAGAAGAGAAGTATTGTAAGCAACATAAGCATGAAAGAACAATCACTTGGGTCAGAGATTTAAATGAAATTGCTAGAGAATTGTGTGACCTTTATCCTTTTACTTGTGAACTTTGCTGTATAGAGGGTCACTTTAATTTTCAATGCATGCACTTTCAAAACATAATTGTTAATCAGTTGTGTGATAACATGATCACCCCTGATCTTTATGATAAGCTTATGTTATTTTTGATGTGTGAAGAGTTATCAGAAAAGACTTCTTGGCTAGATGTTAATGCCATAGGAATAAAAAACACTTTGCAAAATTGCCATCTCTATTGTGTTGTTAATTGCCATGAAAATGATTACATAAGTAAGATTAGAAAGGAGGGAACTTTACCAAAGTATAAAAATGTCTCTTATATTTCTGCTAATAAAAAGGAGAGTTTCTCCCAAGTTTCCCCTATTGTTTCTAATGATAAACCAGGATATGTGGAGAAGCTTCATCTCCAACCACTCCCTCCTAAGATGAAGAAGAATAAAAAGAAGAGGAGGAGGAAGAGGAGCAAGAAGGAAGAAGAATGGGTATCAACGTGGCCTGAGCATATTCCTCCCATCAACTTTTATCCTAACGGTTGTAAGTTTAAAGAAGAAGGTGAAGTTTATTGCCTTAATTATCATCTTGATGATACGTCCGTAGGTACTATTGAAGATGATTTTGATTATGATATGCATGTTACTTATTGTGATTGGGAAAATGATGATAATGCTACTTATGATCTTGAAAATCTTTTTGGTACCAACTCTGAAAGTGATGATATGGAAAGCTCTAAGCTTGGGGATGATAGGATTGCAAATCCTTTACCCACTAGTGATGTGATAATTGATAATTCTTTTGCTAGTAAGAATAAAGACAACATGTTTACAAATATAGTTGCTAGCAATGATAATGCTCTTCTCTACTATGATGATGTTATAACTTCAATCTATAGTGATTATAAAGGTACCTATGACATAAGGAGAAATTATCCTTATGAAACTTGTCATAATCATGGAGGGAATTACTCCCTTGTTGAACACCATCTTCCTAATACACAATTAATCTATAGTGTTCAAGTTGTTTATGATAGTCCTACTCCCACTATTACCAATGAGAAAGATTATGCTTATGTGGAGAGTAAGAGTACATTTTTGCATGTGGATCATGGTAACAATGCTTTATGTGATGCTTATATTGTTGAGTTTATTCGTGATCCCACTGAAAATTATTATGAGAAGGGAACATATGCTTATAGATATTTCAATAATATCAAGTTCCCTCTCTTTATGTTGAAGGTTTTGAAGCTGCACTTGTTTTGTCTTCCTATGCTTATTGCTTTGTGCTTCAATGAATTATTCTATTGCAATATTCCTATGCATAGGAAGCATGTTAGGCTTAAATGTGTTTGATATTTGCTTCTTGATGATCTCTTTTGTTCTTCGAGAGCATCATTAAAGTCTTAAGCCTATCTTTATGGCTATAAAGAAAGAGCTCTAGGGAGACAACCCTTGTTATCTTTGCTTTCAGTTTGTTCTTTCAGTTTTTAGTGGTCTTGATGTTTGTTACTACTGTAGCAACATCATTGTATCTTTATTTTTCAGCTTTGTGCCAAGTTTAGCCTCTGATTGCAAGAAAGTTCAAAAGTTGTGACGTGCTGTCCAGAAAACTGATTCTGTCCTTGGACAGAAAAATTCGAATAAAAGCACCAGATCATCTTTTTGATCTGAATTTTTTTTACAGCGTACTCTATACAATTGGCTATCGAGCGTCTGTTTTGAGTTTTTTGATTTGAGTTGCAGAAGTGCCCCGAAAAAATTATTTACTACCAGCTGGTCTGTTTTTCACAGATTCTGTCCTGTTTTGCCTTTTCTTCGTTTTGCAAACCTTGAGCTTGCTTTTTCTTTGCAAAAACCTTTTGGCAATCTTTAGAAACAGTAGCTCTTCAAGATTATCCTTATTTCCAGTAGGGAAAAATTATTTTATTATGGGTACTAACCTCGCTAATCAGATTATGATGAGTTGTGTATGAAGGGAGTTTTCAAGTGTGCGAGGGAAGATGATTAAAGAAGATTCAGGAGGGTCAAACGCTCAAGCTTGGGGATGCCCCCGTACACCCTCAAGAAATATTCAAGAAGACTCAAGCGTCTAAGCTTGGGGATGCCCCCGTGCAGGGGGCATCCCCTTCTCCATCAACAATTATCAGTTCGTCTTTCGTTCCACTATATTTTAATCACTTCATGCATTATGTGCTATGCTTGGAGCGTCTTGCTCTTAGTTTCCTTTTTAGTTTTCTTTAGCTTTGCTTGCTGTTCATAACAAGTTAGATCCTAGCCTTCATTGTTTGGGAGAGAAACACGCTCCACTCCACTGTAGAACACAACATAGGCTTGCATGCGTATCTTCTTGTGTGTGTTCTTTATCTTTTCATAGCTGCTGTCATGCTTAGCTCTTAGTTTTCGTGCTTATCTTTTTAAGAGCTTTTGTTTAGGTTGTTGCTTCTGGAACTCTCTTGAGTTATCATGCTTATCTTGTTAAGAGAGTTGGCTTCTGTGGCACTGGTTGATATGTCTATGATAAAAATGCTATGTGCATAATGGTGCTTAGTAGTTCATGTTTTCTTATGGTTAGTCTCAAATAGCTGGGAGTTCTTAAATGTGTTATTGAAGTACCAGCATGATTTGTTTGCCTATTATGTGGTATGGTTTAGTGATATCTTCCTCCAAGAATTTATTTTGATTGACTTGGCATATGCTCACGCATATTTAAGACTGTAAAGAAAGTCTATCAAGCCTTGATGATCTTTAATTTCTGAGTAGTGATATAACTTCCATGCCCGATTCAATGTTGCTTTGTCGCTCTGCATGATTATGGCCGTCATTGCTCTCTTAGTTGGTCACTCCCAGTCTTTTGCTAGCCTTCACCTGTACTAAGCGGACTGACTGCTTGTGCATCCAAAATCCTTGAAACCAGTTATGCCATATGAGTCCACCATACCTTCATATATATGGTATTTACTTGCCATTCCTAACGAAGGCTTTCTTGTACCATCTCAAAATTATTCAAAAGCATTTCTCTTTTGTGCCTCTATTTTAGCTCATGAGGAAGTAGTAGGTAATTCATGATCTTCTTGTGTTGGACAAATTTTACCCCGGGATTGCATGTCTAATCTGCAAACCCCTAATACGCGGAGGGACTGGCATGAGTGCGCCCAGCTCACAAAAGATAATAGCAACAAACAAACAAACCCTCCTTCACGCTTTGTTCATGAGAAATCAGAAAACTCTGGCAGTGGTAAACAAAGGAGATTAAGGGGATGTGATCGTCCCCGCGTGGGAGCCGTTCCTCGAAACCTTGTCCAGCATAAGAAGTAATTGGGTTATCTACTAACATTCGTTGACGAATTATGCACCTCCTAAAAGCTTTTTATCTCTGTTTTTAAAACCACGAGCTCTGGTACTTGTTTAGTCTTTGTTTCCAGCCACGGGTTTTCAACCTTGCCATCAAAATCCATGGTTCGAGAGTCTCCACCTTCTTTCTTCAAAGCACCAACTATTGAGAGCATGATTGTCATTCTGAGTGTAATGTGCATTGTCCCAAAGTATTACATTGTCTTCTGCATGATTGTGATATCGCTTATTCTGAAATCATTGTATCCATTCATCACTTAAACTTCGGAGGTGCTCCTGCATTTATGTTTTGCTTCACTAAAGGGGGCAAGCGAGGTATCACTTTGTCATGTTTGCGCACCATGCTCACTACAAATCTATTGGGTGTTTCAGTATCATATTGTAAACTTTCAGTTCTTTGTGATATTTTCATGAGGCAACTTAATTACTAAAGATTCATTATCTCAATAAGCATTTGTCATGTGATTGTGAAAGACTCTTTGGTAGCATGTCACCACAGAAATTATGCTTGTTATCATTTACCTACTCTAGGACGAGCAGGAATTAAGCTTGGGGATGTTGATACGTCCCAAATGTATCTATCATTTCTGCTTGCTCCATGCATGTTTTGGGTGATATTGCTATGCTTTTGATACACTTTCATACACTTTTGATCATATTTGGACTAACCTATTAACTCAGTGCACCCCAGTGCCAGCTTCTGTTTTCTGCTGTTTTTGTATTTCAGGTTTTCCCATTACTTAAATTGCCAGAAAAATTCCGGGAAAAATATATAAAAAATCAGCGCTCCAGAAGCTTCCACGCGCCAGAAGTGGGGCCAGAGGGGAGCCAGGGGCAACCCAGGCGGCCTGCCCACGCGGCCCCACCCCTGGCCGCGCCGGGGGGGGGGGGGGCGCCTGGGCCCCCCTCTCCGCCTCTGGTGACCCCCTTTGGCATATATTTACCATCCGTCGCGGAAACCCTGATTCGAGAACCCTTTTCTCCAAAAGCTATTCCGATCTCCGCCGCCATCGCCACCAAGTTTCGGGGGACCAGAATTCTTGTGCCGGCATCCTGTCGGGACGGGGAAGTGCCCCCGGATTCATCTCCATCGACGTTGCTTCCTCCCTCCATGATGCGGGAGTAGTTCCTCCTCGAGGCTGAGGTTTCTACCAGTAGCTATGTGGTCAATTCTCTCTCCCATGATGTGATCTTCGTTGTGATCATAGGCTATGTTAATCTAGGGTGATCCCATGATATTCCCCTTCCTCTATGTATTGGATTGATGTACTCACTTGTCTTTATCTAGTATAATCCCCGAGACCAAGGTGACAGCGGTCTATTGGACATGGGTTAGAAGAATATTTTCATGAGTGATTTCCTCTTTTGTGTGTTGATTGAAGATTGAGAGTCTCTTGGTGCTTGTCTTTGACTATCCTTGAGATATGTTGTGGTGATTGTGGTACTCTCTTTGGATGGCCGCGGTGACATTGGGAAATCCATAGATTGAGAACTACGAACTTTGAGGTGTGCTTTTGTAGCCCTACATAATTCTCGTCCTCTCTTGACCACAAGGGAATGACCTCCGAGTGCATGTTTTATGGGAAATATCATGTGATTCGATTATGTTAATGTTGTTGGCAGTTGCCACTAGTGAAAGTATGAAACCTAGGCCTTGTTTCCACCATTGCAATACCATTTGTGCTCACGTTTACCACTTGTTTGCTTGCTGCACTTTTTATTACAGATTTATATTACTTTGCTTTGCCACTCCTATCATCCATATTTTACCATCTCTTTGCCGAACTAGTGCACCTATACATCTGACAAGTGTATTAGGTGTGTTGGGGACACAAGAGACTTCTTGTATCTTGATTGCAGGGTTGCTTGAAAGGGGTACGTTCAACCTCCACTTCCCTGAGTTCGATAAACCTTGGGTTACTCACTTAAGGGATATTTGCTGCTGTCCTACAAACCTCTGCTCTTGGAGGCCCAACACTGTCTACAGGAATAGAAGCCTGTAGTAGACATCAAACTTGTCGAAAACCTTTCGCAACAAGTCGAGCTTTGTAGATAGTAACATTACCGTCGGCGTCAGTCTTCCTCTTAAAAATTCATTTATTTTCAATGGCTTGCTGATCATCGGGCAAGTCAACCAAAGTCCACACTTTGTTCTCATACATGGATCCCATCTCAAATTTCATGGCCTCAAGCCATTTTGTGGAATCTGGGCTCATCATCGCTTTCTCATAGTTCGTAGGTTCATCATGGTCTAGTAACATGACTTCCAGAACCGGGTTACCGTACCACTCTCACGCGGAATGCACTCTGTTTGACCTACGAGGTTTAGTAGTAACTTTATCTGAAGTTTCATGATCATCATCATTAGCTTCCTCGCTGATTGCTGTAGGAATCACTGGAACTAGTTTCTGTGATGTACTACTTTCCAATTCGGCAGAAGGTATAATGACCTCATCAAGTTCCACTTTCCTCCCACTCACTTCTTTCGAGAGAAACTCCTTCTCTAGAAAGGATCCATTCTTAGCAATGAATATCTTGCCTTCGGATCTGTGATAGAAGGTGTACCCAACAGTTTTCTTTGGGTATCCTATCAAGACACATTTTTCCGACTTGGGTTCAAGCTTATCAGGTTGAAGCTTTTTCACATAAGCATCACAGCCGAAACTTTAAGAAATGACAACTTGGGTTTCTTGCCAAACCACAGTTCATAAGGTGTGGTCTCAACAGATCTAGATGGTGCCCTATTTAACGTGAATGCAGCTGTCTCTAAAGCATAACCGCAAAATGATAGTGGTAAATCGGTAAAAGACATCATAGATCGCACCATATCTAATAAAGTACGGTTACGATGTTCGGACACACCATTACGCTGTGGTGTTCCGGGTGGCGTGAGCTGTGAAACTATTCCACATTATTTCAAATGAAGACCAAACTCGTAGCTCAAATATTTGCCTCCACGATCAGATCATAGAAACTTTATTTTCTTGTTACAATGATTCTCTACTTCACTCTGAAATTCTTTGAACTTTTCAAATGTTTCAGAGTTGTGCTTCATTAAGTAGATATACCCATATGTGCTCAAATCATCAGTGAAGGTTAGAAAATAACGATACCCGCCACGAGCCTCAACACTCATCGGTCCACATACATCAGTTTGTATGATTTCCAACAAGTCTGTTGCTCGCTCCATTGTTCCGGAGAACATAGTTTTAGTCATCTTGCCCATGAGGCATGGTTCGCAAGCACCAAGTGATTCATAATCAAGTGATTCCAAAAGTCCATCAACATGGTGTTTCTTCATGCGCTTTACACCAATATGACCTAAACGGCAGTGCCACAAATAAGTTGCACTATCATTATCAACTTTGCATCTTTTGGATTCAATACATGTGTATCACTACGATCGAGATCCAATAAGAATAGACCACTCTTCAAGGGTGCATGACCATAAAAGATATTACTCATAAAAATAGAACAATCATTATTCTCTGATTTAAATGAATAACCATCTCGCAACAAACAAGATCCAGATATAATGTTCATGCTCAACGTTGGCACCAAATAATAATTATTTAGGTCGAAAACTAACCCCGAAGGTTGATGTAGAGGTATTGTGCCGACGGCGATCACATCGACTTTGTAACCATTTCCCACACGCATCGTCAACTCGTCCTTAGCTAATCTTCGTTTAATTCGTAGCCCCTGTTTCGGGTTACAAATATTAGCAACCGAACCAGTATCAAATACCCAAGTGCTACTACGAGCATTAGTAAGGTACACATCAATAACATGTATATCAAATATACCTTTGTTCACTTTGCCATCCTTCTTATCCACCAAATACTTGGGGCAGTTCCGCTTCCAGTGTCCAGTCCCAAGCACTTAGTTTCAGGCTTGACTCCAGACTTGGGTTTCTTCGCGGGAGTAGCAACTGTCTTGCCAGTCTTCTTGAAGTTACCCTTCTGTCTCTTGCCATTTTTGTTGAAACTAGTGGTCTTGTTAACCATCAACACTTGATGCTCCTTTTTGATTTCTACCTCCGCAGCTTTGAGCATAGCAAAGAGCTCGGGAATTGTCTTTTGCATCCCTTGCATATTAATTATAGTTCATCACAAAGCCTTTATAGTTAGGTGGAAGTGATTGAAGAACTCTATCAATAACACTATCTTCGTCAACTTTGCAACCAAGTTGAGTCATATGATTATAGTACCCAGACATTCTGAGCAAGTGTTCACTGATAGAACTGTTCTCCTCCATCTTGCAGCTATAGAACTTATTGGAGGCTTCATATCCCTCAATTCAGGCATTTGCTTGAAATATTAACTTCAACTCTTGGAACATCTCATATGCTCCATGATGTTCAAAACATCTTTGAAGTCCCGATTCTAAGCCGTAAAGCATGACACACTGAACTATCGAGTAGTCATCAGAACGAGCTTGCCAGACGTTCATAACGTTCGGAGTTGCTCCTGTAGCAGGCATGTCACCTAGCTTGCCAGAATTCTTCTGTGCAGCAATGATGATAATCCTCAAGTTACGGACCCAGTCCGTGTTGTTGCTACCATCATCTTTCAACTTAGCTTTCTCTAGGAATGCATTAAAATTCAAGGGAACGGTAGCACGGGCCATTGATCTACAACAACATAGATATGAAAAAACTATCCGGACTAAGTTCATGATAAATTAAAGTTCAATTAATCATATTAATAAAGAACTCCCACTTAGATAGACATCCCTCTAGTCATCTAAATGATCACGTGATCCAAATCAACTAAACCATGTCCGATCATCACGTGAGATGGAGTTGTTTTCAATGGTGAACATCTTATGTTGATCATATCTACTATATGATTCACGCTCGACCTTTCGGTCTCCAGTGTTCCGAGGCCATGTCTGTACATGCTAGGCTCGTCAAGTTTAACCCGAGTATTCTGCATGTGCAAAACTGTCTTACACCCGTTGTATTTGAACGTAGAGCTTATCACACCCGATCATCATGTGGTGTCTCAGCACGATGAACTTTCGCAACGGTGCATACTAAGGGAGAACACTTGTACCTTGACTTTTGTATGGGATCATCTTATAATGCTACCGCCGTACTAAACAAAATAAGAATCATAATAAGATAAACATCACATGCAATCAAAAATATGTGACATGATATGGCCATCATCATCTTGTGCTTTTGATCTCCATCTCCAAAGCATCTTTATGATCTCCATCGTCACCGGCTTGACACCATGATCTTTATCGTAGCGTCGTGGTCGTCTCGCCAACTATTGCTACTACTACTATCGCTAACCCATAGTGATAAAGTAAATCAATTACATGGCCTTCGCAATTCATACAATAAAGAGACAACCATAAGGCTCCTGCCGGTTGCCGATACTTTACAAAACATGATCATCTCATACAATAACGTATAACTCATCACGTCTTGACCATATCACATCACAACATGCCCTGCAAAAACAAGTTAGATGTCCTATACTTTGTTGTTGCAAGTTTTACGTGGATGCTATGGGCTTAGCAAGAACCATTCTTACCTACGCGTACAAAACCACAACGAGTTTCCATCAAGTGTGCTGTTTTAACCTTCGCAAGGACCGGGCGTAGCCACACTCGATTCAACTAAAGTGAGAGAGACAGACACCCGCCGGCCACCTTTAAGCAACGAGTGCTCGTAACGGTGAAAGCAGTCTCGCGTAAGCGCAGGCGTAATGTCGGTCCAGGCCGCTTCATCTCACAATACCGCCGAATCAAAGTATGACATGTTGGTAAGCAGTATGACTATAATCGCCCACAGATCATTGTGTTCTACTCGTGCATATTATCTACGCATAGACCTGGCTCATGATGCCACTGTTGGGGAACGTAGTATTTCAAAAAAAAATCCTACAAGCACGCAAGATCTATCTAGGAGAAGCATAGAAACGAGCGGGGAGAGTGTGTCCACGTACCCTCGTAGACCTAAAGCAGAAGCAACTAGTGACACGGTTGATGTAGTCGAACGTCTTCGCGATCCAACCGATCCAAGCATCGAACGTATGGCACCTCTGCGTTCAGCACACCTTCAGCTCGATGACGTCCCACGAACTCTTGATCCAATTGAGCGTCGCAGGAGAGTTTCGTCAGCACAACGGCGTGGTGACGGTGATGATGAAGTTACCAGCGCAGGGCTTCGCCTAAGCACTGCAACGATATAACCGATATGTGTAACTGTGGAGGAGGGCACCGCACACGCCTTGCAAATCAACTTGTGTGTCTATGGGGTGCCCCCTCCCCACGTATATAAAGGAGGGAGGGAGGAGGAGGCGGCCAAGGAGGGGGCGCGCCAAGAGGGGGAGTCCTACTCCCACTAGGAGTAGGAGTCCTCCTTTTCCTAGTAGTAGGAGATGGGGAAGGAAGGGAGAGGAGGAGAAGGAAAGGAGGGGGCGCCGCCCCCCTAGTCCAATTTGGACCAGGCTTGGGGGGGGCAGCCCTAGCCAGCCCTCTCTCTCTTCCCTAAGGCCCATCAAGGCCCATATACCCCCCGGGGGGTTCCGGTAACCTCCCGGTACTCCGGTATTTATCTAGTGACGCCCAGAACACTTGCGGTGTCCGAATATAACCTTCCAATATATCAATCTATATGTCTTGACCATTTCGAGACTGCTCGTCTTGTCCGTGATCACATCCGGTACTCCGAACTACCTTCGGTACATCAAAACACATAAACTCATAGTAATACCGATCGTCATCGAACGTTAAGCGTGTGGACCCTACGGGTTCGAGAACTAGGTAGACATGACCGAGACTTATCTTCGGTCAATAACCAATAGAGGAACCTGGATGTTCATATTGGCTCCCACATATTCTACGAAGATCTTTATCGGTCAAACCGCATAACAACATACGTTGTTCCCTTTGTCAGCGATATGTTACTTGCCCAAGATTTGATCGTCGGCATCATCATACCTAGTTCAATCTCGTCATCCATAAGTCTCTTTACTCATTCCGTAATACATAATCTCATGACTAACTCATTAGTCGTTTGCTTGCAAGGGTTATTACGATGTGTATTACCGAGAGGGCCCAGAGATACCTCTCCGACACTCGGAGTGACAAATCATAATCTCGATCTATGGCAACACCACAAACACCTTCGGAGACACTTGTAGAGCATCTTTATAATCACCCAGTTACGTTGTGACGTTTGATAGCACACAAGGTGTTCCTCCGGTATTCGGGAGTTGCATAATCTCATTGTCATATGAACATGTATAAGTCATGAAGAACGCAATATCAGAAAAACTAAACGATCATATTGCTAAGCTAACGGATGGGTCTTGTCCATCACATTATTCTCCTAATGATGTGATCCCGTTCATCAAATAACAACTAATGTCTATGGTTAGGAAACATAACCATCTTTGATCAACGAGCCAGTCAAGTAGAGGCATATTAGGGACACTCTGTTTTGTCTCTGTATTCACACATGTACTAAGTTTTCGGTTAATACAATTTTAGCATGAATAATAAACATTTATCATGATATAAGGAAATATAAATAACAACTTTATTGTTTCCTCTAGGGCATATTTCCTTCATGAATCACACCTATAAGGGGAATTTTTTTTGGGGGGTGGGGGGGGGGGGATTAATTGCAACCAACATAGCTATTTGCGAGATGGGCCAGCTTTTGGGATGGTAATATACGTGGGCATGTGTTATCTCATTGCCCATCCATTCGTTTTCCCCATACATTTTGTTGACTTGCCCGTTGACTCCACTGCCGGCTCCTCCATCCATCTACAAGAAAAACCACGTGATTCTGGTTGCCTTTTCCTTAAACATCAGCAACGCTAGATCTATAGT
Organism: Secale cereale; assembly: GCA_902687465.1. Classification (NCBI taxonomy): domain Eukaryota; kingdom Viridiplantae; phylum Streptophyta; class Magnoliopsida; order Poales; family Poaceae; genus Secale; species Secale cereale. The sequence continues at coordinate 786,184,510 of LR738712.1, read as the reverse complement.
AGAGAACTGAGCTCGCATGATTAAAAGCGTCGTGGTGTTTTCAGGACTGTAGGGTCGCAGACAGGCCCGCATGTATGGTTGTTTGTTTTTTAGTTTTATCCTTTTTTTTTACATTTCAGTCCATTAGCGCCGATTAAAATCTTAGAAGATTAGAAGCAAAATATTTTTTTTGAAATTACCTTTCCATATTTGTTTTTGATATTTATAAGTTCACGAGCAATTTTAAAGTTTGTGAATATTTCGAAATTTGGAAATGTATTTTATTTGTGAACAATTTTTTAAATCCATGAATATATTTTAGATTCATGAAGTTTTCTAACACTAATGATTTTGAATTCATAATATTATTTAAAATCCTTGAACATCTTTTATTAGAATTAGCTCTTTAAATAAAAAAAGAGCCATTTTTTCTGAGCAAGCAGTGAGGCGAGCAGAAAAAAGCTAACAGAGCGAGGCGAGTAAGAAACCAAGCTGACAGAGTGGGAGGTTCATGGGCCAACCCATGTGACCGTGATAGCAGCAAAAAAAAACTGTTCAGCGTGAAATAGGAGCTCACAAAAGGCTCAAACAAGTAATATGAAAGGCTCAAACAAGTAATATGGGTTGACACCGAGGCTGAAATGTGTAAGACACCGAAACCACGCATCAAACAACTCCACTCTCCTCTCAGAACAAAAATTGTCTCCAACAATAACCCGACACAATATACGAATGGAAAAAGATACCATCAGAACATAACTAAAACACATGCCAACACAGATAAACTTCAAACAAAACAACGAATCACAATAATCTACTAGACATAAAAATGTTAATCCCATGAGTGAAGAACGGTGCCGCGAAGCGCGCTCTAGTACTATCCGGCAGTGGACTCCATAGATCAAGAAGATTCTCTCCTACTCTGCTTTTTTAAGGAAAATGAAAACAGATCGTATGTAATAGTACAACACTACCACATTAGCATTAGGGCATCTCCAACGGTAATCCATAAAAATCATCCCGCATCCGTCTGCGGACAGGGGGACCAGTCCACGGATACAGATGCGAGAGACAGCCATCCAACCGTAGCCGCATACGTTTTCACAACAACTCGAATTAGCCGGACGAAATTCGTGCAAACATGACCAGAATTCATATAGACATGACGGATTTTATAATGCCAAAATTTCATGTAAACATGGCGGATTACGTTACTTTTACATCAATAAGCGGTGCTAATCCGGCTATAGGGGTATAATAATACCTAATCTAAATCGCGCACGCGGATCTGTTTGTCTTCATCATGTCCGGCAGTCCGATCACCAGAGTACCGGCAGCCCCGGAGGTGTATGCTTCAACGCAAAGGACGGCTCGCTTCCCCAACACACATCGGAGTGGCCCGTCTGATGCTTCAATGGGAGGGGAAGGCGGCACCTCCTCTTTCGTGGAGCCCATGTGGGATCGCCGGAGATCCTCGCAAGAGAAGAACCAGACAAGACACCGACTGTGTACGCAGACCTGGCCTAGGCGGTGGCCTTCATGGGACTCTAGCGGCAGCAGTCTCTGGTGTTCTACTTCTCCTCGATGATGACAGCGGACGCGGAGGTGCCGGCCACTGACTCGTCGCTCTACGCGCACTCTGTTTCTGTCTTTGCCTGCATGGAGCGGTCGCAGACACGGGCGGCACGGTATGCCTTGGCGTTGTCAACGACAACTGAAAGAATATGCGGTGCACCCATGTTTGGTTTTGGTAATTGATGACAATCTCTATGGACTGATGGTTGCCTTGAGTTATATTTGAAGATTTTGTCCTTAGGATTTCCTTGAAGTCCGTCTGTTGGTTTTAAGGAGTTCATGTGATGACCAAGGTGTTATTCAAGGAATTATCTAAAGATTGGCCATGTGAGAGGTTGACCAAGACTAAGTCAAAGAGTGAATCAAGTTGGTCAACACACAAAGCATAGAAGATGTACCAAGAGGGATCAAGTGATCTCATAGTATGGTAAGCATTATCCATTATGCTTTGTATACTAACCCATGGTCTACGTGAGAGTTCTTTGTGGGGTTAGGTTGCGATGTGCAAGTTTAAGTGGAGCATCACGAAGAGATCATGCTTGAAGCTTGCCGTCCATTGTGGTGACAATGGACTTGTGAAGGTATGCCGAAGAGTGGCTCACCCATAGTGGAGTATGAGGGAGCAATCAAGTAGTCTTTACCGAGCCAACACAATCAACAAAGGTGGTCCAACTTGAGGAAGTCAAGATCATCATCATCTAGCTCAAGTGCACTATGTGCAAGGCAAATGTTTGCCCTTGATAGGTTTTCTGTTTTACCGGTCTCATGCTGGTAGTTTGGAGACCGTGTTATAGGATCGATTGCCGTACTATCAAGGGGGGCTCTCAAGTGAGTAGTTTTATCGTATCGTTCGTAGAGAGCTCAAACCATTGCATCCTCGCATCATCTTTCTTAATTCATGTTTGGTTTTTCTCCTTTGAGATTTGGAGCTTTTGGTCATCTTCATGACAAGCTCGAGTTCATCGAAACAGAGTTCACTTGCATCTTTCTTTGATGTTTTCGATGTTGGAGGTTTCACTCTTCTATATCTTAGGCATACCTCCCTTTCCTCTATCGCTGTTGGATGCTACTCGTTGTCATCTATCCAACAAGCTTGAATTTGCTCAATTCGGAGCTCATATGCAGGAGTTTTGACAGTTTTGATTTTCTTGTTGCATCTGCTTTGCTTGGGTCTTGCTTGATGCACCCCTGCGGTAGTACCGCTTGTGAGCGTAATACCATCCCTGTCGGGCAGTAGTACCGCTTACATGCGGTACTTATGTTGTTCAGTTCCATGGCTTTTACCACTGCTTATTCTGGGGTTCTGTTTTTTGTGTCGGGTTCAGCGGTAGTGGGGCGTCAGTACTGCCTATAAGCGGTAGTACCGCCTCGATCGGGCGGTAGTACCACTACTGCAGTACCGTCGTCGCGCTCTGCACTGCCCTGCCTCCTCTGCTCCCATGTTGTGCTTCTCCAGCGGTAGTACCGCTGGCACGAGCGGTAGTATCGCTCTGGCGGAACTATCGCCCAAGGTTTATAGCCGTTGCTCTATTTTTCCAGTACTACCGCCCGAGCGGTAGTACTGCTCCATGGAGCGGTAGTACCGCTCGTGTGCGGGTTGAGCACTTAATGGTTGGATTCGGGAGCTCCTATAAAAGGGGGTCCTCTTCCTAAATGAAACTTATCCTTTGAGCTCCCCTTTGCCCTCCATTGTTGACTTTCTTCGAGCTTGCTATCTCTCAATTCCTCCATGGATTCTTACTAGTTTTTGGGGAAAAAAGAGAGGAGATCTAGATCTACGTTTTCACCAATCACTTTGTCCTCTATGTGAGGGGGACCCTTTGGATCTAGATCTTGGAGTTGTTCATGTTCTCTCCTTCGTTCTTCCTCTCATTTTCCTCCCTAGCATTAGTTGCTTTGGTGGGATTTGGGAGATAAGTACTTGGGCACTCCGTGTGCCCTTGCCATTGCATTTGGTGCACCGGTTTGACTTCCCCACGGTGATACGTGGAAGTTACAAGTTGAGAAGCTTACTACTCTTGGGTGCTTGGTACCCTAGAGCTTGTTCCTCTTGGGTGCTTGGGCGCCCTAGACAGTTGGTGGTGTTCGGAGCTCAATCATTGTGGTGTAAAGCTCCGGGCAAGTGTTGGGGTCTCGAATTAGGTTGTGGAGATCGCCCCGAGCGATTTGACGGGTATCGGTGACCGCCCTCAAGGGTTGCCAAAGTGTACGGGTTCGGTGACCGCCCCCAAGGGTTGCCATTTGTACGGGTTCGGTGACCGCCCTCAAGGATCCCTTAGTGGAATCACGGCATCATGCATTGTGCGAGGGCGTGAGGAGATTACGGTGGCCCTAGTGGCTTCTTAGGGAGCATTGTGCCTCCACACCGCTCCAAACGGAGATTAGCATCCGCAAGGATGTGAACCTCGGGATACATTGTCGTCTCGGCGTGCCTCGGTTATATCTTACCCGAGCCCTTTACTTATGCACTTTACTTTGTGAAAGCCATATTGTTTCTTGTTATATACCATGCTATCACACAGGTGTTTATCTTGCTTAGCTTAAGTTGTTGGTGCACATAGGTGAGCCTAGTTGTTGTAGGTTTTGTGCTTGAGAAATTAACCTCTAGGTTTATTCCGCATTTGTTCAAGCCTAAGCTGTAATAATTTTAAAGCCCCTATTCACCCCCTCTAGGCGACATCCACGACATTTCAGCAACGATGACGCCTGTGCCGCCGTTCTCCCGGCCATGTCGGCCTGGAGCAACTCACCCCTCCTCATCGGGTGGGCTTGAAGCGGCAAGTTGCTGAACCGGGCGTCGGCTTGTGGCGGCAACTTGCTCCGTCAGGTTAGGCACGGGAGGTGGAGCAGCAAGCTGCCTCGTTCGTATCCGGGCGGCTCGACGGGCACCCCGCTGGCTTGTATGCCGGAAAACTGCCATTTGAAAGCCATTAGAAGAGTCGTCAAGGAGGAGATGGGGGAGCGGCGAGGGGTGTGATTCTTGCCCGACGTTGCATTTAATGTTAGCCCGCTTATGAACGGACTTGTGGCCGGAGTATATTTGTCGGCTTCCACGCGGAGTTAATGGAGGCATATGAATGCGGCGAGGAGGCGTGTTCAGCCAGGCGTGTAGCGGGCGACGCCCTCGGTCGATGAGCCACTTCAATGGTGAAGGTAGTGAGAGGTCGCATCCGCCTTGAGCCGCTTTCAATGCGGAGCAGCGCACTCTATAGTCACATGAATGCGGGCAACTGGTGCCGGACGGGATGCGTGTGCGGGAGGAGGGAGGAGTTTTTAATGAGTCGGGACGATTAGAAGCGGGTTTAGCCGCTTAGAATCAGTCCAGACTCCTGCAAACCTTCCCTATTTTTGTCTTCGGTATGTGACAAAAATCGCGGCCGGATAGCTCGGCGGACGCCGTTGCGGGAGGTTTGCGCGTCACGTTCGAGACGCCCTTATGGCAGGTGTAATACTGTATCTCCAGCCTAAGCCAACGGTATGAATGACTTTCTGGGCCCAGCGCACAAGACATCCAAAATTTAGGAATTAGAAATGCGGAATCTCGAGCCCGGCCGGCCCCTACCGGGCTGACTTCCTTGTCTTGCTCGTATCCTGTATATGTGTACTTGTCAAAAAGACTAGTGGACTGCGCCGCTCGCCGGAACGGGAGACGTGCCCACGGCACGGGCGCGCAGTGCAGGGGGGCATCCTATGCACGTACTGACACCTGGCCGCGCCGCTGCTGGACTAGCAGTGTATGTATACTATTGACCGGCATTTTTACCTGCTCTGCTACTCTGCTAGATTCACCCGAGCTGAGCTGGGTGGAGCGAGTGGCGAGCATCCGATGATGGATGACAATGAACAACGACCATAGTATAAGAGTGTTTTTTACATTCGGGAAATTCATGCTAGTACTCCTACATTATTATATAGCTAAGTACAGTACGTAATACTTGGTCTGTATTTGTTTGCAAGGAAAAAAGAAATGGTGAAGCGTTTTCGCATTATTATTGCAGCTGTTGCTGCAGGAGAAGCATACCATACCTGTCTGCCTGGGCGTATGCATGTTTGCATGGGAGCAGAGAAACTTGCCGTGTGGCTCTGGGAATCTGGGTTTGCCAACGAGCTGCACCGCTTTTAGCTCAGGCTCAGCCATGAGCCATCACGTGCAGTGCAGGACAGGAGAGCCTCAGCCCATACGCCCGGCGGCGACGATCGCAGGGCACCGGACCGGAGTAAACAAAACGAACATCATGGTCGCAGGTCTGTCATGGTATCAGGGCCCTGGACTGACCAGTGAGTGAGTGGAGAGCCCATTGCAATTGGGTTCCCATCAGTCCCTGGAGGTCTGTCCAGGGCACGCGCGTTCTCATCTGATTCAGAGGTCCGTCGGTCCATCCTTGCCATTGCCAACCACGTAGTACCACGGTGCTGCTCGATCTTGAGCTTCCGAGCGGGGCAAAATAATTAAACCCATTAAGCTACGCGTGAAGGACGATCAACCAGTTATGTCATGTGGCGCAAGCTGGTTGACCATTTTTTAATGGAGGTTTATGAAAAGTGGCACTCGCTGGTAGGCTACGGTGGTATTTTTTATTTTATTTTTACTTCTTTTTTTAGATGAAAGTGCGGATTTTTTTTCTGAGATGTATCTTAAACGGAGGTCAGAACTCTATGTATTTTTTAAAATGAAAATATGCACACAACTTTCTTTCAAACGGGATGCCCCTACCACTAACGGACATCAAAGGATTGGAAGACCTGATATGGACTGGGCATTGGGGCCACGCCGGCCCGATGCGTGTACGTATGTGTATCATTATTGTGAGGAAATATCAGACGAGCAGGAAGGAAGCATGAATACTGGGGATATTGTTTGACTGACCATTCCCAACGGAGCCATAACTGGCACAAGACATTATCCCCGAGCTCAAGTACACAACGTGTAATGCGCAGCCGGGGACCCCTTTGATTTCAAAGAAAAAAGTTAAACAAGGAAATATAAGCAAACCAATATGTCTCTTTCCACATCAATATGCTCAGGACATGATTGTGCACCAAGAATTTGTTAAGCACGTCGCAAGCGTACATTAGTTATGTTCCAAGGGTAAATAGCTACAGACAACATTGTTTTTCTTCAAGAGGGTACCCAAGCTTTGAATTTGCATGGCATCTCCAACGCCGAACCCTGAAATGGACACAATATCAGTCGACGTGTCCGCGCACAAGGATACGGGAGGTGGGCATCTAACCGTGTATCGCAAACGTCCAGACACATTTCAACTGGAATTCAAACAAACCAAACCATTTTCATGCAAAGCGGGTGATTTTGATTTAAGCCGGGCCACATTCGTTACATTTTTGGCATATTTCATTAAGCAAAAGCATTCAGAAGTTAACCTACTCAAAATCTCGCTGGCGTTCGTGCTCCAAGTCTACATTGCACTGCACCACAATGTATCCGATGCACCCACACTTGTGGTTCTATCGGTGCACCGGATACTATAGAGCAGTCTTAAATCTATTTTTTTTAGCATATTGACACAACATCAGTATATGTTGTCACAAAATTTCGTAATAAATTTAAATTATTTGTTGTGATACAAAAATGTCAAATTTGGTACCAATGTGATAATGGGACATATCTAAAGCTCAGTTGATGTTATGTATACTATTTAGTGTTGAATTTATCATTTTTGTTTTCCGAGCTATGTTTGAAATTTGTGACAACGTACACCTATGTAAATTTTATTTTTAATTTACATGTCATGAGAAGGAGTAGTAGTAGATCCACTTGAGCACCGGAACGCCGTAATGGGATTTCCATATGATTTTCATAGCATTGTCGATCCCATGGATTCTTTGCTCTGGTAGGTGTTTGATTTGCCGGAATGCAGTTATTTGGAATTTTTCCTAAACTATTTCATGTAAATTTTCCATGAGGTATGACCTCTACAAAAGAATCCTAGTATTATTTTTCAATGATGTCATCAAACACCGACTTCTATCAATTTCTTCGTTCTCCAATTCCACATAATTCAAGTGAGCAGGGCACAAAAATTCCCCATTTTCCCCATATACTAGGAATGAAAGAAGCCCTAAGCATGTCGAGCAAGTGCTGAATTTGTCATTTTTGTTTTCCAAGGTATGTTTCAAATTTTAATTTGAAATTTTGTGACAACATACCATACATTGTTGTAGCGTGAATGTGCCAAATTTCTTTCAGAATTTTTTGAACATTTAAAATATGCAGCGTGAGTTCGGTGCACTGCTAGCATCACAAGCACCGGTGCACCAAATATTTTCCCGCTAGGCTAGAGTATGGCCATAGACGAGGTACACACCGGCCACACTAGCGCACATAGGCAGCACGAGTGCAGGTGCTAGTAACGCAGTGAAGTACGTACGATCCCAGTAAAAAAGAAAAAGAAAACGCAGTAGTACGTAGGATGGGCCATGCCGTTGGCTGGATGGATAACCAAGCAGGACTAAAAGAAGGGGATGCACGTACGTACTGGGCCTTCAATCCAGCTACGGACGTCGCAGTGCAGCCAGTGGCCCATCCTATCCTTCTACCCATCCGGCAATGCACTCTGTCAGAGCTACACATGCACACTGATGCGTGGCCTAAAAAAAAGGTACACTGATGCGTTATGCAGATGTTTTTCTACTTTACTTATTGAGCGGGCGTTATGCAGGTGTGCTTAGGCAGGTCTAATCTCCCACCAAATTAACCATTTATTTATGAGTCAGTGTTTGCACCATCAAGCCTGTCAACGACAGTAGGTATGTATTCCTTTTGAACTAAATTCACGACAAGAATTATGAGATGGAGGAAATACGGATCATGCACACACTGGGCTTGGAATTCGTTGGTTGGTTTGGTTCGTGTGCGTGGGCTGGGCGTGGCGTGGGGCGGGTGGGTTCGTTGGTTGGTTTGGTCGTTCGGTCAGTCAAAAGAGCACGAACCCCTTTTTAGGTCCGGTCCATCGTCAGATCAGATATCCCCAGAGAAAGAGAGCCCATACGTTGCGTCATTGCGTGCAACCTTGATGCGAGGAGAAAAGAGGGAAGACCGGACTCCAGCAGAGCATCTACCAGAGTCCACAAAGTCCTCGCCCTTGGGCAGACCATGCCAGGCAAAAGGCATAAATTTGACCTCCAAGCGAAACTATTTCACAAACTAAACTTTATCTGAAAATATTTCACTCCGATGACCTTAATGTGTAACGCCTGATATTAAGGCGCTGCACTCTACTGTGCAATGCCTAACACTTAGGCGCCACACTGTGTAGCGCATAACAGTTAGGAGCTACACAGTAGAGTGCAACGCCTTACTGTTGGGCACTGCACAAAAGAGTCAGCAGTGTGAAATATTTTAAAAAACAGTTTAGTTTGTGAGATGTTTTCGCGTTGAGGCCATGCCGTAGCAGTGGAATGGATCCATCACTCGAGACTCGAGTTGCCTAGCTAGATAGGCTAGCTACCGAAGAGCCAGTTGAGTTTTTGCCCACTGCCACTGGGTCTCCATCCCTCCAGCAGGTGCACGCACGCGCAAGCGCTCACGCGTCAGGCACACGGAAGTGAGGTATGGCCTCCACACTCTCTAGTTTCTCCATCCATCCAACCCAGATTAAATTTCGTGTTTTGACTCTTTTCAAATAGTTTAACCGGATCTAACCCCGGTTTTGATTTTTTTTGGTGTTGACATTTGATCTTTTTTCTACCACCTACCGCCATCGTGCTCGGTGGTAGGATTGCCTAGCCTACCGCCAGAACCTTTGGCGGTAGAGTAACGGTAGCCGCCGTCTTCCTAACGTCCCGACGCTGACCTGGCATACGACCTATCCCCGGCGGCCTTGGTGGTAGGCTGTGCAATCCTACCGCAAAAAATCAGCGACTTCTGGTTCTAGTACGAGTGAGGCCTCCTATCGCCGGAGTCCTTGACGGTAGGGTCTGATTATAATGCATTTTTTGCACACAACTTGTATTTTGTCTTCAATTTTTTTGCCACATCAATGTTATAGACTTAAAAACAATAAGTATGCATCATAGTTCCATATGAATAATAGTTCAACTAAGAAACATAAAAAATTTCACATAGCAAAGAGTAGTTCAACTAAGAAACATAGCACACCTTGAAATAGTAGCAAATAGTTTTACATAGCAAATGATTCAACAAATACCAAATAGTTTCACGAAGTCAACATACAAAGTTTAACTAGTTCAACGGCATCAACTTCACTTGCTCCTTCCCCTTCTTGAGGTACAGTCCTCGTTGTTCTTTGAACGGGTCTCAGCCTTCTTCTTTTTGCGCTGAGTAGGACACGCTCTCTGAAACGGGTTTGGACTTGCCCAATCAATCTTCGGCACATTCCTCTTCTCAAGCTGGGTTGTCTGAGTTGGTGGAGGTCCGTCATCATTGTCGTACTCCTGCTCCTCATCGCTTTGTAACTCTTCTTCCTCATGTTCTTCTTCTGCTTGCTCCTCGTCCTCTTCTTCATCTTCACCTTCTTCCTCCTCATACTCCTCCTCGTCCTCTTGAACAACCCTGTACGACGAGGCAGTATGACTCGATGAAGCGAGGCTACGCATCGGGGCTGCATGAGCATAAGCATCAGCAGAGCTAGCGCACCCAAGCAGGCCCACCAGCTTGCGACATTTGTTGACGAACTTCTGCAATAAGAATGAAACAAGAACATAATAAGGATAAAGTTTATGGTTACAAACGAACATGAACATAAGAGAGAATGTAAGTGTAGGAGGCTTAAGGTTACCTTCACCATTCCTCTCAACTTCTCACTATCTTGAGTATGGGGGGATAGAACTTAGCGCATCCGAGCCTTGAAAAATGTTTTTGCTCAGCTCCGAAGACTGCAAGAGAATAAATGAGTCACAATCACTAAAGTAGATTTCATCCGACGCCGGTTGAAAACACATGAACACAACTTACTATTATGTGCATGAGGGGTGCATACTCCCTAAATCCGCCTTGTAGCTCTCTGATGCTGTCATGGTAGGCTTCATTCTCGAAGTCATCATCGTACAGTTCTTCGGCATCTGCTGTCGTCCACTGGGGCCTCAAGCGTAGACAATGCTTGATGCCATCGTCGTACCACTGCATGTGATCCTCGTAGGCATCCCAGGCTATCACGTTCCTCTCCACATCTTTGCGAGTTTTCCACTCGTTGCATTCCTTCACGCATTGGGTATGTTGCTCTCATCAACTTATTCTTCTGCCTGCTCATCCTGCAAGTCATAAGAAAGAATGTAAAACACCATAAGAAAGAATGTAAAACATCAAAACGAAAACACGAAAATGAAGAACAATGCACTCACAAGTGTAGGTCAGAGCCACCGGTGTCGATGACACCGACCGGGGGGGGGGGGGTACATTGCGCCTTACCAAATTGCGCGGCAATGCGATGTGTCAAGTGGTACTCGACGGCATAGACACAAATCATGGGCACGATGCACCGCCAGAGAAGCCTGTCTTGCCTGCACATCATGTTCAGCTTGAACCCCCACTCTCGTTCATCATACGACCGCCAATTAACTAGTACCAGAAAATGATAAGCTCACGTGAAAGTGTCGTCAAAAATATTCAAAATCTAGTTCTTATCTGGAAAGCCGTCAAAGCATCAAGCTCGTTGGTGGACCTTGTATAAAGCCTTGGATGTGCCCGTGTAGACACCCACCACATCCCAAGCGTGTGCAAAGTTCGGGCATCGATCATCGTTGTCATCTTCGCCATAGTCAGTCCATTAACGTCGTCTCAGCTTCTCCGGACGCCCAAGCAAGATTCGCTCCCACATTGAAATGGAGAGGCCCAAGACACGTCCACACATACCGGACGATTCTACCGTCCTCTAGGTTGCGTCGTCAAGCTACAAAACAAGTATAGATGATAAGATGGCATAATCTAAAGAAGCATACATCCATGATATTTAAAACAATTTGATATTCTTTTACCGAACGGTATAGGTAGGCGAGGCCTGCGGACCCCCAGTCGTACCCTACACCCCAGTCCTTTAGGAAGTCGACATACATCCATAGGGCATTGTCCCTAGAGCAGTCTGGAAACACGACCTCTGTGAGAAGATACCATAGGTAAGCCCTGGCGTACTACTCCACCACCCGGGGTTCGGCACCTTTGGGGCACTTACTCCGGTGCCTCAGGAGCCAGGGAAGCGATACACCGAAAGTCCGGTTAACCTTAGGGGCAGAGGGCAGTCGTCGATGAGGGCGATAACCCTATCATGCCAATTCTTCCTCTTCACTCGTCAAGTGAGAGCACGACCCTCGATCGGTAGGGTCGTAATCATCCCCCATCCCGGAGGGTCACCGTCATCTCCCCACATGGAAGATGGAAACTGTGCGTCTCAGGTCGCCATTGGTCGATCAAAGCTATGAGAGCTGAGTGGACGAGCGTCGGCGGTTTACGCTTGAACTGCAGGACAAAACCCAACAGTCGGCCTCTCCTGTAGAACGGTGCATACCGATCGTCATATTACATCTTAACGGTCGTCTTGTGACCCCTCATCCGCAATGGCGTGAGCATATGTCAAAATGAAGAACCAAATAATTAGCAACTTATTTTCATCAATTCAAAAGATTTGGTTCAAGAATGATAATTACCACTCCATTCTCAATGAAACGGGCACAATGACCCTTGTCAAACGCAGGGGCAAGCATGGTATACTTAGTGCCGATGTTGTCCACAAGAGGTGGCCTCCTAAATAAAATTTCATAAACATAAGCATAAGAATAATTCAACAAACATTTGTAACAAAAAGTTTCATTCATTTGTAAACATGATTCTCATCAGCATGATTCATTCATTTCTTTAATTTGTAAAAAAAAATAAGTAAACACATACAATCTTTCTCCAACATCCACTATATGCATATGGTTGATTCATGTCACAAAGGTTCATCACATCAAAACAAACTTTTGAGTTCATTCGTTCAATAAGCATATCAAGATTTTTTAACATGAACTAGGGTTCATCATGTAGTTAAAAAAATAAGTAAATACATACAATCTTTCTCCAACATCCCCTATATGCATATGGTTGATTCATATCACAAAAGTTCATCACATCAAACCTATGAGTTCATTCCTTCAATAAGCATCATATCAAGATTTTTTACATGAACTAGGGTGGGCTTGAATAAAATAATGCATCGAATCGGAAGCTATTTTAGAAAAAACTAATTGGATGGATCGAAGGAGCTTACTTTACTCGTTTCAGAGCCATCTCGATCCGCAAAAATGATGACGAAACAAAAGAGGTCCGAGGGAGAGAGTGGAGGGGATGAGAGAGGGTAAGAACATAGAGGATGGAGGGGAGGAGATGGGGAGGGGGAGGGCGAACCGGCGCCCGGCCTTATATGTGCCTAGACCCTGCCGCCGGGCTGTCTGGCGGTAGGTTCTCACATCTTACCGCAGGATCCTGTGGCGATAGGGTCGAGCGGAGCTCACGGCGGCCGTCAATTGGCCGCTGATGTGGATTAGTCAGCTACCACCGTGGTTCCTGTCGGTAGCCTATGCATATCTATCGCTGAGGCGTGTGGCGGTGAGAAAAAGGGTCAAAACACGATTTTTTTTCGAACCGGGGTCGGATCCGTTAAAGATGCCCAAAAGTGTCAAAACACGAAATTTAGCCTCCAGCCCCTGCTAGGATACGCATTTTCTCCCTTTTCCATTTCACATCTATACTTCTTTATTCCCCTTCTTTTTTTCATTCCCTTTTGGTTTCATCAAACTAATCTTTGATAACCCAATAAATAAATCAATCTACGGTATATCAATAAATTCTTGATCTATGAATAAATTGTTTCTTATACCAAAAATGTCAGACATTTTTGTTAACTCAATAAATAGCAATTATTCTCTTATCTTTGTTAACCAATAAAGCATATTCATGAGCACATATACACTTGTGCCTCACCATCGCCACATGCACCGCACTATGGCAGAGGGCGTCAGCTAGACCTGTGCATGGGCAGCCCGGTCCAGAGGCCCGAGCCTGAAAGCCTGACATTCGGGACGGGCCCAGGCTCCAATTTCCTGCCCAAAGCCCGGCGCGAAAGCCCGGAAAAAGCCTGAAATGGCAACAAATGTATATTTTCTTTGAAATATAGGTATATTATATAATTTTAATATCTCGATTATACTTATTTTAATTAAAGTGGCATTGTTCATGTGCTTCGGGCCGGGCCCGAGCTTGGGATTTATGCTTTGGGCTTTATGAAGCCCAGCCCGAAATCCGACCCGACCCGGGGTTTGATCAGGTTTAGCCATATCACCCAACACACGTGGGTGCAAGACAGTTGAGGTGTCGTATCTGGTGCTCCGGTGCTCAGGTGCTACGGCGATACAACCTTCTATGAGCCATTTGATCTAAAAGCTCACAAAATTTTGCAATAAAGCCCCTTCGAAGTCTGAAAATTATGCATAAGTCCAGCTGATCTAGCAGCTTCGCAGATGTGGTCCGATCTGAGATCCAATGACCGAGGACCCCGTATGACCGTAGCACCTGAGCGCCCGGAGCACCAGATACCAACTCTTGAGGTGCCTTGGGGCTGGTGGCTCTGGTGTAGTACATTGAGCTTTGACACAGTGTTTGGCACTTCTAGCTTACTCTTCACCGCTGATGAGTTGCGATGGAGATGGACCATGTCGGGTGCGTACACGACAAGATCATGCTACCTAGCCCTCTTCCATGGCTCCATCCTCGACATCAACTGGCAGCGTACCTGACGAACTTGGGCTCCGCTGCACATCAAGGTGTTCATATAGCTTGCCCTCTTGCGAAGATGCTGGATAGCAACCCGCCTGGTGCTCCGTGGGCTACCTCATGCCGACGCTTGCATGCTGTGCGACCAATAATTGGAAACAATACAACACCTCCTCGCGGGTTGTTCCTTCTCTCGACAAGTCTGGCACAAGGTGCTGGCATGGTGCCGATCCACTACTTCCCCTCCATGATCGGCCTCCAGCTCCATTGACTGGTGGCGATCTGCGCACTAGGCCACGTCGGCGACCCTACACTAGGGTTTTGCTTCCATCTCGAAACTCAGCGCATGGTGGCTCAAGAAGCACATGAACGACATCATCTTCGACATCCAGAGACTCTCCATCTCTCACGTGGTCTCCATCATCAAGGAGGAAGTGTTTAGATGGGCTCGTGCCGGCACCATTGGGATGGCCAACATTTTACCAGTAGGATAGACTGTTGTATTCGTTGGGGCTGAGCAACCCCATTCCCCTCTGCTCTCGAGATCACCACACGTTGCTCACGTGCATGGGCTTCTTCTGGGGTTGATCCCCCACACTAGTAGAAAACGGGCCTATTGTCCCGGTTCGTAAGGGCCTTTTGTCCCGGTTCTTGAACCGGGACTAAATGGTCGGTACTAATGCCCTAGCCCTTTAGTCCCGGTTCAAACAAGAACCGGGACAGATGGGCCTCCACGTGGCCTATGCGCGGAGCCCAGGCAGGAGGGCCTTTGGTCCCGGTTGGTGGCACCAACCGGGACCAATAGGCATCCACGCGTCAGCATTTCTGTGGCTGGGGTTTTTTGTTTTTTTTTGAA
>LR738712.1:786140950-786169287 GCA_902687465.1 Secale cereale | reverse complement strand
GGGTTAATTTAGGTGTTTCATATATTGTGTTAGCTAGCTAATTAATAGAGAGAAGTGTCCTCTCTTATGTCCGTGCTTGGTCGACGCTACGTACTATACATACGTATAGAGAGGACTAGACACGCTAGCTAGCTAGTAAGCAAACGAAGGAAACAGAAGATTGTCATCAACATATATATGCATACAGATAGAAGTGATATCGACCACCTCTCCTTCTTCGAGAGATTGGTCGAACAACAAGTTCTCGTATATCTATCCGACACTACCGGGTACATATATATAATAATCATCTCTTACAAATATAATCTCCTATCATACGGATGCATGGTCCACATAGTATTCTCCGTCTTCAGCGATCACGTGGTCAAGGAAGAATGCCACCAATTCCTCTTGAATTGCTCGCAGACAATTTGGTGGTAGGAGTTCATCCCGCATCCGAAAGATCTAATTTGAAGAAGGGGGCCAATATATATATATATATATATATATATATATATATATATATATATATATATATATATATATATAGGATTCTCATTATACTCGATTAAATATTCTAAGATAACCCAATACGAGTTTTGTTGAAAAAATATCATCTGCGACGCACTTTTTGTAATATACCTTTTTTCACGTACAAACACATCAGTATATACGTAAACATTTAAAATATATATACTCGCATGAATTTTTTCATGAAAATCATTTTGGGGTATCTAATAATTACTAATGAAATATATTAAAAATAATAAATAGGTATAAAAGATTCATCTATATGGTATATGAGGAGCGGGAGTACGTACTCCCAATAGTACACAACCATAGTACACAACCATTTTCCTATATATATATATATATATATATATATATATATAAATGAAACTCAACACAAATGATGGTAATGAAATAAAATTGTGAATATTATTGCTTACGCACTTTAAATTGTTTGTCAGAGTAGCCCCGCTCACAGGTCGTGTGGCGGATGGACTCGCAAACGTAGTATCCACAGAAATCATTCCCTTGTTCCCGTCACAACCACTTTATAAGAAATAGAGGTCAATCAAACTAATAAGCAAGAATGCCAAATGGTATTGATGGAACTAGCGCTTGAATCAATAGGAGATGCACGGAACATGATACTATATAGTACTTACTTTCGGGTGTCTAAATTCCAGCTGCTTCGGCAGTCCCGGAGATTTTTTGGTGAATTTTCTTTGAACCCTGCCAGACAAAGAAAACAATTACTTGATATCAGAAATGAACAAAGTTGCTGATATGCATGGTGGATAATGATCGATTTAACTTACTTCTCGAACATTTGAGTCATGTCCGCATACTCCTTGGGATCTTTTCGTTTAGAGTCCAAGACAGTTACTACTCCCTGCTCAAGCTTAATCTCTAGGAGAATATAGTGGAAACTGCGCACGCATGCATTAACTCATCAATTACATTACTATAACCTTGACTAATATATAAGGGAAACCGAATATGCACAAGACAGTAACACTCACTTGAAGTTGTAAGGAAAGATTATTATATCTTTGTTTTCATTTATTACCAACGAACGTAGCAAGTTGGCCTCGGTATCTGCAGCATGAAATTTAACCTCAGTTGCATCTATGAGATATGTGTTAATGAACCCAATATCACCGACTTGTCTTTTCTTCAATTCGACGATCTTCAATCTGCATAATATAGTGTGGATAATTATAAATACATGCAATGAAAGAGCTGAGCTATATAGAGAGACTTAATGACAGAAGTAGTGCTACTTACAAACAGTAGCAGGTGACCGTTGCTTTATCGAGGGCCAATTGATTGAAAAACTGAAAGAACTCCTCAAATGAAATAGGCAACAGTTTAATTCCAACGAGGTGATGGCTTCTCGCCCCTCGTTGGTTACCCCAAGTGGAAGGTTTGAGATGCAGTGTAGCGGAAGTTTTCCCTTGGCAAAGATACCAAGGATCGATTTCCCCTGAGACTCCCAGTTTCAACAAGAAGGTGTCAACTGCTAACGGCGCCAGATATTAGCAATCAACGTGGACCTGCACACAGATACAAATAACTTTGCTCCCAACGAGTACAGAGAGGTTGTCAATCCCTCCGGCCTTGTCATTTACAAAGGATCAAACGCAAGTGATAATAGTGATAGGTATTGCTGCAAATAGTAAGTAAAAGCGGAAAGTAAATAGCGGATGTGATCAGTGATGGTAATATGGACCGGGGTCCCATGATGTTCACTAGTGATGTCTCTCTCCCAAAAGACGATAAAACAGCTATGTGAGGTAAACGAATTACAGCTGGGCAATTGACAGAATTATGTGCGCAAACCAATGCTAACTATGTTGCAAGAAAGGTAGAGGTTCAAAGCATGTGCGGTACGCCAAGGCAAGTAGACCGAAATCCATCTGCATCTACTACTAATCATCCACCTTGAGATATCTATCCAGAACATCTCGCTGGTATTAAGTTGCGAGTCCCACCCATAGTGTAAACTCAAAGCAACAGACATCTGCATTAAAAGAACTTTGTGTAAAGTAAACAATCCTTGCACCCGCGGGCACAAGCACCGTTGTTTTCCCCCTTGTGGCAACATCACATCCCCTAGACTCATGTTTCTGTCACTCAAGCTAGTCATCGAGGGGCATGAACCCACAATCAAGCATAACGTTCCCTCTTGGAGTCACTACCTACTACTTGGCCAAAGCAATAAATAGCAACGGAGAACATGCAAGAATTACTTACGAACATAAATATAAAATAGGTAGATCAAATATATTACTCAAACACAATCTGAACATAATCTCACAATCCATCGGATCCCAGCAAACTCATCATAGCAACAGCATAAGGATTACATATGTGCCTCGATCATGTAGGGCAGCTCACGAGGTCTAATTAGTGAAGCACAAGAACGGGAGGAGAACATCACATAGCTACTGGTCATGGACCCATGGTCCAAGGGAGACTACTCAAAACTCATCCGGGAGGCGTCCATGGTGGTGGAGAGGCTCCCGGTGGTGATCCTCCCCTCCGGCAGGGTGCCGGGAAGAGTTCTCCTGGTGCTCGCGATCTTGGAAGCGCGGCGGCGGCGGAACAGAGATGAGATCGCGAAAAAGGGTTCCCGTCTCGAGGGTTTCGGGACGCGTGTTAAATATATGCCAAAGGGGGGCATCAGCGGAGGCCTGGGGGGCCCAGGCGCCCCCCCGGCGCGGCCAGGAGGGGGGCCGCGCCACCAGGGCGCCTGGAGCCCTGGTGGCCCCCCTCCGGCCCTACTTCGGCTGCCGGGAAGCTTCTGGAACGCTGATTTTTTATATAATTTTTCCGGGATTTTTCTGGCAGTTTTCGTAATGGGAAAACCTGAAATACAAAAACATCAGAAAACAGAAACTGGCACTGGGGTGCACTGAGTTAATAGGTTAGTCCAAATATGTTCAAAAGTGTATGGAAGTGTATAAATATCATAGCAATATCACACAAAAGAGGCATGGAGCAAGCAGAAATTATAGATACGTTTTGGACGTATCAACATCCCCAAGCTTAATTCCTGCTCGTCCTCGAGTAGCTAAATGATAACAAGAATAATTTCTGTGGTGACATGCTATTAACCATATAGGACTTTTCATAGTCATATGACAAAAGCTTACTGAGACAATGAATCTGTAGTAATTAAGTTGCCTCATGAGAGAATCACAAAGAACTGAAAGTTTTACAATATGATACTGAAACATCAAATAGATTTGTAATGAGCATGGTGTGCAAATATGATAAAGTGATATCTCGCTTGCCCCCTTTAGTGAAGCAAAACATAAATGCAGGGGCACCTCCAAGGTTTAAGTGATGACTAGATACAATGATTTCAGAATAAACGATATCACAATCATGCAAAAGACAATGCTACTTTGGGACAATGCACATTACACTCAGAATGACAATCATGCTCTCAGTAGTTGGAGCTTTAAAAGAAGGTGGAGACTCTCGAACCGTGGCTTTTGTTGGCAAGGTTGAAAACCCGTGGTCGGAAACAAAGACAAAACATGTACCGGAGCTATTGGTTTTAAAAACAGAGGTAATAATTTTTTTAGATTATGCATGTTTCGTCAACGAATGCTAGCAGACAACTCAATCACTTCTTGAGATGGACAAGTTTCGAGGAACGGCTCCCGAATGAGGACGATCACATCCTCTTAATCTCCTTTGTTTGTCACTGCCAAAGTTTTCTGATTTCTCATGAACAAAGCGTGAAGGAGGGTTTGTTTGTTTTATTATTTTTGAGCCGGGCGCACTCAATGCCAGTTCCTTCTCGTATTATGGGTTTGCACATTAGACATGCAATCCCGGGGTGAAGCTTGTCCAACTTAAAAAGATCATGAATTAACTACTACTTCCTCATGAACTAAAACAGAGGCACAAAACAGAAATGCATTTTTTTGAATAATTTCGAGATGGTACATGAAAGTCTTCGTTAGGAATGGCAGGTAAATACCATGTATAGGAAGGTATGGTGGACTCATATGGCATAACTGGGTTGAAGGATTTTGGATGCACAAGTAGTCAGTCCGCTTAGTACAGGTGGAGGTTAGCAAAAGACTGGGAGCGACCAACTAAAAGAGCAATGACGGTCAAAATCATGCAGAGCGACAAAGCAACATTGAATCAGGCATGGAAGTTATATCGCTACTCAGAAACAAAAGATCATCAAGGCTTGACAGACTTTCTTTACAGTCTTAAATATGCGTGAGCATACGCCAAGTCAATCAAAATAAATTCTTGAAGGAAGATATTACTAAACCATACCACATCATAGGCAAACAAATCATGTTGGTACTCCAATAACACATTGGGACCCCCCCCCCCAGCTATTTGAGACTAACCATAAGAAAACATGAACTACTAAGCACCATTATGCACGTAGCATTTTTATCATAGACATATCAACCAATGCAACAGAAGCAAACTCTCTTAATAAGATAAGCATGATAACTAAAGAGAGTTCAAGCAACCAACTAAACAAAAGCTCTTTAAAAAGATAAGCATAAATACTAAGAGCTGAACATGATAGTAGCTATTGAAAGACCAAGAACACACACAGCAAAGATAGACATGAAAATTCTATGTTATGTTCTAGGTAGAAGTGGAGCGTGTTTCTCTCCCACATAAAGAAAGCTGAGTTCCGACTCGCTTTGAAAAGCTAAAGAAAACTAAAAAGGAAACTAAAAGCAAGACGCTCCAAGCATAGCACATGACACATGAAGTGATAAAAATATAGCGGAACGAAAGACGAACTGATAATGTTGATGGAGAAGGGGATGCACGGGGGCATCCCCAAGCTTAGACGCTTGAGTCTCCTTGAATATTTCTTGGGGGTGCACGGGGGCATCCCCAAGCTTGAGCGTTTGACACTCCAGAATCTTTTTATCATCTTCCCTCGCACACTTGAAAACTCCCTTCATACATAACTCATCGTAATCTGATTAGCGAGGTTAGTACCCATAGTAAAATAATTGTTCCTTGCTGGAAATAAGGATATTCTTGAAGTTCTACTGTTTCTCAAGATTGCCAAAAGGTTTTTGCAAAGAAAAAGCAAGCTCAAGGTTTGCAAAATAAAGGAAAGGCAAAACAGGACAGAATCTGTGAAAAACAGAACAGCAGGTAGTAAATGATTTTTTCGGGGCACTTCTGCAACTCTAATCAAAAAACTCAGAACAGACGCACGAAAGACAATTGTATAGAGCACGCTGTCAAAACAACTCAGACCAAAAAGATGACCTGGTGATTTTATACAAATTTTTCTATCCAAGGACAGAATCTGTTTCCTGGACAGCACGCCACAACTTTTGAACTTTCTTGCAATCAGAGGCTACACTTGGCACAAAGTTGAAAAGCAAAGATACAATGATGATGCTACTGTAGTAACAACATCAAGACACAACAAAAGCAAAATAAAATTTTATTCATTGTGGGCTGCCTCCCAAAAGCGCTTTCTTTTATGCCTTTAAGCTAGGCATAATGCAAAGAGATCAAGTCTTATCAAGAGTAAAAGAATAGCTAGCCCATATAACGGACTCAAAAGGTAACTTAATCTTCTTTCTAGGAAGTGTTCCATCCCTTTCTTGAGAGGAAATTAGAATTTTATATTCCCCTCTTTCATGTCAATAATAGCACCAACGGTGCGTAGAAAAGGACGTCCCAAAATAATTGGACACGAAGGTTCACATTCAATGTCCATAATAGTAAAATCAACGGGAACGTAATTGTCATTGACAACGATAAGAACATCGTCGATCCTCCCCAAAGGTTTCTTTATGGAAGAATCAACGAGACGAACACCAAAAGAACAAGAATCAAAAGGTTTCAATTTAAGCATATCATATATTCTTTTGGGCATAACGGAGGTACTAGCTCCCACATCACATAAAGCATAGCAAGAGAAGTTATTCAACTTAATTTTAATCATAGGATCCCAGCCATCTTCTAGCTTTCTAGGTATGGAGGCTTCTACTCTAAGTTTCTCCTCCCTAGCTTTGATAAGAGCATTAGTGATATGCTCTGTGAAGGCAAGGTTAAGCGTGCTAGTGCGGGGATCTCTAGACATCTTGTGAAGGAAATCAATAACTTCGGTAAGAGTGCAATTGTCAAAATCAAGGTCACTACTATCAAGTAAAGTGGTAGTGGTGTCCTTTAGGTTCACTTGTTTGGTAGTTTCTATAGTCATAGCATCACCATTAATAGGTCCAATGGGACCAGGAGTGCATTGGGTGCTAAGAGTTTGGATATCCTCAACAACTTGGATAGTAGTAACAGTGTGGTGGGTAGGAAGGTTCTTAATTCTATCTTCTTCCTCCCTTTCTCTAGCCCATCTCTCTTTAAGTTTAGCCAACATCCTAATGTTTTCATTAATTTGCACTTGAATAGCATTCATAGGAGTGACCTTCCTCTCCTCAAGAGGAGAAGTTCTAATTTTAAGCAATTCTACCTCATGGGCTAAATTGTCTACCTTCGAAGAGAGATCATCTAGTTTGTTTAGTTTTTCTTCTACACTCTTATTAAAGGCTTTTTGGGTAGTGATGAAATCTTTAAGCATAATCTCTAGTTCAGTAGTGGAGTTCTTGGTGCTAGGATAAGCATTGTTGTTCCCATAAGAATTAGAGGGGAACGGTCTAGGATTGCTACCAAAATTACTCCTATAAGCATTGTTATTAAAATTGTTTCTAGAGATAAAGTTCACATCTACTTGTTCTTGAGCAATCAAAGAATTTAAAGGAACATCACGAGGATCAACAGAAGATTGCTTCGAAAGTAGAGACATGATCAAGTCAACTTTTTCATTTAGGGAGGAAATCTCCTCGACAGAGTTTACCTTCCTACCTGTTGGAGTGCGTTCGGTGTGCCATTGGGAATAATTGGTCATCATCTCATCGAGAATCTTCGTGGCAGCACCAAGTGTAGTTGACATAAAGGTTCCTCCCGCGGCCGAATCTAACAAGTTCCGCGAGGTAAAGTTCAAGCCTGCATAAAAAGTTTGGATAACCATCCAAGTAGTCAAACCATGAGTAGGGAAGTTCTTGATAAGAGATTTCATACGTTCCCAAGCTTGGGCAACGTGTTCATTATCCAATTGTTAAAAATTCATTATGTTACTTCTTAGTTGGATAATTTTAGAAGGTGGATAGTATTTTCCAATAAAAGCATCTTTGCACTTGTCCCATGAATCTATGCTATTTCTAGGCAAAGATTGAAACCAAATTTTAGCTCCTCCTCTCAAAGAGAAAGGAAAAAGCTTAAGCTTAACAATATTACCATCTATTTATTGGTACTTTTGCATATCACAAAGTTCAACAAAATTGTTTAAGTGTAAAGCAGCATCATCTCCAGCACCAGAGAATTGATCTTTCATAATTAGGTTCAGTAAAGCAGGTTTAATTTCATAAGAAGGTGCTGAAGTGGCAGGTGTAGTGATAGGCGTGCAGATAAAGTCATCGTTGTTGTGACTAGTGAAGTCACACAACTTTGTGTTCTCGGTGGAACCCATAGTAGGAAGCAAGCAAGATAACTATTTTTGTGATTTTTGATAAAAGATACTAAAGCAAAACTGAAAGGTAAACTAACAAGACTAAAAAGCAAAGGTAAAAGATAGCGTGCAACTCCGCTATCTTGAAGAGTGGAGTCCCCGGCAACGGCGCCAGAAAACTTTGCTTGATGGCTTCTCGCCCCTCGTTGGTTACCCCAAGTGGAAGGTTTGAGATGCAGTGTAGCGGAAGTTTTCCCTTGGCAAAGATACCAAGGATCGATTTCCCCTGAGACTCCCAGTTTCAACAAGAAGGTGTCAACTGCTAACGGCGCCAGATATTAGCAATCAACGTGGACCTGCACACAGATACAAATAACTTTGCTCCCAACGAGTACAGAGAGGTTGTCAATCCCTCCGGCCTTGTCGTTTACAAAGGATCAAACGCAAGTGATAATAGTGATAGGTATTGCTGCAAATAGTAAGTAAAAGCGGAAAGTAAATAGCGGATGTGATCAGTGATGGTAATATGGACCGGGGTCCCATGATGTTCACTAGTGATGTCTCTCTCCCAAAAGACGATAAAACAGCTATGTGAGGTAAACGAATTACAGCTGGGCAATTGATAGAATTATGTGTGCAAACCAATGCTAACTATGTTGCAAGAAAGGTAGAGGTTCAAAGCATGGGCGGTACGCCAAGGCAAGTAGACCGAAATCAATCTGCATCTACTACTAATCATCCACCTTGAGATATCTATCCAGAACATCTCGCTGGTATTAAGTTGCGAGTCCCACCCATAGTGTAAACTCAAAGCAACAGACATCTGCATTAAAAGAACTTTGCGTAAAGTAAACAATCCTTGCACCCGCGGGCACAAGCACCGTTGTTTTCCCCCTTGTGGCAATAGCACATCCCCTAGACTCATGTTTCTGTCACTCAAGCTAGTCATCGAGGGGCATGAACCCACAATCAAGCATAACGTTCCCTCTTGGAGTCACTACCTACTACTTGGCCAAAGCAATAAATAGCAACGGAGAACATGCAAGAATTACTTACGAACATAAATATAAAAGAGGTAGATCAAATATATTACTCAAACACAATCTGAACATAATCTCACAATCCATCGGATCCCAGCAAACTCATCATAGCAACAGCATAATGATTACAAATGTGCCTCGATCATGTAGGGCAGCTCACGAGGTCTAATTAGTGAAGCACAAGAACGGGAGGAGAACATCACATAGCTACTGGTCATGGACCCATGGTCCAAGGGAGACTACTCACAACTCATCCGGGAGGCGTCCATGGTGGTGGAGAGGCTCCCGGTGGTGATCCTCCCCTCCGGCAGGGTGCCGGGAAGAGTTCTTCTGGTGCTCCCGATCTTGGAAGCGCGGCGGCGGCGGAACAGAGATGAGATCGCGAAAAAGGGTTCCTGTCTCGAGGGTTTCGGGACGCGTGTTAAATATATGCCAAAGGGGGGCATCAGCGGAGGCCTGGGGGGCCTAGGCGCCCCCCGGCGCGGCCAGGAGGGGCGCCGCGCCACCAGGGCGCCTGGAGCCCTGGTGGCCCCCCTCCGGCCCTACTTCGGCTGCCGGGAAGCTTTTGGAATGCTGATTTTTTATATAATTTTTCCGGGATTTTTCTGGCAGTTTTCGTAATGGGAAAACCTGAAATACAAAAACAGCAGAAAACAGAAACTGGCACTGGGGTGCACTGAGTTAATAGGTTAGTCCAAATATGTTCAAAAGTGTATGGAAGTGTATAAATATCATAGCAATATCACACAAAAGAGGCATGGAGCAAGCAAAAATTATAGATACGTTTTGGACGTATCAACATCCCCAAGCTTAATTCCTGCTCGTCCTCGAGTAGCTAAATGATAACAAGAATAATTTCTGTGGTGACATGCTATTAACCATATAGGACTTTTCATAGTCATATGACAAAAGCTTACTGAGACAATGAATCTGTAGTAATTAAGTTGCCTCATGAGAGAATCACAAAGAACTGAAAGTTTTACAATATGATACTGAAACATCAAATGGATTTGTAATGAGCATGGTGTGCAAATATGATAAAGTGATATCTCGCTTGCCCCCTTTAGTGAAGCAAAACATAAATACAGGGGCACCTCCAAGGTTTAAGTGATGACTAGATACAATGATTTCAGAATAAATGATATCACAATCATGCAAAAGACAATGCTACTTTGGGACAATGCACATTACACTCAGAATGACAATCATGCTCTCAGTAGTTGGAGCTTTAAAAGAAGGTGGAGACTCTCGAACCGTGGCTTTTGTTGGCAAGGTTGAAAACCCGTGGTCGGAAACAAAGACAAAACATGTACCAGAGCTCTTGGTTTTAAAAACAGAGGTAATAATTTTTTTTTAGATTATGCATGTTTCGTCAACGAATGCTAGCAGACAACTCAATCACTTCTTGAGATGGACAAGTTTCGAGGAACGGCTCCCGAATGAGGACGATCACATCCTCTTAATCTCCTTTGTTTGTCACTGCCAAAGTTTTCTGATTTCTCATGAACAAAGCGTGAAGGAGGGTTTGTTTGTTTTATTATTTTTGAGCCGGGCGCACTCAATGCCAGTTCCTTCTCGTATTATGGGTTTGCACATTAGACATGCAATCCCGGGGTGAAGCTTGTCCAACTTAAAAAGATCATGAATTAACTACTACTTCCTCATGAACTAAAACAGAGGCACAAAACAGAAATGCATTTTTTTGAATAATTTCGAGATGGTACATGAAATTCTTCGTTAGGAATGGCAGGTAAATACCATGTATAGGAAGGTATGGTGGACTCATATGGCATAACTGGTTTGAAGGATTTTGGATGCACAAGCAGCCAGTCCGCTTAGTACAGGTGGAGGTTAGCAAAAGACTGGGAGCGACCAACTAAAAGAGCAATGACGGTCATAATCCTGCAGAGCGACAAAGCAACATTGAATCAGGCATGGAAGTTATATCGCTACTCAGAAACAAAAGATCATCAAGGCTTGACAGACTTTCTTTACAGTCTGAAATATGCGTGAGCATACGCCAAGTCAATCAAAATAAATTCTTGAAGGAAGATATTACTAAACCATACCACATCACAGGCAAACAAATCATGTTGGTACTCCAATAACACATTGGGAACCCCCCCAGCTATTTGAGACTAACCATAAGAAAACATGAACTACTAAGCACCATTATGCACGTAGCATTTTTATCATAGACATATCAACCAATGCAACAGAAGCAAACTCTCTTAATAAGATAAGCATGATAACTAAAGAGAGTTCAAGCAACCAACTAAACAAAAGCTCTTTAAAAAGATACACATAAATACTAAGAGCTGAACATGATAGTAGCTATTGAAAGACCAAGAACACACACAGCAAAGATAGACATGAAAATTCTATGTTATGTTCTAGGTAGAAGTGGAGCGTCTTTCTCTCCCACATAAAGAAAGCTGAGTTCCGACTCGTTATGAAAAGCTAAAGAAAACTAAAAAGGAAACTAAAAGCAAGACGCTCCAAGCATAGCACATAACACATGAAGTGATAAAAATATAGCGGAACGAAAGACGAACTGATAATATTGATGGAGAAGGGGATGCACGGGGGCATCCCCAAGCTTAGACGCTTGAGTCTCCTTGAATATTTCTTGGGGGTGCACGGGGGCATCCCCAAGGTTGAGCGTTTGACACTCTTGAATCTTTTTATCATCTTCCCTCGCACACTTGAAAACTCCCTTCATACATAACTCATCATAATCTGATTAGCGAGGTTAGTACCCATAGTAAAATAATTGTTCCTTGCTGGAAATAAGGATATTCTTGAAGTTCTACTGTTTCTCAAGATTGCCAAAAGGTTTTTGCAAAGAAAAAGCAAGCTCAAGGTTTGCAAAATGAAGGAAAGGCAAAACAGGACAGAATCTGTGAAAAACAGAACAGCAGGTAGTAAATGATTTTTTCGGGGCACTTCTGCAACTCTAATAAAAAAACTCAGAACAGACCACGAAAGACAATTGTATAGAGCACGCTGTCGAAAAAATTCAGACCAAAAAGATGATCTGGTGATTTTATACAAATTTTTCTGTCCAAGGACAGAATCTGTTTCCTGGACAGCACGCCACAACTTTTGAACTTTCTTGCAATCAGAGGCTACACTTGGCACAAAGTTGAAAAGCAAAGATACAATGATGATGCTACTGTAGTAACAACATCAAGACACAACAAAAGCAAAATAAAATTTTATTCATTGTGGGCTGCCTCCCAAAAGCGCTTTCTTTTATGCCTTTAAGCTAGGCATAATGCAAAGAGATCAAGTCTTATCAAGAGTAAAAGAATAGCTAGCCCGTATAACGGACTCAAAAGGTAACTTAATCTTCTTTCTAGGGAAGTGTTCCATCCCTTTCTTGAAAGGAAATTAGAATTTTATATTCCCCTCTTTCATGTCAATAATAGCACCAACGATGCGTAGAAAAGGACGTCCCAAAATAATTGGACACGAAGGTTCACATTCAATGTCCATAATAGTAAAATCAACGGGAACGTAATTGTCATTGACAATGATAAGAACATCGTCGATCCTCCCCAAAGGTTTCTTTATGGAAGAATCAACGAGACGAACACCAAAAGAACAAGAATCAAAAGGTTTCAATTTAAGCATATCATATATTCTTTTGGGCATAACGGAGGTACTAGCTCCAACATCACATAAAGCATAGCAAGAGAAGTTATTCAACTTAATTTTAATCATAGGATCCTAACCATCTTCTAGCTTTCTAGGTATGGAGGCTTCTACTCTAAATTTCTCCTCCCTAGCTTTGATAAGAGCATTAGTGATATGCTCTGTGAAGGCAAGGTTATGCGTGCTAGTGCGGGGATCTCTAGACATCTTGTGAAGGAAATCAATAACTTCGGTAAGAGTGCAATTGTCAAAATCAAGGTCACTACTATCAAGTAAAGTGGTAGTGGTGTCCCTTAGGTTCACTTGTTTGGTAGTTTCTATAGTCATAGCATCACCATTAATAGGTCCAATGGGACCAGGAGTGCATTGGGTGCTAAGAGTTTGGATATCCTCAACAACTTGGATAGTAGCAACAGTGTGGTGGGTAGGAAGGTTCTTAATTCTATCTTCTTCCTCCCTTTCTCAAGCCCATCTCTCTTTAAGTTTAGCCAACATCCTAATGTTTTCATTAATTTGCACTAGAATAGCATTCATAGGAGTGACCTTCCTCTCCTCAAGAGGAGAAGTTCTAATTTTTAGCAATTCTACCTCATGGGCTAAATTGTCTACCTTCGAAGAGAGATCATCTAGTTTGTTTAGTTTTTCTTCTACACTCTTATTAAAGGCTTTTTGGGTAGTGATGAAATCTTTAAGCATAATCTCTAGTTCAGTAGTGGAGTTCTTGGTGCTAGGATAAGCATTGTTGTTCCCATAAGAATTAGAGGGGAACGGTCTAGGATTGCTACCAAAATTACTCCTATAAGCATTGTTATTAAAATTGTTTCTAGAGATAAAGTTCACATCTACTTGTTCTTGAGCAATCAAAGAATTTAAAGGAACATCACGAGGATCAACAGAAGATTGCTTCGAAAGTAGTGACATGATCAAGTCAACTTTTTCATTTAGGGAGGAAATCTCCTCGACAGAGTTTACCTTCCTACCTGTTGGAGCGCGTTCGGTGTGCCATTGGGAATAATTGGTCATCATCTCATCGAGAAGCTTCGTGGCAGCACCAAGTGTAGTTGACATAAAGGTTCCTCCCGCGGCCGAATCTAACAAGTTCCGCGAGGTAAAGTTCAAGCCTGCATAAAAAGTTTGGATAACCATCCAAGTAGTCAAACCATGAGTAGGGAAGTTCTTGATAAGAGATTTCATACGTTCCCAAGCTTGGGCAACGTGTTCATTACCCAATTGTTAAAAATTCATTATGTTACTTCTTAGTTGGATAATTTTAGAAGGTGGATAGTATTTTCCAATAAAAGCATCTTTGCACTTGTCCCATGAATATATGCTATTTCTAGGCAAAGATTGAAACCAAATTTTAGCTCCTCCTCTCAAAGAGAAAGGAAAAAGCTTAAGCTTAACAATATTACCATCTATTTCTTGGTACTTTTGCATATCACAAAGTTCAACAAAATTGTTTAACTGTAAAGCAGCATCATCTCCAGCGCCAGAGAATTGATCTTTCATAATTAGGTTCAGTAAAGCAGGTTTAATTTCATAAGAAGGTGCTGAAGTGGCAGGTGTAGTGATAGGCGTGCAGATAAAGTCATCGTTGTTGTGACTAGTGAAGTCACACAACTTGGTGTTCTCGGTGGAACCCATAGTAGCAAGCAAGCAAGATAACTATTTTTGTGATTTTTGATAAAAGATACTAAAGCAAAACTGAAAGGTAAACTAACAAGACTAAAAAGCAAAGGTAAAAGATAGCGTGCAACTCCGCTATCTTGAAGAGTGGAGTCCCCGGCAACGGCGCCAGAAAACTTTGCTTGATGGCTTCTCGCCCCTCGTTGGTTACCCCAAGTGGAAGGTTTGAGATGCAGTGTAGCGGAAGTTTTCCCTTGGCAAAGATACCAAGGATCGATTTCCCCTGAGACTCCCAGTTTCCACAAGAAGGTGTCAACTGCTAACGGCGCCAGATATTAGCAATCAACGTGGACCTGCACACAGATACAAATAACTTTGCTCCCAACGAGTACAGAGAGGTTGTCAATCCCTCCGGCCTTGTCGTTTACAAAGGATCAAATGCAAGTGATAATAGTGATAGGTATTGCTGCAAATAGTAAGTAAAAGCGGAAAGTAAATAGCGGATGTGATCAGTGATGGTAATATGGACCGGGGTCCCATGATGTTCACTAGTGATGTCTCTCTCCCAAAAGACGATAAAACAGCTATGTGAGGTAAACGAATTACAGCTGGGCAATTGACAGAATTATGTGCGCAAACTAATGCTAACTATGTTGCAAGAAAGGTAGAGGTTCAAAGCATGGGCGGTACGCCAAGGCAAGTAGACCGAAATCCATCTGCATCTACTACTAATCATCCACCTTGAGATATCTATCCAGAACATCTCGCTGGTATTAAGTTGCGAGTCCCATCCATAGTGTAAACTCAAAGCAATAGACATCTGCATTAAAAGAACTTTGCGTAAAGTAAACAATCCTTGCACCCGCGGGCACAAGCACCGTTGTTTTCCCCTTGTGGCAACAGCACATCCCCTAGACTCATGTTTCTGTCACTCAAGCTAGTCATCGAGGGGCATGAACCCACAATCAAGCATAACGTTCCCTCTTGGAGTCACTACCTACTACTTGGCCAAAGCAATAAATAGCAATGGAGAACATGCAAGAATTACTTACGAACATAAATATAAAAGAGGTAGATCAAATATATTACTCAAACACAATCTGAACATAATCTCACAATCCATCGGATCCCAGCAAACTCATCATAGCAACAACATAAGGATTACATATGTGCCTCGATCATGTAGGGCAGCTCACGAGGTCTAATTAGTGAAGCACAAGAACGGGAGGAGAACATCACATAGCTACTGGTCATGGACCCATGGTCCAAGGGAGACTACTCACAACTCATCCGGGAGGCGTCCATGGTGGTGGAGAGGCTCCCGGTGGTGATCCCCCCTCCGGCAGGGTGCCGGGAAGAGTTCTCCTGGTGCTCCCAATCTTGGAAGCGCGGCGGCGGCGAAATAGAGATGAGATCTCGAAAAAGGGTTCCCGTCTCGAGGGTTTCGGGACGCGTGTTAAATATATGCCAAAGGGGGGCATCAGCGGAGCCCGGGGGGCCCAGGCGCCCCCCCGGCGCGGCCAGGAGGGGGGCCGCGCCACCAGTGCGCCTGGAGCCCTGGTGGCCCCCCTCCGGCCCTACTTTGGCTGCCGGGAAGCTTCTGGAACGCTGATTTTTTATATAATTTTTCCGGGATTTTTCTGGCAGTTTTCGTAATGGGAAAACCTGAAATACAAAAACAGCAGAAAACAGAAACTGGCACTGGGGTGCACTTAGTTAATAGGTTAGTCCAAATATGATCAAAAGTGTATGGAAGTGTATAAATATCATAGAAAGATCACACAAAAGAGGCATGGAGCAAGCAGAAATTATAGATATGTTTTGGACGTATCACGAGGTCATGCTCCTTTTTAACTTTCACATACAAAGTATCCCTCCCCCCAGACTCTATGCATATTTTCAAGTACCAATCATGAAATCTTCGCATCATCGTTGATATAGATCTTTCATCTTTGACGAGAGGCTTCCCGTACTCGTATCTTTGTATCTGCACCTCCAAGAAATCATAATGTACATCGTCGGGCAGGTAATCTCCAAGATTGCTATAACCGGGCACCATCCTCGGATCATTAGCAACGATGTTTTTAGACACCTTGAGCGGGGGGCACGATTGGTCCGCTTGTTCACCGAGCTGGGCAATTTGTTTCCCAGCTCCTCCTTCTGCTAACCTTTGATCACTTCTAGTACTTCCCGACCGCTTCGCTTCGTGAAATGACTTTTCAATAATGCGGTCATAGTTGTCTTTCGGCGGAGACTTTGGTGGTTTCTTCAGGGCAGCCAGAGTGCACTTTGCTTTCACTGGATCTATCTTCTCCTTTGGAGGTGGATGTCTCTGTGCTTTCAACCCTTGAAACCAATCCTTCACTTCGGCTTTAGCAATCTTCGCGTTTTCCTCGTCGGACCTCTCGTATGGCAACTTCTCTAGAGGCGTGAGAGAAGGACCGAATCTATATTGCCTCCCGCCTCTGGCAGTACTGCTAGACGCCGGCAGAGCGGACAGAGCGGTTGTCTTCTTTCCTTGCTTACGCGGCGAAGGAGAAGGACTACGACGCGCCGGAGCAGCCGGAGCGGCGACGGGTCTCTTCCGCCCTTGCTGACAAGACGGAGAAGGAGGAGGCTGGCTGCTCGTGCGCGCCGGCGCAGGCGGAGAAGGAGGCGGAGTGCCGCCACGCGCCGGAGAAGGAGCCGGCCGAGTGCCCTGATCGTCACTCGCCGGAGGAGGAGGCGGTGGAGGAGGCGGAGTGCCCTGACTCGCCGGAGGAGGAGGAGGAGGAGGCGGAGGAGGAGGCGGAGGCGTCCAGTTCAGAAGGTTGATGAGGTCCTTGCGCCATAGGCATGGAGTCTTCAGAGAAGAACCCAGCCGAGTCTCCCCTTCACCGGTAGGGTGGTCAAGCTGGAGGTCCTCAAATCCCTCCGCTATTTCATCCACCATCACCCTAGCATATCCTTCTGGAATCGGCCGGCAGTGAAAAGTTGCGCCGGGTTCAGTAGGAAGAACAGAGCCAACAGCCGCCTTGACCTTCATATTAATCCATTGCGTCATAAGGTGGCAATTTTGAGACTCCATGATAGCATCCACATGATAGATGGCAGCAGCCGTCAAGACATGCTCCGGCTGAAGCAGCTCGGTGGAAGCCACGCTGCTTCTCCGCTGAGATGGCGGGGTAGCTTCGGGGGAAGCTTCAGCAGTTCTTTTGCTACGATTTGCTTCTCGTTCCTCTATCGCTTGCATCCTAGCGTGCAGCGCCTGCATTTCGGTCTGCTGCACTTTCTTCCTCCTCTCGTGGCATTTGTAACCGCCTGCGTTCGGAAACCCAGCCCTCCACGGAACGGAGCCTGGCGTGCCTCGTGTCCGTCCAGGGTGCTAATGTTGGGGAACGCAGCATAAATCAAAAAATTTCTACGTCTTCACCAAGATCCATCTATGGAGACATCTAGCAACGAGTAACTTAGAGTGCATCTACATACCGTTATGAAGATTGCGTGCGGAAGCTTTCAACGAAGCAAGGATGAAGTAGTCATACTCTTCACGTTCTTCGTCACGGATGATCTAGCGCCGAACGGACGGCACCTCCGCGTTCAACA
Organism: Secale cereale; assembly: GCA_902687465.1. Taxonomy (NCBI): domain Eukaryota; kingdom Viridiplantae; phylum Streptophyta; class Magnoliopsida; order Poales; family Poaceae; genus Secale; species Secale cereale. Next base: position 786,151,371 of record LR738712.1, on the reverse strand, counting down.
CACGTACGGTGCAGCAACGTCACCTCCTTCTTGATCCAGCAAGGGGGGAGGAGAAGTCGTCAGAGATCCGGCAGCACGACGGCGTGATGACGGATGCAGTGGATGTCGCAGCAGGGCTTCGCCGGGCTGCCCTGCAATGGAGTTGGGAGGTGTGACGGGAGGGGGAGAGGCGCCAGGGCTGAGGTGCGGCTGCCCTCTCCCCCCCCCACATATATATAGGGGGCCAGGGTGGCGCCAGCCCCTTGCAGATCCAATCTGCAAGGGGGGGGCGGCGGCCAGGGAGGAGTCCCCCTCCCCAAAGGCAAGTGGTGGCCCCCCTCCCCTTAGGGTTTTATCCCTATGCGCATGGGGAGGTGGGGCCCCCTTGTGGTGCGCCAGCCCCTAGGGCTGCACCCATCCCCTTGCGGCCTGGGGGCCCCACCGGGAGGGGTGGCCCCACCCGGTGGACCCCCGGGGCCCCTCCGGTTGTCCCGGGACGCTCCCGGTGACCCCCGGAGATCACCCGTTGGCCGAAACTGGACTTCCCATATATCAATCTTTACCTCCGGACCATTCCGGAACTCCTCGTGACGTCCGGGATCTCATCCGGGACTCCGAACAACATTCGGGTTTCCACGTGCATTAATCTCTACGACCCTAGCGTTACCGAAACTTAAGTGTGTAGACCCTACGGGTTCCGGAGACACGTAGACATGACCGAGACCACTCTCCGGTCAATAACCAACAGCGGGATCTGGATACCCATGTTGGTTCCCACGTGTTCCTCGATGATCTTCATCGGATGAACCACTGTGTCAAGGATTCACTCAATCCCGTATGTTATTCCCTTTGTCCATCGGTACGGTACTTGCCCGAGATTCGATCGTCGGTATTCCCAATACCTTGTTCAATCTCGTTATGGCAAGTCTCTTTACTCGATCCGTAATCCATCATCCCGTGACTAACTACTTAGTAACATTGAGCTCATTATGATGATGTATTACCGAGTGGGCCCAGAGGTACCTCTCCGTCACACGGAGTGACAACATCCCAGTCTCGGTTCGTACCAACTCAACAGACACTTTCGGAGATACCCGATGCGTACCTTTATAGCCACCCAGTTACGTTGTGACGGTTGGCACACCCAAAGCACTCCTACAGTATCCGGGAGTTGTACAACCTCATGGTCTAAGGAATAAATACTTGACACTGAAAAGCTTATGCATTACGAACTATACGATCTCGTGTTATGCTCAAGTTTGGGTCTTGTCCATCACATCATTCTCCTAATGATGTGATCCCGTTATCACCGACATCTCATGTACATGGTCAGGAAACCATGACCATCTGTTGATCAACGAGCTGGCTACTAGAGGCCTACCAGGGACTCAATGTGATCTGTGTATTCACACATGTATCGCTGTTTCCGTACAATACAATTCAAGCATGAATGACAGACAATTATCATGAATAAGGAGATATAATAATAATGCTTTTATTATTGCCTCTAGGGCATATCTCCAACAGTCTCCCACTTGCACTAGAGTCAATAATCTAGTTACATTGTGATGAATCGAACACCCATAGAGTTCTGGTGTTGATCATGTTTTGCTCGTGAAAGAGGTTTAGTCAACGGGTCTGCTACATTCAGATCCGTATGCACTTTACAAATATCTATGTCTCCATCCTGAACATAATTCCGGATGGAGTTGAAACGGCGCTTGATGTGCTTGGTCTTCTTGTGAAACCTGGGCTCCTTGGTAATAGCAATAGCACCAGTGTTGTCACAGAAGAGAGTCATCGGGCTTGACGCGCTTGGAATGACTCCGAGGTCGGTGATGAACTCCTTCATCCAGACTCCTTCCTGCGCTGCTTCAGAAGCAGCTATGTACTCCGCTTCACATGTAGATGCTGCCACCACGCTTTGCTTGCAACTGCACCAGCTGACTGCCCCTCTATTCAAAATATACACGTATCCGGTTTGTGACTTAGAGTCATCCAGATCTGTGTCGAAGCTAGCATCGACGTAACCCTTTACGACGAGCTCTTTGTCACCTCCATAAACGAGAAACATATCCTTAGTCCTTTTCAGGTATTTCAGGATGTTCTTGACCGCTGTCCAGTGTTCCGTACCGGGATCACTTTGGTACCTCCCTACCAAACTTATGGCAAGGTTCACATCAGGTCTGGTACACAGCATGGCATACATGATAGAACCTATTGCCGAGGCATAGGGAATGACACTCATCTTTTCTCTATCTTCTGCCGTGGTCGGCGACTGAGTCTTACTCAATCTCATACCTTGCAAAACAGGCAAGAATCCTTTCTTTGACTGATCCATATTGAACTTCTTCAATATCTTGTCAAGGTATGTACTTTGTGAAAGACCAATGAGGCGTCTCGATCTATCTCTATAGATTTTGATGCCTAATATGTAAGCAGCTTCTCCAAGGTCCTTCATTGAAAAACTTTTATTCAAATAGGCCTTTACATTTTCCAAGAATTCTATATCATTTCCCATCAGCAATATGTCATCCACATATAATATGAGAAATGCTACAGAGCTCCCACTCACTTTCTTGTAAATACAGGCTTCTCCATAAGTCTGTATAAAGCCAAACGCTTTGATCACCTCATCAAAGCGAATATTCCAACTCCGAGATGCTTGCACCAACCCGTAAATCGAGCGCTGGAGCTTGCATACCTTGTCAGCGTTCTCTGGATCGACAAAACCTTCCGGTTGCATCATATACAACTCTTCCTTGAGGAAGCCATTAAGGAATGCTGTTTTGACGTCCATTTGCCATATCTCATAATCATAGAATGCGGCAATAGCTAACATGATTCTGACTGACTTCAGCATCGCTACGGGAGAGAAAGTCTCGTCGTAGTCAATCCCTTGAACTTGTCGATAACCCTTAGCGACAAGCCGAGCTTTATAGATGGTCACATTACCATCCGCGTCTGTCTTCTTCTTAAATATCCATTTATTTTCTATGGCGTGCCTATCATCAGGCAAGTCCACCAAAGTCCATACTTTGTTTTCATACATGGATTCTATCTCAGATTTCATGGCTCCAAGCCATTTATTGGAATCTGGGCCCGCCATCACTTCTTCATAGTTCGAAGGTTCACCGTTGTCTAACAACATGATTTCCAGTACAGGGTTGCCGTACCACTCTGGTGCGGAACGTACCCTTGTGGACCTTCGAAGTTCAGTAGTAACTTGATCTGTTTCTTCATGATCATTATCATCAACTTCCTCCCTTGTCGGTGCAGGCACCTCAGGAACAGTTTCCTGCGCTGCGCTACTTTCCGGTCCAGGAGGGGTGACTATCACCTCATCAAGTTCTACTTTCCTCCCACTCACTTCTTTCGAGAGAAACTCTTTCTCCAGAAAGTATCCATTCTTGGCAACAAAGACTTTGCCTTCGGATCTGTGGTAGAAGGTGTACCCAATAGTTTCCTTTGGGTATCCTATGAAGACGCATTTCTCCGATTTGGGTTCGAGCTTTTCAGGTTGAAGTTTCTTGACATAAGCATCGCAACCCCAAACTTTCAGAAACGACAGCTTCGGTTTCTTGCCAAACCAAAGTTCATATGGAGTCGTCTCAACGGATTTTGACGGAGCCCTATTTAAAGTGAATGCGGCAGTCTCTAAAGCATAACCCCAAAAAGATAGCGGTAAATCGGTGAGGGACATCATAGATCGCACCATGTCCAACAGAGTACGATTTAGACGTTCGGACACACCGTTACGTTGAGGTGTTCCGGGCGGTGTCAATTGTGAAACAATTCCACAGCTTCTAAGGTGTGAGCCAAATTCATGACTTAAATATTCTCCCCCACGATCCGATCGTAAGAACTTTATTTTTCTGTCACGTTGATTCTCAACCTCATTCTGAAATTCCTTGAACTTTTCAAAGGTCTCAGACTTGTGTTTCATCAAATAGATATACCCATATCTACTCAAGTCATCCGTGAGGGTGAGAACATAACGGTAGCCTCCGCGAGCCTCAACACTCATTGGACCGCACACATCAGTATGTATGATTTCCAACAAGTTGGTTGCTCGCTCCATTGTTCCGGAGAACGGAGTCTTGGTCATCTTGCCCAAGAGGCATGGTTCGCACGTGTCAAATGATTCATAATCAAGAGACTCTAGAAGTCCATCCGAATGGAGCTTCTTCATACGTTTGACACCAATATGACCAAGGCGGCAATGCCACAAGTTTGTGGGACTATCGTTATCAACTTTACATCTTTTGGCATCTACACTATGAATATGTGTATCACTACGTTCGAGATTCATCAAAAATAAACCATTGACCAGCGGGGCATGACCATAAAACATATCTCTCAAATAAATAGAACAACCATTATTCTCCGATTTGAAAGAATATCCATCTCGCATAAGGCGAGATCCAGAAACAATGTTCATGCTCAAAGCTGGTACTAAATAACAATTATTCAGGTTCAAAACTAATCCCGAGGGTAGATGTAGAGGTAGCGTGCCGACGGCGATCACATCGACCTTGGAACCATTCCCGACGCGCATCGTCACCTCATCCTTCGCGAGTCTCCGTTTATTCCGCAGCTCCTGTTTTGAGTTACAAATGTGAGCAACTGCACCGGTATCGAATACCCAGGAGCTACTACGAGTGCTGGTAAGGTACACATCAATAACATGTATATCATATATACCTTTGACGTTGCCGGCCTTCTTGTCTGCTAAGTATTTGGGGCTGTTCCGCTTCCAGTGACCCGTTCCCTTGCAATAAAAGCACTCAGTCTCTGGCTTGGGTCCATACTTTGGCTTCTTCCCGGCAACAGGCTTGCCAGGCGCGGCAACTTGCTTGTCGTCCTTCTTGAAGTTCTTCTTACCCTTGCCTTTCTTGAACTTAGTGGTTTTATTGACCATCAACACTTGATGTTCTTTCTTGATGTCAACCTCCGCTGATTTCAGCATCGAATACACCTCGGGAATGGACTTCTCCATCCCCTGCATATTGAAGTTCAACACGAAGCTCTTGAAGCTTGGTGGGAGCGACTGGAGGATTCTGTCAACGACCGCTTCATCTGGGAGATTCATTCCTAGCTGAGACAAGCGGTTGTGCAATCCTGAAATCTTGAGGATGTGCTCACTGACAGAACTGTTCTCCTCCATCTTACAGCTGTAGAATGCGTCGGAGACATCATATCTCTCGACTCGGGCATGAGCTTGGAAAACCATTTTCAGCTCTTCGAACATCTCATATGCTCCATGGTGCTCAAAACGCTTTTGAAGCCCCGATTCTAAACTGTAAAGCATGCCGCACTGAACCAGGGAGTAATCATCACTACGCGACTGCCAGGCGTTCAAAACGTCTTGGGTCGCCGGGAGAGCGGGTGCATCACCTAGCGGTGCTTCTAGGACATAAGTTCTCTTGGCAGCTATGAGGATAATCCTCAGGTTACGGACCCAATCCGTATAGTTGCTACCATCGTCTTTCAGCTTGGTTTTCTCTAGGAACGCGTTGAAGTTGAGGGAAACTGGAGCGTGGGCCATTTGATCTACAAGAGATATTGTAAAGAATTTAGACTAAGTTCATGATAATTAAGTTCATCTTAATCAAATTTTAATGAACTCCCACTCAGAATGACATCTCTCTAGTCATCCAAGTGATACACGATCCGAATCGAGTAGTCCGTGTCCGATCATCACGTAGACGGACTAGTCAAAAACGGTGAACATCTTCATGTTGATCGTATCTTCTATACGACTCGTGTTCGACCTTTCGGTCTTCCGTGTTCCGAGGCCATGTCTGTACATGCTAGGCTCGTCAAGTGAACCCTAAGTGTATCGCGTGTGTAAATCTGTCTTACACCCGTTGTATGTGAACGTTAGAACCTATCACACCCGATCATCACGTGGTGCTTCGGAACAACGAGCTTTAGCAACGGTGCACAGTTAGGGGAAACACATTACTTGAAATTTTAGTGAGAGATCATCTTATTTACTACCGTCGTTCTAAGTAAACAAGATGCAAAAACATGATAAACATCACATGCAATCAATTATAGTGACATGATATGGCCAATATCATCTTGCTCCTTGGATCTCCATCTTCGGGGCACTATGATCATCTTGTCACCGGCTCGACACCATGATCTTCATCATCATGATCTCCATCATCGTGTCTTGAAGAATTCGTCACACCAACTATTACTTCTACTACTATAGCTAACGTTTAGCAACGAAGTAAAGTAATTACATGACGTTATTCATTGACACGCAGGTCATACAATAATAAAGACAACTCCTATGGCTCCTGCCGGTTTTCAAGTTCATCGACATGCAAGTCGTGATTTCCTATTACAAAAACATGATCAATCTCATACATCACATATATCATTCATCACATCTTCGTTCTTGGCCATACCACGTCACAAAACACATGCTGCAAAAACAAGTTAGACGTCCTCTAATTGTTGTTGCAAGTTTTACGTGGCTTCTATAGGATTTCTAGCAAGAACGTTTCTTACCTACGCCAAAACCACAACGTGATTTGTCAACTTCTATTTACCCTTCATAAGGACCCTTTTCATCGAATCCGATCCGACTAAAGTAGGAGAGACAGACACCCGCCAGCCACCTTATGCATCTAGTGCATGTCTGTCGGTGGAACCAGTCTCACGTAAGCGTACGTGTAAGGTCGGTCCGGGCCGCTTCATCCCACAATACCGCCGAATCAAGATTGACTAGTAACGGTAAGAAAGTTGAACAAGATCATACGCCCACAACTGCTTTGTGTTCTACTCGTGCCAAGATGCTACGCATAAAACCTAGGCTCAGATGCCACTGTTGGGGAACGCAGCATAAATCAAAAATTTTCTACGTCTTCACCAAGATCCATCTATGGAGACATCTAGCAACGAGTAACTTAGAGTGCATCTACATACCGTTATGAAGATTGCGTGCGGAAGCTTTCAACGAAGCAAGGATGAAGTAGTCATACTCTTCACGTTCTTCGTCACCGATGATCTAGCGCCGAACGGACGGCACCTCCGCGTTCAACACACGTACGGTGCAGCAACGTCACCTCCTTCTTGATCCAGCAAGGGGGGAGGAGAAGTCGTCAGAGATCCGGCAGCACGACGGCGTGATGACGGATGCAGTGGATGTCGCAGCAGGGCTTCGCCGGGCTGCCCTGCAATGGAGTTGGGAGGTGTGACGGGAGGGGGAGAGGCGCCAGGGCTGAGGTGCGGCTTCCCTCTCCCCCCCCACATATATATAGGGGGCCAGGGGGGGCGCCAGCCCCTTGCAGATCCAATCTGCAAGGGGGGGCGGCGGCCAGGGAGGAGTCCCCCTCCCCAAAGGCAAGTGGTGGCCCCCCTCCCCTTAGGGTTTTATCCCTATGCGCATGGGGAGGTGGGGCCCCCTTGTGGTGCGCCAGCCCCTAGGGCTGCACCCATCCCCTTGCGGCCTGGGGGCCCCACCGGGAGGGGTGGCCCCACCCGGTGGACCCCCGGGGCCCCTCCGGTGGTCCCGGGACTCTCCCGGTGACCCCCGGAGATCACCCGTTGGCCGAAACTGGACTTCCCATATATCAATCTTTACCTCCGGACCATTCCGGAACTCCTCGTGACGTCCGGGATCTCATCCGGGACTCCGAACAACATTCGGGTTTCCACGTGCATTAATCTCTACGACCCTAGCGTTACCGAAACTTAAGTGTGTAGACCCTACGGGTTCGGGAGACACGTAGACATGACCGAGACCACTCTCCGGTCAATAACCAACAGCGGGATCTGGATACCCATGTTGGTTCCCACGTGTTCCTCGATGATCTTCATCAGATGAACCACTGTGTCAAGGATTCACTCAATCCCGTATGTTATTCCCTTTGTCCATCGGTACGGTACTTGCCCGAGATTCGATCGTCGGTATTCCCAATACCTTGTTCAATCTCGTTATGGCAAGTCTCTTTACTCGATCCGTAATCCATCATCCCGTGACTAACTACTTAGTAACATTGAGCTCATTATGATGATGTATTACCGAGTGGGCCCAGAGGTACCTCTCCGTCACACGGAGTGACAACATCCCAGTCTCGGTTCGTACCAACTCAACAGACACTTTCGGAGATACCCGATGCGTACCTTTATAGCCACCCAGTTACGTTGTGACGGTTGGCACACCCAAAGCACTCCTACAGTATCCGGGAGTTGTACAACCTCATGGTCTAAGGAATAAATACTTGACACTGAAAAGCTTATGCATTACGAACTATACGATCTCGTGTTATGCTCAAGTTTGGGTCTTGTCCATCACATCATTCTCCTAATGATGTGATCCCGTTATCACCGACATCTCATGTCCATGGTCAGGAAACCATGACCATCTGTTGATCAACGAGCTGGCTACTAGAGGCCTACCAGGGACTCAATGTGATCTGTGTATTCACACATGTATCGCTGTTTCCGTACAATACAATTCAAGCATGAATGACAGACAATTATCATGAATAAGGAGATATAATAATAATGCTTTTATTATTGCCTCTAGGGCATATCTCCAACAGCTAAGGATTCCCGAGGGCCATTGTGAGCTCGTCGTTCTCTTTGTCGGGAACGAACGTCCCTTGCTGCGTTGCTTTGATATAGTGCCGAAGCTTCTTGACTGGTATTTCCAATTGATCGTCCGTCCAAATGCACTTCCCTGATACAAGGTCCAAGGTTCCGCCAGCCCCAAAGAACCAAGTCCGGCAGCGGTCTGGCCAGTTCATTGTCTCTGGTTCGATCCCTTTATCAAGCAGATCATTCTCAGCCTTGGCCCACTTAGGCCGGGCTTTGAGGTAGCCATCTGACCCCGTGCGATGGTGATGCTTCTTCTTCGCAGCATTTTGCTTGTTTGTCGCCGACATCTTCTTACTCTTTTCCGTTGTTTTGTAGGCCACAAATGCGGGCGAGTCATCTCTGATCTTCTCATATATGCCCTTGAATTCTGGTGTCTCTTTTTGCCAACAAACTTATTCAGGTATTTCTTCCACCTCCTGAATAGGTCTGCCATCTTCGTAAGAGCAAAAGACTTGATTAATTGCTCTTTAACTGGCTTCGCCGGATCATCCTCTAGCGGTAGGGTGATGGGCCTCGAACCCCTCGTTGGTTACCACAAGTGGAAGGTGTAAGATGCAGTAAGTAGAAGTGTTTTCCCCTAGCAAAGATGCCAAGGATTGATTCCCCAGAGACTCCTAGGTTCAACAAGTAGGTGTCAATTGCTACGGCGCCAGATTAGTAGCAATCAACGTGGACCTGCACACAGATACAAATAACTTTGCTCCCAACGAGTACAGAGAGGTTGTCAATCTCTCCGGCCTTGTAGTTCACAAAGGATTAAAAGCAGTGATAGTAGTGATAGATAGTTTTTGCAATAGTAAGTAAATAGCGAAAAGTAAATAGTGGATGTGATCAATGATGGTAATATGGACCGGAGTCTCATGATGTTCACTAGTGATGTCTCTCTCCCAAAAGACGATAAAACAGCTACGTGAGGTAAACGAATTACAGCTGGGCAATTGACAGGACCACGAATGCAAACCAATGCTGACTACATTGCAAGAAAGGTTGAGGTTCAAAGCATGGGCGGTACGCCAAAGTAAGTAGACCGAAATCCATCAATATCTACTACTAATAATCCACCTTGAGATATCTATCCTGAACATCTCGCTGGTATTAAGTTGCGAGTCCCACCCATAGTGTAAACTCAATGCAACAGACAACTGCATTAAAAGAACTTTGCGTAAAGTAAACAATCCTTGCACCCGCGGGCACAAGCACCGTTGTTTTCCCCCTTGTGGCAACAACACATCCCCTAGACTCATGTTTCTGTCACTCAAGCTAGTCATCGAGGGGCATGAACCCACAATCAAGCATAACGTTCCCTCTTGGAGTCACTACCTATTACTCGACCAAAGCAATAAATAACAACGGAGAACATGCAAGAATTACTTATGAACTAAAATATAAAAGAGGTGAATCAAATATATTACTCAAGATCAATCTGAACATAATCTCATAATCCATCGGATCCTAGCAAACTCAACATAGCAACAGCATAAGGATTACATAGGTGCGTCGATCATGTAGGGCAGCTCACGAGGACTAATTAGTGAAGCACAAGAACGGGAGGAGAACATCACATAGCTACTGGTCATGGACTCATGGTCCAAGGGAGACTACTCACGAGTCATCCGGGAGGCGTCCATGGTGGTGGAGAAGCTCCCGGTGGTCATCCTCCCCTCCGGCAGGGTGTCGGGAAGAGTTCTCCTGGTGCTCCCGATCTTGGAAGCGGCGGCGGCGGCGGAACAGAGATGGGATCGCGAAAAGAAGTCCTGTTCTGAGGGTTTCGGAGGTCCCTCTAAATATATGCCAAAGGGGGGCACCGGACGGGCTTCGGCGGG
>LR738712.1:786057716-786140802 GCA_902687465.1 Secale cereale | reverse complement strand
GCCTGGAGCCCCTGTGGCCCCCCCAGGCTGCCCTTCGGAGGCAGTGTCGTTCCCGGATCGCTGATTTTTTATATAATTTTTCCGGATTTTTCTGGGCAGTTCTCGAAACGTGAAAACCTGAAATAAAAAAACAGCCGAAAACAGAAACTGGCACTGGGGTGTACTGGATTAGTAAGTTAGTCCAAATATGATCAAAAGTGTATGGAAGTGTATGAATATCATAGCAATATCACCCAAAAGTGGCATGGAGCAAGCAGAAATTATAGATACGTTTTGGACGTATCAACATCCCCAAGCTTAATTCCTGCTCGTCCTCGAGTAGGTAAATGATAACAAGAATAATTTCTGTGGTGACATGCTATTAACTATATAAGACTTTTTCATAGTCATATGACAAAAGCTTACTGAGACAATGATTCTAAAGTAATTAAGTTGTCTCAAGACAAAATCACAAATGACTGAAATTTTTACAACATGAAACTGAAACATCAAAAAGATTTGCAATGAACATGATGTGCAAATATGATAAAGTGATATCTAGCTTGCCCCCTTTAGTGATGCAAAACATAAATGCAGGGGCACCTTCAAGGTTTAAGTGATGACTAGATACAATCATTTCAGAATAAACGATATCACAATCATGCAAAAGACAATGCTACTTTGGGACAATGCACATTACACTCAGAATGACAATCATGCTCTCAGTAGTTGGTGCTTCAACATAAAGGTAAAAAAAAAGGTTAAGTGCTAGAGCTTTTTGTTTGAAAACATGGAAGCAATTGTGTCAACGGTAGTAGTACTTCATATGTGTCATGCATAAAACATCTTATAAGTTGCAAGCCTCATGCATCGAATACCAATAGTGCTCGCTCCTTGTCCTAATTAGCTCGGATCCCATGGGTTATCATTGCATTGCATATGTTTTAACCAAGTGTCACAAAGGGGTACCTCTATGCCACCTGTACAAAGGTCCAAGGAGATAGATCGCATTTGATTTCTCGTTTTTGATAGATCTCAACTTGAGGACATCCATACCGGGACAACATAGAAAATAGATGATGGACTCCTCTTTAATGCATAAGCATATTCTCATAAGAGATTGAGGATTAAGGTCCAAGCTAAAACTTCCACCATGATGCATGGCTTTGGTTGGCGGCCCAATGTTCTTCTCCAACAATATGCATATTAATTCAACCCACGGTAAATCACCCTTACTTCAGACAAGACGAACATGCATAGCAACTCACATGATATTCAACAAAAGTGTGACAGTTGATGGCATACCCAGAAACATGGTTACCGCTCAGCAAGCAACTCATAAGAAATAAGATACATAAGCAACATATTCTTTACCACAATAGTTTTTAGGCTACTTTCCAATGAGCTATGTATTGCATGGTTAGTTTGCTTAGTACAGGTGGAGGTTAGCAAAAGACTGGGAGCGACCAACTAAGAGAGCAATGACGGTCATAATCATGCAGAGCGACAAAGCAATATTGAATCAGGCATGGTAGTTATATCGCTACTTAGAAATAAAAGATCATCAAGGCTTGACAGACTTTCTTTACAGTCTTGAATATGCGTGAGCATACGCCAAGTCAATCAAAATAAATTCTCAAAGGAAGATATTACTAAACCATACCACATCATAGGCAAACAAACCAAGTTGGTACTCCAATAACACATTGGTAACCCCCCAGCTATTCGAGATTAACCAAAAGAAAACCTGAACTACTAAGCACTATCATGAAAGTAGCATCTTTATCACAGACACATTAACCCATGCAACAGAAGCAAACTCTCTTTATAAGGTGAGCATGGTAATTAAAGAGAGTTCAAGCAACCAACTAAATAAAAGCTCTTGAAAAGATAAGCATGAATACTAAGAGCAGAGCACGATAGTAGCTATTAAAAGACAAAGAACACACACACAACATAAATAGGCATGAAAATTCTATGTAATGTTCTAGGTAGAGGTGGAGCGTGTTTCTCTCCCACATAAAGGAATGCTGAGTTCCGACTCGTTATGAAAAACTAAAAAAAAGAAAACAAAAAGCAAGACGCTCCAAGCATAGCACATAACACATGAAGCGAGAAAAATATAGCGGAACGAAAGACGAACTGATAATGTTGATGGAGAAGGGGATGCACGGGGGCATCCCCAAGCTTAGACGCTTGAGTCTCCTTGAATATTTCTTGGGGGTGCACGGGGGCATCCCCAAGCTTGAGCGCTTGACACTCCTGAATCTTTTTATCATCTTCCCTCGCACACTTGAAAACTCCCTTCATACATAACTCATCATAATCTGATTAGCGAGGTTAGTAACCTTAATAAAATAATTATACCTTGCTGGAAATAAGGATATTCTTGAAGTTCTACTGTTTCTCAAGATTGCCAAAAGGTTTTTGCAAAGAAAAGGCAAGTTCTCAATTTGCAAAGTGAAGGTAAGGCAAAACAGGACAGAATCTGTGAAAAACAGAACAGCAGGCAGTAATTGACCTGTTCGGGATACTTCTGCAACTCAAATAAAAAAACTCAGAACTGACGCACGAAAGACAATTATATAGAGAACGCTGTCGAAAAAATTCAGACCAAAAAGATGATCTGGTGATTTAATACGAATATTTCTATCCAAGGACAGAATCTGTTTCCTGGACAGCACCTCACAACTTTTGAACTTTCTAGCAATCAGAGGCTATACTTGGCACAAATATGAAAAGCAAAGATACAATGATGATGCTACAGCCGTAAACAACATCAAGACACAACAAAAGCAAAATTTTTATTCATGTGGGCTGCCTCCCAAAAGCGCTTTCTTTTATGCCTTTAAGCTAGGCATAATGCAAAGATCAAGTTTTATCAAAAGTAAAAGAATAGCTAGCCCGTTCAACGGACTCAAAAGGTAACTTGACCTTCTTACGAGGGAAGTGTTCCATCCCTTTCTTGAGAGGAAACTGAAATTTTATATTACCCTCTTTCATGTCAATGACAGCACCAACGGTGCGCAAAAAGGGACGTCCCAAAATAATTGGACATGAAGGATCACATTCAATATCCATAATAGTAAAATCAACGGGCACATAATTATCATTGACAACAATAAGAACATCGTCGACCCTCCCCAAAGGTTTCTTTATGGAAGAATCAATGAGACGAACACCAAAAGAACAAGAATCATAAGGTTTCAATTTAAGCATATCATATATCCTTTTGGGCATAACAGAGGTACTAGCACCAACATCACATAATGCATAACAAGAGAAGTCATTCAAATAAATTTTTATCATAAGATCCCAACCATCTTCTAGCTTTCTAGGTATGGAGGCTTCTTCTCTAAGTTTCTCCTCCCTAGCCTTGATGAGAGCATTAGTGATATGCTCTGTGAAGGCAAGGTTAAGCGTGCTAGTGCGGGGATCTCTAGACATCTTGTGAAGGAAATCAATAACTTCGGTAAGAGTGCAATTATCAAAATCAAGGTCACGAGCATCAAGTAAAGTGGTAGTGGTGTCCTTAAGGTTCACCTGTTTGGTAGTTTCTATAGCATCACCATTAATAGGTCCATTGGGACCAGGAGTACATTGGGTGCTAAGAGTGTGAACATTCTCAATAACTTGGATAGTAGCAACAGTGTGGTGGGTAGGAAGGCTCTTAATTCTTTACTCTTCCTCCCTTTCTCTAGCCCATCTCTCTTTAAGCTTAGCCATCATCCTAATATTTTCATTAATTTGCACTTGAGTAGCATTAATAGGGATGACTTCCCTCTCCTTAAGAGGAGAAGTTTCAATTTTTAGCAATTTTACCTCATTGGCTAAGTGGTCTACCTTAAAAGAAAGATCATCTAGTTTATGTAGTTTCTCTTCTACATTCTTATTAAAGGCTTTTTGGGTAGTGATGAAATCTCTAAGCATGGTCTCTAGTTCAGTAGTGGAGTTCTTGGTACTAGGATAAGCATTGTTGTTCCCATAAGAGTTAGAGGGGAACGGTCTAGAATTGTTACCAAAGTTACTCCTATAAGCATTGTTGTTGAAATTATTTCTAGAGATAAAGTTAACATCTACTTGTTCTTGAGCAATCAAAGAATTTAAAGGAACATCACGAGGATCAACAGTAGATTGCTTCGAAAGTAGAGACATGATCAAGTCAACTTTTTCATTGAGGGAGGAAATCTCCTCGACAGAGTTTACCTTCCTACCTGTTGGAGCGCGTTCGGTGTGCCATTGGGAATAGTTGGTCATCATCTCATCGAGAAGCTTTGTGGCAGCACCAAGTGTAGTTGACATAAAAGTTCCTCCCGCGGCCGAATCTAACAAGTTCCGCGAGGTAAAGTTCAAGCATGCATAAAAAGTTTGGATAACCATCCAAGTAGTCAAACCGTGAGTAGGGCAGTTCTTGATAAGAGACTTCATACGTTCCCAAGCTTGGGCAACGTGTTCATTATCCAATTGTTTAAAATTCATGATGTTACTTCTAAGTTGGATAATTTTAGCAGGTGGATAGTATTTTCCAATAAAAGCATCTTTGCACTTGTCCCAGGAATCTATGCTATTTCTAGGCAAAGACTTAAACCAAATTTTAGCTCCTCCTCTCAAAGAGAAAGGAAAAAGCTTAAGCTTAACAATATTACCATCTATTTCTTGGTACTTTTGCATATCACAAAGTTCTACAAAGTTGTTCAAGTGTAAAGCAGCATCATCTCCAGCACCGGAGAATTGTTCTCTCATAACTAAGTTCAGTAAAGCAGGTTTAATTTCATATGAAGGTGCTGAAGTGGCAGGTGTAGTGATAGGTGTGCTGATAAAGTCATCGTTGTTGTGACTAGTGAAGTCACACAACTTGGTGTTCTCGGTGGAACCCATAGTAGCAAGCAAGCAAGATAACTATTTTTGTGATTTTCGATAAAAGGAACTAAATAAAAAATGAAAGGTAAACTAACAAGACTAAAAAGAAAAGGTAAAAGATAGCATGCAACTCCCCTATCCTGAAGAGTGGAGTCCCCGGCAACGGCGCGAGAAAATACTCCTTGATGGGCCTCGAACCCCTCGTTGGTTACCCCAAGTGGAAGGTGTAAGATGCAGTAAGTAGAAGTGTTTTCCCCTAGCAAAGATGCCAAGGATCGATTCCCCAGAGACTCCTAGGTTCAACAAGTAGGTGTCAATTGCTACGGCGCCAGATTAGTAGCAATCAACGTGTACCTGCACACAGATACAAATAACTTTGCTCCCAACGAGTACAGAGAGGTTGTCAATCTCTCCGGCCTTGTAGTTCACAAAGGATTAAAAGGAGTGATAGTAGTGATAGATAGTTTTTGCAATAGTAAGTAAATAGCAAAAAGTAAATAGTGGATGTGATCAATGATGGTAATATGGACCGGAGTCTCATGATGTTCACTAGTGATGTCTCTCTCCCAAAAGACGATAAAACAGCTATGTGAGGTAAACGAATTACAGCTGGGCAATTGACAGGACCACGAACGCAAACCAATGCTGACTACATTGCAAGAAAGGTAGAGGTTCAAAGCATGGTCGGTACGCCAAAGTAAGTAGACCGAAATCCATCAATATCTACTACTAATCATCCACCTTGAGATATGTATCCAGAACATCTCGCTGGTATTAAGGTGCGAGTCCCACCCATAGTGTAAACTCAATGCAACAGACAACTGCATTAAAAGAACTTTGCGTAAAGTAAACAATCCTTGCACCCGCGGGCATAAGCACCGTTGTTTTCCCCCTTGTGGCAACAACACATCCCCTAGACTCATGTTTCTGTCACTCAAGCTAGTCATCGAGGGGCATGAACCCACAATCAAGCATAACGTTCCCTCTTGGAGTCACTACCTATTACTCGGCCAAAGTAATAAATAACAACGGAGAACATGCAAGAATTACTTATGAACTAAAATATAAAAGAGGTGAATCAAATATATTACTCAAGATCAATCTGAACATAATCTCATAATCCATCGGATCCCAGCAAACTCAACATAGCAACAGCATAAGGATTACATAGGTGCCTCGATCATGTAGGGCAGCTCACGAGGACTAATTAGTGAAGCACAAGAACGGGAGGAGAACATCACATAGCTACTGGTCATGGACTCATGGTCCAAGGGAGACTACTCACGAGTTATCCGGGAGGCATCCATGGTGGTGGAGAAGCTCCCGGTGGTCATCCTCCCCTCCGGAAGGGTGCCGGGAAGAGTTCTCCTGGTGCTCCCGATCTTGGAAGCGGCGGCGGCGGAACAGAGATGGGATCGCGAAAAGAAGTCCTGTTCTGAGGGTTTCGGAGGTCCCTCTAAATATATGCCAAAGGGGGGCACCGGACGGGCTTCGGGGGGCCCAGGCGCCCCCCCCGGCGCGGCCCAGGGGGGGGGGGGCGCCCACAGGGCGCCTGGAGCCCCTGTGCCCCCCCAGGCTGCCCTTCGGAGGCAGTGTCGTTCCAGGATCGCTGATTTTTTATATATTTTTTCTGGATTTTTCTGGGCAGTTCTCGAAACGTGAAAACCTGAAATACAAAAACAGCCGAAAACAGAAACTGGCACTGGGGTGCACTGGATTAGTAAGTTAGTCCAAATATGATCAAAAGTGTATGGAAGTGTATGAATATCATAGCAATATCACCCAAAAGTGGCATGGAGCAAGCAGAAATTATAGATACGTTTTGGACGTATCATAGGGTGAAATTTGACTTCAGCTCAGTCCAAAGATCATCTTTCTGCATATCAGTGACATAAGACACCTCAGGGTCTTCTATAGCCGGCTTTAACCATTGCTGGATGCTGATCGGAATCTTGTCCCTAACCAGAACCCCGCACTGAGCAACACATGCGTTTTTTGTCCGGATGGGTTCAATCGGTTGGCCGGCGCGCGATTTCTATGATCTCAAACATTTCATCCGAGCTCAACTTTTTCTTCGGGCCTCGTCTCCTTACCAAAGTTGTGCTCGATCCGGAGGGCTAGAAAAAATCACAAAGACGAGAGTTAATTAATATGTGTACATACCAAAACAATGAATGCATCAATTAACTAGTCAGCATAGGCTTAACTAATATATATACCTGGCCGAACTCGGTTCGGTCACCGGAGCCGTCATCACGGTCTCCTTCTTGCACCGGCATTGGGTCACCGGAGCCGTCCTCACGGTCTACTTCTTGCACCTGCATTGGGTCACCGGAGCCATCATAATCATAGCCTGATTGTTCACCCTCTCTTTCCAGCAGATCATCGGTCTCATTGAGAAACGACAAGACGGCATCACGTCCGTTTGCGATTATGTCCAGCAACAATGCTTCGTGTGCTTCGTCTCGGGGGGTGTCCATAGTTTCTAGAAATATTTACAACATGGCAATTATTATTCAAACATGACAGATGGATATATTAGTGGCAAACGTAGAACTAGCTAGCTAATCACAGTAAGGAATCATATTAATTTGTGGCCTCGACGCTGCTTCTCTAGGGTTTCGGGTGGCCTCGACAACGCTTCAAGGGTTAGGGGTGGCCTCGAGAACGCTTCAAGGAGGGGGTAATATCGACAACAATGAGATACATACACGGGAAAATAATGTTATCGAGGAAGGGGTATATCGACTACGACAGACCCCCCCCCCCACGTGTTGAAGTTATCGGGAGTTTATATCGACACGACATACGTACATGGGAAAATAATATATATTATCGGGGAGGGGGTATATCGACCCACCCCACGTGTTGAAGTTATCGGGAGAGGGTATATCGACCCACCCCCACGTGTTGAAGTTATCTGGAGTTTATATCGACACGACATACGTACGTACATGGGAAAATAATATTATCGGGGAGGGGGTATATCCACCCCCGGCCCCCTCATGTTGAAATTATCGGGAGGGGTATATCGACGACGACAGACCCCCGCCCCCTCATGTCGAAGTTATCGGGGAGGGGGTATATCAACCCCCGCCCCCTCATGTCGAAGTTATCGGGGAGGGGGGTATATATCGACCCCACCCCCCTCATCATGCATATATAGCTACCACATACATATATACATTGATTTTTTTTACATATATGCAACAAAAACATTAATACACATGAACAAAAATTAATATAAAAAAATTATATATAGCCATATACATACATATACACATTATATATACATACATATACACATTATATATACATATGCTCTGAACATATATATTGCCATATATACATATGAAAAAAAATTAATATAAAAAAGTGTCGGGGCGGCGCGGCGGCTCACAGTGGCTGGCGACGACGACGACGACAGCGGGGGCGGCGAGGGCGCCGGCGTGCGGGGGCGGGCCGCGGCCAGGGGCTCGGGCGCGGGGCAGGGGCCAGCGCGGCGACGGCGTGGTCGGGCGCGGGCGGTGGCGACAGCGACGAGGGGCGCGGGCGACGACGACGAGGGGCGCGGGCGACGGCGACGAGGAGCAGGGCGTCGGCGAAGCGACGACGACGGCGGGGGCGGCGTCGGCGTCGGGGCAGCCTGGCGGCGTCGGCGTCGGGGCGGAGATGAGACTGAAATTTCCTAAGTGTAGCCTTATATAGTAATGCCTTCAGTCCCGGTTTGTGCCACAAACCGGGACTAAAGGTGGGCATTAGTCCCGGTTGGTGCCATCAACCGGGACCAAAGGACTTTTTCAGCAGCCCGAAGGGCGGGAAGTGGCGGCCTTTGGTCCCGGTTGATGGCACCAACCGGGACTAAAGAGGAGCATTGGTCCCGGTTGGTACCATGAACCGGGACCAATACCCCCCTTTAGTCCCGGTTGGTGCCACCAACCGGGACCAAAGGCCCTGTGCTGGCGCGGGTGCGGTGGGATGTTTAGTCCCACCTCGCTAGTTGAGAGAGCTCGGGCGTGGTTTATAAGCGCTGTTGCGCCAACCCACTTGAGCTCCTCTCAACTGCAGGCTTACGAGCCTAATTTGTACACTGCTATGCCTGTTGGGCCTGCTATGCCTTCCGCGGGCCTGAATCCTGGCCCATGGTTGGGTTTCTAGTCGTATTCAGGCCGTGCATGCCGAGTAGGTGGCATTTTTTTTTCTTTTTTTCTATTTTTTTTCATTTCTACTTAGAACTAAATACTTATAGTTTTTTTTAGTGATTTCGTGTTTCTTTTAGGTCACAAAAATTATAAACTTTTTGTTAGTGCCATTAGTTTTAAAATTTGAATAGTTTAAATTTGAATGTTTTAAAATTTGTGTGAATCACTAGTTTATGAATAACTTTACTATAAAAATTGATTTTTGAGTCATTCTTTTCCTGCTATTTAATATTACTGTGTTTTATCATTATACTCAATTTGATAATTTTAGTTAGTCATAACAAATATTATAGGCATTTCTTTTTCTTTTTTGCTATTTATTTTTTCATTTCTACTTAGAACTAAATACTTATAGTTTTTTAGTGATTTCTTTTTTCTTTTAGGTCACAAAAATTATAAACTTTCCGTTAGTGCCATTAGTTTTAAAATTTGAATAGTTTAAATTTGAATTTTTTAAAATTTGTGTGAATCACAAGTTTGTGATTAAATTTACTAAAAAATGAACATAGATGCACCTATAGAGAAAATTCAACCTAAATTCATAATCAATTTCTATGAATTTCAGAGAAATTCATTATCAATTTAGGTCAAATTCCGTGTATAGGGGCATCTATTTTCAGTTTGAGAGGAGCTCAACAAGGCAGAGAGGGACGGGCTTATCAACCGGTGTGGGCGCCCTTCGCTTGGCGAGGTGGGACTAAACTCTTAGCGCAACAAGACCAACCCTTTAGTCCCAGCTTGTGGCACAAACCGGAACTAATGGTCATGGGCCAGGGGCGAGCCCTATTTTTTCCAGTTTTTTTGTTTTGTTTTCTGCATTGTTTATTTTCTTTTGTTTTTTGCTTTATTTTTTAATTATAAACTTTTTGTTAGTGCCATTAGTTTTCAAATTTGAATAGTTAAAATTTGAATTATTTGAAATTTGTGTGAATCACAAGTTTGTGGTTAACTTTACTAAAAAAATGAACATAGATGCACCTATAGAGAAAATTCGACCTAAATTCATAGTTTTCAGATGAACTCTGAAAAAGTTGGCATAGCATGTGCATGTACAAAACGGACAATGGTATCATACTCGTGTGTTACAAAGTTGGCATGGTATCATCATAATAGTTGCGGAAAAAAGTCTTCACTTTTTTTCGCTTGTGTCATTTGCTTATTGCGCCGTAACCATGAATAATCTTCATCGTTTATCAGGATGCTTGGGTCAGCCTTGACTTTGAAGGGAGGAATTTCATGAAACTTTTCATAATCATCAGATATGTCCGTCTTGTCTTCCACTCCCAGGATGTCCCTTTTTCCTGAAAGAACTATGTGGCGTTTTGGCTCATCGTATGATGTATTCACTTCCTTATCTTTTCTTTTTCTCGGTCCGGTAGACATGTCCTTCACATAGATAACCTGTGCCACATCATTGGCTAGGACGAACGGTTCGTCAGTGTACCCAAGATTTTTCAGATCCACTGTTGTCATTCCGTACTGTTGGTCTACATGTACCCCGTCTCCTGACAGATTGACCCATTTGCACTTAAACAAAGGGACCTTAAAATCATGTCCGTAGTCAAGTTCCCATATGTCAACTATGTAACCATAATATGAGTCCTTTCCCCTCTCGGTTGTTGCATCAAAGCGGACACCGCTGTTTTGGTTGGTGCTCTTTTGATCTTGGTCAATCGTGTAAAATGTATTCCCATTTATCTCATATCCTTTGTAAATCAATACAGTCAAAGATGGTCCACTGGACAACAAGTACAACTCATCACAAACAGTGTTGTCACCTCTGAGACGTGTTTCCAACCAACTGCTGAAAGTCCTGATGTGTTCACATGTAATCCAGTCGTCGCACTGCTCCGGGTGTTTGGAGCGCAGACTGTTCTTGTGTTCATCGACATACGGGGTCACCAAGGCAGAGTTCTGTAGAACTGTGTAGTGTACTTGAGACCAAGAATATCCGTCCCTGCATATTATTGAGTCCCTTCCAAGCGTGCCTTTTCCAGTCAGTCTCCCCTCATACCGCGATTTAGGGAGACCTATCTTATTAAGGCCAGGAATGAAGTCAACACAAAACCCGATGACATCCTCTGTTTGATGGCCCATGGAGATGCTTCCTTCTGGCCTAGCGCGGTTATGGACATATTTCTTTAGGACTCCCATGAACCTCTCAAAGGGGAACATATTGTGTAGAAATACGTGCCCCAGAATGACAATCTCGTCGACTAGATGAACTAGGACGTGCGTCATGATATTGAAGAAGGATGGTGGGAACACCAGCTCGAAACTGACAATACATTGCGCCACATCACTCCTTCCGGTGATCTGCCTCGCCTTTGAAATGCTTGCCTTTCTTTTGACATTGATGGTTGGTCGGAAGAAATCGACGATGGCCCAGGTACACATTCTTCCTGCATTTGTCCAGGTATATACTTTCAGTGTCATCTAAACAGTGCGTGCATGCGTGGTATCCTTTGTTTGTCTGTCCTGAAAGGTTACTGAGAGCGGGCCAATCGTTGATGGTCACGAACATCAACGCCTTTAGGTTAAATTCCTCCTGCCTGTGCTCATCCCGCGCACGTACACCGTTTCCATTCCACAGCTGTAAAAGTTCTTAAACTAATGGCCTTAGGTACACATCAATGTCGTTGCCGGGTTGCTTAGGGCCTTGGATGAGAACTGGCATCATAATGAACTTCCGCTTCATGCACATCCAAGGAGGAAGGTTATACACACATAGAGTCACGGGCCAGGTGCTGTGATTGCTGCTCTGTTCTCCGAAAGGATTAATGCCATCCGCGCTTAAAGCAAACCATACGTTCCTTGGGTCCTTTGCAAACTCCTCCCAGTACTTTCTCTCGATTTTTCTCCACTGCGACCCGTCAGCGGGTGCTCTCAACTTGCCGTCTTTCTTACGGTCCTCACTGTGCCATCGCATCAACTTGGCATGCTCTCCGTTTCTGAACAGACGTTTCAACCGTGGTATTATAGGAGCATACCACATCACCTTTGCAGGAACCCTCTTTCTGGCGGGCTGGCCGTCAACATCACCAGGGTCATCTCGTCTCATCTTATACCGTAATGCACCGCATGCCGGGCATGCGTTCGGATCCTTGTATGCACCGCGGTAGAGGATGCAGTCATTAGGGCATGCATGTATCTTCTGCACCTCCAATCCTAGAGGGCATACGACCTTCTTTGCTGCGTATGTACTGTCGGGCAATTCGTTATCCTTTGGAAGCTTCTTCTTCAATATTTTTAGTAGCTTCTCAAATCCTTTGTCAGCCACAGCATTCTCTGCCTTCCACTGCAGCAATTCCAGTACGGTGCCGAGCTTTGTGTTGCCATCTTCTCAATTGGGGTACAACCCTTTTTTGTGATCCTCTAACATGCGATCGAACTTCAGCATCTCCTTTTGACTTTCGCATTGCGTCCTTGCATCGACAATGACCCGGCGGAGATCATCATCATCGGGCACATCGTCTGGTTCCTCTTGATCTTCAGCAGCTTCACCCGTTGCAGCATCATTGGGCACATCGTCTGGTTCCTCTTGATCTTCACCAACTCTCCCTAATGCAGCATCACCGTATTCAGGGGCACATAGTTGTCATCATACTCTTCTTCTTCGCCGTCTTCCATCAAAACCCCTATTTCTCCGTGCCTCGTCCAAACATTATAGTGTGGCATGAAACCCTTGTAAAGCAGGTGGAGGTGAAGGATTTTCCGGTTAGAGTAAGACATCGTATTCCCACATTTAGTGCATGGACAACACATAAAACCATTCTGCTTGTTTGCCTCAGCCGCATCGAGAAACTCACGCACGCCCTTAATGTACTCGGAGGTGTGTCTGTCACCGTACACCCATTGCCGGTTCATCCGCGTGCATTATATATAATTAAGTGTGTCAAAAACCATTACAGAACATCATAAATAGATAATTAAGTGACCAAATTAATAGAAATTCATCATCACATTAAAACCAAAGTACATACATAGTTCCTATCTAACAACATATAGCTCTCTAGAGCATCTAATTAATTTTCACCATACATTGAAACTATGTAAAACATTTCAATGCGAAAATAAATGCGATCATAATCGCAACCAAGGTAACAATTGATCCAACGGCATAATGACACCAAGCCCCGGTATGAACGACATATTTTCTAATCTTTCTAATCTTCAACCGCATTGCATCCATCTTGATCTTGTGATCATCGACGACATCCGCAACATGCAACTCCAATATCATCTTCTCCTCCTCAATTTTTTATTTTTTTCCTTCAAGAAATTGTTTTCTTCTTCAACTAAATTTAATCTCTCGACAATAGGGTCCATCTTGATCTCGTGATCATCAACGACTTCCGCAACATGCATCTCCAATTCCATCTTCTCCTCCTCCGTTTTCCAATTTTTTCTTCAAGGAAATGTTTTCCTCTTCAACTACCTCCTAGACATATAAAAACATCTATGCATGTCAGGTTGGTCGGCATAATTGTTATAAACACTAAAACAAATAGTTATAAATTAAAGATAATATACCACATCCGAATCGTAGATAGGACGAGGGCCCACGTGGGCGGATATCAAAACCATCACACTATATAATAACAAGCAATAATACACGTAAGAAAATTAGACAAATATCTATCTAAAGCAATAATAACAAGTAATAATAAAAGTAAGAAAAGCAGGGGCATAACAAGAGGCTCACCACGGTGGTGCCGGTGAAGAGATCGGCGGTGGCGATCGACGGCGGCGAAGACGGGGACGGGACGTGACAGACCACTAAACCTAGACAAATCTCGGAGAAAATGGAGCTTGGAGTTCGAGCTTCGAGAGGAGAAAAGCTTAACTCGTGTGGCTCGCACCTCATGTGCATAGGAGGTGAGGTAGCTAGAGCACCACAGCTCCCCCCGACGGCGGTGAAGACGGGGACGGGTTGTTACGGACCGCTAAACCTAGACAAATATTGAGGAAAATGGAGCTTGGAGGTCGAGCTTGGAGAGGAGAAAGCTTAAGTAATGTGGCTCGGGCATTCCATCGAACATGTTGTGTGCATAGGAGGTGAGGTAGAGCACCACCTAGCCCTCTCCCCCTCGGCCAGAAAAAACAGAGCAGTGTGCTCTGCTCTTAAGCGAGGGGGTATATACAGGCACCTCATTGGTCCCGGTTGGTGACTTGAACCTGGACGAAAGGCTCCCCTTTAGTCCCGGTTCATGTCACCAACCGGGACCAATGGTGGTGGGCCAGGAGCAAGGCCCATTGGTCCCGGTTTGTCCCACCAACCGGGACCAAAAGGTCCAAACGAACCGGGACCAATGGCCCACGTGGCCCGGCCGGCCCCCTAGGCTCACGAACCGGGTCCAATGCCCCCATTGGTCCCGGTTCTGGGCTGAACCGGGACTAATGGGCTGACCAGGCCTGGACCATTGCCCCGTTTTCTACTAGTGCCACCCCATGTCAATGCTTCTAAACTTCATCTATCAATGGAAAGATAAGCAACCTTTGCATATATTCACATAAAAAGACGACCACATATCTATTCATCAGTTTACTAAGAGCATCTCCAGCCGCGCCCCCAAGAAGGCCCTCCAGGCGTTTTTTTGTCCGCCGGCGTCAAAAAATCGGTCCAGTCGCGCCCCAAGAGCCCAGTTTTCGCCGGCTCGGGCCGAAATTGGAGCCAGCGGACCTAACCCGAACCCGGCGCTCTGGGGGTCGCTCGGGGACGTCGGGCGAATCGTTTCTGGCGCGAAGAGCCGCGGGCCCGCCGCGTCAGCGACTCGACTCTCTTCTCGCCACTTCGTCGTCCTCATCGCCTCGTTTCCCGCGGCGAATCAATGCCAAAGCTGCGCGCGCTGCCGCGCCGGTCAGCCTCCATTGATGCCTCACGGGCGGCGCAGTGAAGGCTGGGCGACGCGTCCCTCGGCCGCCACGCAATCACGCCACGCGTAACGCGTCGACCAAGCCTACCACGGGGCGCCTCCGCCTACAAAAGCCGACCGCAAGCGCGCCGGAGACTCGCACAGATCATCCACCGCCGACGCGCCCATTTCTCCCCTTTTCCTCCTCTCGCTGCCCCAGTTGAGAAGCATGGCCGAGCGTTTCCCAGGCGACGGCGCGGCGGCGAATGGATTCGGGCGCCGTCATCTGCACGAGGACCAGGCTCGCCTCCTTTTTGAGGCCGAGTACCCGGTCCCGCCGGACATGCGGGTGCCCGGGGCGTGGAGGATCAGCGCTGGCGGCGTGCCGGTGCCACCGCTACCCACCGGCGCGGCGCGGCGTGCGGAGATCGCACGTATCCGCTCGTCCCTGTCGCGTGCGGCGAGGGAGGGGCCCCGGTACGTCCCCGACAGCCCAATCCGGGAGCCCTACTTCCGCCGCCGACACGCCGAGCAGCTCGAGGCCACCAACGGCGTCGTGCCCTCCGGCAGGTTCAACGCCGACGGCCGGTGCCGGTGGTGGGGCGTGCCCGGCCGCACGTTGGAGTCCGTCCTCGAGTACATCGAGGGCGGCAACACGCCGCGCCTCGAGTACCCCGCTCCCCCGTCCTTCTCACGCCGCCGTGGAAGCTCCTGGACGCCGAGGCGCATGGAGCCCGGGGCGTCCTCCTCCTCGTCCGGTGGCTCTTCCTGCCTCCACCTCCGCCCCATCAAGCCGGAGCCCCAGGAGACGCCTGTCAATGCGCGTACCCGCAGCTCCGGCGCCCTCGTCGAGCCCAAGGCGGAGCCCGGCCTCTCCCGGGAGTACGAGGAGATAGCCCGGCGCGGCTTCTCCGACGAGGACGCCATGCGGTGGTCGCGCGACGACTACCTGCGCGAGGAGATGGTCCGGCAGTGACGGGCCCTGGAGGAGATCGCCGCCCGCAAACGTGGGCGCGAGGACGAGAACGGTGTCGTCGTCCTCGATAGCGACGACGACGCCCCCGGACCGTCCAACCCGCCGAGCCAACCGGGGGAGGGATGCAGCAGGGACGGCGGAGGCGGGGGCGGGGACGACGACGACGACGACGACGGCGGCGGTGACTACACGCGGTTCTACAGCCTCCTCGGCATGTAGAACCGCGTGGGCGGGCGACGAGGGAGACGGCGGGGGTAGCCCGCCCTAGTTTTTTTTTCTTTTTTTTAAAAAATATGTTTAAATTTGAACGAACTCGCCGGTGTTTGCGTTAAATTTGAGCCATGTATGCGCCGAATTTGAACTTTTTAAAAAACAGGGGGGGCCGCGACTAGGGGGCATCACGCCCCCAGTGCGCGGTTTAGCGCCGGTGCGCCCCCAGGGGGCTATTTTTAGCCCCTCCTGAGGTGCCAACGGCTGGAGATGCCCTAAGAAATGGCAGAAAATATATACTTTATAACTAAAACATAATTTTAGTTTGTCTATTTATTTTCCATCAAGATTGTCCGATGTGATTAAGAAATATTTGGCCCCCGTGACAATGCACGGGTGCAAACCTGTAAAAGAAAAGAAAATCAAGGATCCCCCGGGGAAAATAAATCTTCCATGGCAACCCAGGTATCCGTCTCAACTATCAACACATCCAGGGCCAAGTTTGAACACACGATAACAGCTCACCCTAAAGCCGTATACTTTGATTTCTCCCCTTCTTTAATGTAAATGTAAACGTGCAAAGCTCTTGCGTGTTCTGCAAAAGACAACAAAATTTAGTTTAACCGCGAACCAAGAGTAACATCGCGCATCATCGCATATATGTTCTGTCCTTGGTGGAAACAACTTTGTACAATGCCCTACATCCATTTGGGGCCGGCAGATAATACTGCTAGCAGACAGACACCAAGTGCTCAAGCTTTCCGGTAGCAGCGGCAGCATCATACCCATGCTTTCAAGTTGCCACTGACGACAGCAAAACCTGATTGATCGGGAACAAGAGGATCGACCGCCGGTACAGTTTTCCAGATCCCTACATCGTCTACAGAGCTCAGAGCTGTGGTGTAAAGAAATACAATATCATTTAGACCACTACTAGTACCATTGACGAGTGACGACCGTCGACCGCCTTCTTCGATATCGTATTCACGTCGATGGTAGACACAAACTGATGCAGATTAATAAGAATGCACTGCTGATCATCCAACAATTCCACCTATATATCCTAGCACTTTTTGCTCATGGTTCCCGTGAGGCTGCCTCTACGATGGGGTCAAATTTGTACATATGCCAGCCTCGACAGTCGACACAGCTGACACCACCAAGAAAAGGAACCATCTTAAACAGCAGCCGCCTAACCAGAAAGCTGGAGACTAACTAACTAAACCAGCAACCAACCAGAGGAACAAAAGGCATGTGAATTAACTCAACACACTGCTACAAGTCCACAACTACAGCGCAGACACAGCAAGTGCGGTGGTGACCGGATAACCAGGATGTCAGTCGATCAGGAGAACAAAATTAAGCACCTCTATCAGTTGCAGTTCAAAGCATCTTCGGTTCTTCGTCTCACAGTTTCTTCTACTGCATGCTGGCTTCATCTAAATCCATGCAGGGTAACGCGGACTCACATCGATCAATGGGTGAAGATAAGGGGTATCACGTAGCCTGAGCTACAAAGAAACTTTGTGGATGTGAAAACCTCTTTTAACAAAACTGAAAATAACTTCTCTTGATAATAGTAATGTACCCACTCCGTCCCAAAATTCTTGTCTTCCGTTTGTCTAAATATGGATGTATCTAGTCACGTTTTAGTGTTAGATACTTCTCTATCTAGACAAATTTAAGACAAGAATTTTGGGACGAGGGGAGTAGGTAGCATCCAGGAGAGAACAATGGGTCTCACGGCTTTCAGATCATCATTTTTCTCGGCGCCTACGAAGCCTCCTAACTTCCCAAGGCTGCCGGGCAATTGACAGACAACCACATCCCTGCCAGGCATGTCCGTTCATAATTTCATATCCAGTTCCTCTTGGATTCCTGCAGAGAAGCAAGCTGAGACTCACGAACCTGACTACTGGTCCAACGGATTAAGCCCATGCCATGCATGTCTGATGTCTCTTTCGGAAATTTGTTGTTGTCAACTTAACAAGCACAAGGCATCAGTTCATTCGTACCCTAGATAACGATCGGCCTATACCAGCAGGCTGCTGTACATGTTAAGCAGGTTGTCCACTTCATTCATCCGGTGGATCGACCACGGCGTCGCGTATCGCAGCCGCGAGGTCCTCATCGTCGTTGCCGTCGTAGAAGCACCCTCTCTCCTTTGTCGGCCACTATCTCTTGCCAGATCGTCTTGCCCAGGATCCAAAGGCAGTGCCTGCGGATGGAAGAAGGTAACACAACACAACGTCGATCGTCGTTAGGGTTTTACAGCAGCCCAAATTGTTCTATGCGACTGAACTCAACTGAAGATATCCTCACTCACTTTGCCCGGGTCAGCGACACGTTCGTGCGCCTCCAGTCGGCCAGGAACCCCACCGGCCCGTGGCCATTGCTGTGCACGGCGGAGAAGACGATGACGTCCTCCTCGGCGCCCTGAAACCCCACCACGGTCCGAACCTTCACGGAGAAGCCTTCTCCACCGCCGTGTGCCCCGCACTTGAGCCTTCCGAGCCTCACCTGGATGGCGTGGACTTGGGCCTTGTACGGCGACACCACTCCAACCCCGAGCTTCCATCCCCCGCCAACCGACTCTGCACAAAACCAAATCAAGATCATCGATCGAGCAGTATCATCGATGATAGATACAACGTAAACCTATTTCATGAATGTACTAGTACTAGTAACTGATCAAATTACAGCACCATTGAACAATCTCTCGACGATCCGGGTGACGGCGGCTGCCTCGGCCGCGTTGCTGAGGCTCATGCCATGCTCGCCCGAGCTCTGGATCCCGCCTTTGATGTCGATGAATGAGTATGGGCCGAACATCGGGCCAGCCAGGAGCTTCCTCTCGTAATCCCTGTGCAGGACGTTGGGGCCATCTGTCACCTTGTCGAGGTAAAACGTCGAGAGGGGGAACTTGCTTATCTCCGGGTGCATCCTGTACTGCACGTCAAGGAGGTGTTTAGGATGTCCAAGAGATATAAGCCTCTCGAACAGGCTTCTCCCAAAGTCGGCGTCCACGCTGACCTGCAAGGTACAATAGAGTTGCAAACATTACAAGACTGACCGTGTCGTGTAAAAGAAAGAGAAAAACAAGCAAGATCATGTTTGTATAGGGGAAGTTGGTAAGAGTAAGAAAGACCACCTTGCTTTTGACTAGCGCCGGTTGAAAGACCCCATGGATCTTGTAGGCTAGATGCATTCCGGTGAACCTACCTTCTTGGTGACCAGATGAACTCGATCCAGCTCCGGCCATGGCGTTGTAGGGGCCGGAGATGAGGTCGAGATGGCGGCGATGGTGGTGCTTCCCGTGAGCACCGCGCTAACCCTAGATCGGTAGGGTTTGTGGCGACGTTCAACCTCGTGATGCGTGCTCCGACCCCCCACCTCTCTTTATATAGCGCGGGTCACAGGGGCCCAACAACCATAATGGGTTGTGCGCCCTCGATCAGGGCGTGGATCTAAGGGTCTATGGGCCGTTGGGCCCAAAGCAGAGGAGATCAATCCTAACATTCTCCCCCTTGATCTCATCTTTACTTTTAACCTTATACTTTCTAGTTTATTTGTTTCATCACATATTGGTACATAGAGCATGTTTCATCGTCACGGCTTAATTGCCGATAGAATCATACAGCTACAACATACGTTCTGTTCAGAAGCAAATTCCGTTTCTTTTGGGCCTATCCAGGAATCATAGGCCTTCCCTTAAACCCATGCCGGCTAAGTGTTCCTTGAACACATTGGGTGGTAAGCCTTTCGTTAGCGGATCCGCAAGCATATCTTTTGTCCTTATATGCTCGAGACTTATAGTGTGATCCTGGATTTTATCCTTCACAACATAATACTTTATCTCTATCGTTTTTGCAGCATTACTCGGCTTGTTGTTGTGAGCGTAGAATACTGCGGGCTCGTTGTCACAGTACATCTTTAGTGGTTTGTCAATACAATCTACCACTTTCAAGTCGGGTATAAATTTCTTTAGCCATATCGCCTGCCCTGTTGCTTCGAAGCATGCTATGAATTCTGCATACATCGTGGATGATGCAACTATTGACTGTTTGGAGCTTTTCCACGGAATAGCTCCCCCAGCGAGAGTGAATACGTATCCGGACGTGGATTTTCTATCATCCCTGTCCCCCGCAAAATCTGCGTCTGAATACCCCTTTATCTCTAGGGATTCACATCTCCTGAATGTTAGCATGCATTCCTTTGTGCCTTGCGCATAACGCAATGCTTTCTTTACCATCTTCCAGTGCTCTATGCCTGGATTGGATTGATATCTACCGAGTACACCGGTGATAAAAGCTAAGTCCGGGCGAGTGCACACTTGTGCATACTGTAAGCTTCCAACGGCCGAAGCATATGGTACTCCTTTCATTTGATCGATCTCATACTGATTCTTGGGACATTGGTATTTCCCAAAACTATCGCCCTTGACTATAGGAGCAGGTGTGGCTTTACTCGCATGCATATTATACTTTTTAAGAACCTTTTCTAAATATGCTTTCTGCGATAGTCCTAAGACTCCATTTTTCCTATCTCGGTGAATTTCTATGCCCAAAACATATGATGCTTCACCAAGATCTGTTATATCAAAATTTGAGGATAAAAACTTCTTTGTTTCTTGTAGTAGACTAACATCACTGCTAGCGAGCAGAATATCATCCACATAAATGCAATTATCCTCAACATTTTCTTTAAATCCAAAACTTTTAATTGTCTCATTAAACTTTAGATACCACTGTCTAGAGGCTTGCTTTAATCCATAAATGGATTTCTTCAGGCGGCATCCCATATCTTCCTTGCCTTCCATGATAAAACCCTTGGGTTGTTTCATGTAGACATTTTCTTTTAAATCTCCGTTGAGAAATGCCGTCTTTACATCCATTTGATGTAACTCTAAATCAAAATGAGCAACTAATGCCATTATGATTCTGAAGGAATTCTTACATGAGACCGGAGAAATATCTCATTGTAATCTATCCCTTCTCTTTGTGTAAATCCTTTTGCCACGAGACGAGCTTTATACTTTTCTATATTCCCTTTAGAGTCATACTTAATTTTGTAGACCCATTTACAGCCTACTGTTTTGGCTCCTTTAGGAATTTCCTCTAAGTCCCAAACATCTTTGGAACTCATCGATTTCATTTCATCTTCCATAGCCTTCATCCATTCCGATGAATGAGAGCTTCTCATGGCTTCTTCATATGAGGTGGGATCTTTTTCCATATGAACAATTTCTGTGTTATAAACTTTAAAGTCAGTAGAAATAGCTGACTTTCTTGGTCTTGTAGACCTTCTAAGGGCCTCAGTTTCTGGCACATCATGTGCCTCAACGTCTGGCACTTCTTCTAAAATTTGTTGTTGCACCTCCCTTTCATGCTCAACAACGGGTTCAGTCGGCTCCTGATGGACAGGTTCCGGGTCTTCTCCCAAAGTTGTCATGGGTGGAGGTGCAACTGGTAGTGAGAAAAATGGCTCCTGAATGATCGGATTAGGTGCATGCACCCTCTTCTCCTCAAGATCAATTTTCCGAGCTACCAAGCCCCCCCTCATCATGTCGTCCTCTAAGAAGACTGCATGTCTTGTTTCTACAAACTTTGTATATCTGTCTGGACAGTAGAAACGAAAACCTTTTGATCTGTCTGGGTAGCCAATGAAGTGGCAACTTACTGTTTTTGGATCTAACTTTGCAATGTTTGGATTAAACATTTTGGCCTCTGCGGGGCACCCCCACACCCTGAAGTGTTGAAGGGAGGGAACTTTTCCTGTCCACAGCTCGTACGGTGTTTTGGGCACCGACTTGCTTGGTACTCTATTGAGAATGTGAATGGCGGTTTTAAGTGCCTCCATCCATAATCCCAATGGCAAGGTGGAGTAACTCATCATGCTGCGCACCATATCCATAAGGGTACGGTTACGCCTTTTAGCTACTCCATTTTGCTGAGGCTCGCCCGGCATTGAATACTGGGCGACTATGCCAGTCTCCTGCAAGAACTTTGCAAAAGGTCCAGGGACTTGGCCATATGGAGTGTGCCGACCGTAGTACTCTCCCCCCCCCCCGGTCGGACCTTACTATCTTTATTCTTTTGTCATGCTGATTTTCAACTTCAGCTTTGAATATTTTAAATTTATCCAACGCTTCTGATCTTTCTTTGATTGGATAAATATAACCATAGCGAGAGTAATCATCTGTGAATGTTATGAACGAGTCATAGCCATCCACACTTTGCACCGGAAAAGGTCCACAAATGTTAGTGTGGATGATTTCTAGTGTTGCTGTGCTACGGTTTGCACCCTTTTTGATTTGTTTTACATACTTTCCTTTAATGCAATCTATGCATTGTTCTAAGTCAGAGAACTCTAATGGAGGAAGAATTTCACTTTTAACGAGTATCTCTATTCTCCCCTTGGAAATATGGCCCAAACGACAGTGCCATAATTTCGATGAGTCGTGAGTTCTCTTTCTTTTCTTTTGTTCTTTATTCGACGCGGAAATACGCTCATTCACATTGCATACAGAATAATCTTTTTCACGAAGTGATAATAAATAAAGCTCATCGTGGAAGAAAGCATCACCCACATAAGCATTATTAAACCATATGGCACATTTGCCATGTCCAAAATAACATTCATAATGATCTTTGTCCAAGCAAGAAACACTAATCAAATTCCTATTACATGAAGGAACAAATAAAACATCTCTAAGTAGAAGCTTGAATCCACCAGCTAACTCTAAGGAGATGTCGCCAATAGCTTCAACTTCTGCTTTTATTCCATTTGCTACTTCAATTCCTCTTTCTCTTCTTTGCGTAATCCGGGTCGAATGGAATCCCTGTAAAGAATTAGCAACGTGAACAGTTGCTCCTGAATCAATCCACCAAGTGGATTTAGAAAACTGTGTATAAAGGGATTCATTAACTAAGGAAACAACATCGTTACCTTGCTTTGCCATAATATGCTTCAGCCATTCAGGACAGTCCTTCTTGTAGTGACCAGACTGGTGACAGTGGAGACATGTGTCTTTGTCCACTGCAAAGTGCTTTGGCTGATTCTGACGCTGATAGGGAGCTTTCCCATGAGGCTTTGAGGGAGAACCCTTACTGTTGTCATTGAAATTCTTTTTCTTATCCTTCACATAGTTGATAGAACCACCATGTGAAGCTTTAAGCCGTTCTTCCTCTTGGACACACATGGCAATGGTCTTTTCGAGATCCCATGTTCCAGGTGACATGTTGTAGTTCACCACAAATGTCTCAAATTCCTTTGGCAAAGAAGCCATGACCAGGTGGACCAGGAGAGTTGGTTTTATCTCCAGATCCTCATCCATGGGCTTGAGCTTCGCTGCCATATTGCTCATCCTAAGGATGTGCTCCCTTATGCCATGGCCATCCCCAGTGTAGTGCTGTGAAACCAGTTGCTTCAACAGCTGGGTGGCATATGTCTTTGAAAAGCCAGTAAACTGGCTCTTTATCTTTGTCAGCAGCTCTCCAACAGCTGTGCACTCTGCAATTGAGCCCACAATTGCGTTCTCAATTGTGTTCTTTACAAAGGCCATGCACTTTTTATTCGCATTAACCCACTTTTGATTGTCTATTGAATATGACAATTCCAGAGGGGCATAATCCCTCTTCTTTCTTGCCCATGCAGCGTCATCATCAGTAGTTTCTCTTACTGGTTCTGTAGGTCTGACTGGTTGTGCTTGTTCCACAACCCAGTCAACATCGGCACAGATAAATGCCATGTCCACTTTCTTCCTCCACTTAGTGTAGTTGTCACCCCTGAGTGTCGGAACATCTTTTAAGCAACTCATAAGGAGGTACCCTCCTGAAATCACAATGAAGTGATGTCAATATAACAATTATATGTATGAATCTAACGTTGGTTAAATTAAACACATAAATGTCTAAGCATTTAAAAAACTATATTACCGTTGGGCAAATATAAGAATTAAATGCATCTGTTAATTTTTCAATAATGAAATACGGTCATGCTATTTACAACGTTGGTTATATATAATAACATAATCATATTCACAAAACATGCTCTTAAAGAAAATATACTACTTTTATTTTCTGTGTTAAAAAAGAGCACTATTACTTTTTACGCAGCGGAAAACACGAATAAAAATTCGTGAACTTTTTTCTTTTAGCAGAAACTTTTCTAATTTTCTGTTTACTTTTGTATTTTCTATGAAAAAAGAAGTTGTAATATATAAACTGACAGCAGCAGAGCTCGGCTTGGCGCGGCCCAGACTTTCGTCCCAGCCGAGCTCCAGCTCAGCGCGGCGCCCGTAGCTGCTGGGCTCGGCCCAGCGCGCGTGGCGGCCAGTAGCCGCTGCTGCTCGCAACACTTTGGCGCTCGCGCCCAGACTTTCGCGGCCCATGGCCTTCTCTACTTGCGGCCCAGAGGCCTGGTCTGGCGGCTAGGGTTTGCATCGTGGCCGTCGGATCCGATCCGATGGTCCAGCGCGCCGCTCGGTGGGACAAAACTGGCGAGCGAAGCGGCGAGGGGAAAATCCCTCGGTCATTCCTCCCCACGCGCCGCTCGTTCGCCTCTCTCGATCTCTCTGTCCCTCGCTATCTGTATCTCTCGAGCGGCGGAGAGGAAAGGAGATGCGGCCCCCCGGCCGGCCACCCCGGCCGCCGCCGGCGACGACGAAGGCCACCGCGCGGCGCGTGGCTATTCCCTTTCCTTTCCCTCTCTCTTTTCTTTCTCTATTCTCCACCACCCACCGAACCTTCTTGGCAGAGAGAGATAGACGAGGTCAAGGCGGCCTTTGCACCGATCTGTGGCGCCGTTGCCTCCCCTTCGCCGGTGGTGCGTTTCCCTTAGCGGAAGCGCGCCGCCGTCGAACGGCGTGGCTGCGGTGCCCTCCTTCGCCCCCCCCCCCCTTTTTTTGTCTGTTTACTTTTCCTTTTCCGAAAAGCTTGAAGCTCCCGGTGGTTCTTCGTCCCGAATCCTCGGCTTGCCGATGCGATTCGGGATCGAGAGGAACGGCGCGGTTTGTAGGTGGGATTTGTGGCGACGTTCAACCTCGTGATGCGTGCTCCGACCCCCCACCTCTCTTTATATAGCGCGGGTCACAGGGGCCCAACAACCATAATGAGTTGTGCGCCCCCGATCAAGGCGCGGATCTAAGGGTCTATGGGCCGTTGGGCCCAAAGCAGAGGAGATCAATCCTAACACCGGTAACTTGCATTCGTCGCCGATGAGGACAGCGCGACGGACACCGGTCTACAGAGGTATCGGTATCTCACGCTCCCTCAGCTGCTCCGCCTCGTCGATGATAAGAAGGTCAGTTGGCTTAAGTTTCCCAAGTTCTGTGCCCGGCTCAGCTGGTACGAGGTACAAGCGGTGCAAAGTACTGTATGATCTTAGCATGGTTGAGTATGTACTTTTCGAATTTCTCACAAGATGTTGGGACGTTAAAGTGGTCAGGCAATTGCTTCAGCTTGTCGATGCACACGGCTCTTGCTTCCAGAAACTCCGGCCACCCCAACCCCACCGGGTTCTTGAAGAAGAGCTTTCGCATCAGCCGTTCCGGGTCGGACCGCAGGAGGTCCCCCAAGTTTTCGAGCGCGTGCAGGAACTCATCTATAAAAGGGAAGCTCTGCTCGCACCTTGCGGGCATGGGGAGGTCGTTGCGGTAAGATTTTAGGCAGCGGCGCAGGCATTCTTCAAAGTGTTCGTAGTTGTCCACGAAGAATTCCGTAAATGACACGGTCCCTTGCTCGAAAATATATAATAGAACACCTGCACCCAGGCACTCTCTATCTAGCCATCAATT
The DNA here is from genome assembly GCA_902687465.1 of Secale cereale. NCBI lineage: Eukaryota > Viridiplantae > Streptophyta > Magnoliopsida > Poales > Poaceae > Secale > Secale cereale. Next base: position 786,114,924 of record LR738712.1, on the reverse strand, counting down.
CCCCGCATCACGATTCGTGCAAATAGATTTCTCTTTTTTGTTTCTCTCACATAAAACATGTCTTGAAGTACAAACCTTAGAAAGCTTTGCCACACTGCAAAGGTTTGTACTTCAAGACATGTTTTATGTGAGAGAAACAAAAAAGAGAAAATTTCATATAGAAAGTTAGTTGTGTTGCACAGATCTTAAAGCAATATTGGACAGCCAGGATAGCAGGCCGGGGTGCAGGTGTTCTAAAAATCGACATCCGTCCCTTGCTCATCCCACCTCCCGAGCTCTGGTCCCTGTAGCTCCCAATCAAATTCCGCGTACTCCTTCCTGGTGTCCCAGAGGTACGAACAATACAAACTCCAGGGTTTCTCAACAAGGCATAACAGGTTGTTCAAGTGGTCGCTCCAGTCTTCGACATCATTGAGCCGGGAAATACGCCGGTGGAGTAACATCTTCCTGAGGGTTGGGTCCACGGCATAGATAAGATCCTTGATGCCAAGCACCACCATGTTGCCCCAGGAGAAGGGTGAATCGCCATCGAAGAGAGCGAGGAGACTGGACGCGGCCTCCAGCATCTCGGTGTTGCTTGGGGCGAGGGCCAGTGTCCTGTGGTTCTTCATCATCATAGACCACAACAGGGGCACCAAGGTCTTGGTTTTCCCTGTCCCGGGAGGCCCGCAGATGAGGCGCGCCCAACACGACGTATCTTGATGCATTGCTGAAACGCAGCCCAACACCGCTTTGTGCTGCGAGGGGTTGAGCTTGAATTTCTCGAGACCATCATCAAGCGCCTTGTCTGGTGGTATTTGTGGAGGTGGTTTTGGCAAGAACAAATTGCGCTCTTGGCCAACCTGCCATGACAACATGAAACATACATAAACACTCCCTCTGTCTTGCATTTAGAACTACCAAAATGTCTTCCTGTCATACATAAATACCGTGCACTCTCAGATTGAACTACCGAAATGTCTTACGTTTAGAAACAGAGGAAGTAGGTCGCAACATACTGACTGAGAGCAGTTGGTAGCTAGAGAAAATAAAGACGAAACCATATGAACAATCAAGAAAAATGCATACCATTGGAGCATACTTGGCAATTTTCTCAATGAGGTTAATGTCCCCGTGATCGGCGGTGGGCAGCCGGCTTGGAGCATACATTGCCGTCTTGTGGTTGATCAGGTGCACCGCGAAAAGAGACAGTGCGATCTTTTCCGCCCTTCCGTCATGTTGTTTGAGCGGCAGACTACCTGACAGCAGCTCCACCAGAGTGTGGACTTTGAAACCGTTGGTCACCGCGTCGCCTCTAACGATAGCTATGGGGCACGGCTGCTCCGGCACCGACGTGCAGGTCGGCCTCCGGTGTGTCAATAGCACCACATCGTCGTCCTTGCGGAAATAACAGTCATCATCACCAGCTGACGACCAGAGAGTGTACCCTAAGAGTGCCCGATCTGAGAGCGGACGGTACTCCTCGATCCAGTCTACCTTAGCCACCGGCGCGTGGCCCATGCCTTCCAGCGCGGCGCAGACGCCGGCGCTCCTCTCTTCCATCAGTGGCACCAGGAAGGACCGCGTGTAGTCCCTGATTGAGGTGAAAGCAAAGTCACCAGGATTCTCTTCATCTGAATGTGGCAGCAGCAGCAGCAACAGATTAATTACAGAGTAGCAGATTGGAGTTGGGTATGCAGGCGGAAACCAAAGGGAAAGGCCTGAAGAAAGCACTGGCCTGGTCCTTGTAGAAGTCCTCGTTGAGCAAGTCCTGGAGCTCCCACGAGAAGGTCGGCGTCTCCTCCAGCTCCGGCTCCGTCTGCTCTTCCTTCGGATTCGGCGTGGTGGAGTATTTGGCCGAATCTGCCCTCATCGCGCTGAAAAGGAGCGGCACATAATGCGCCTTCTCCTGGGCCGCAGTGGCGTGGCCGTCGTTGATTCTCCTGGGCCGCAGACGCCGGCGCTCCTCTCCTCCAGATAGTTTTCCGAAAAAACAGGAATAAAACTAACCGGAATATCATTTTGTGAGAATTCAAATGAAGTGGGACTCAAACCCACACCTGGATGATGGGATGTAGCCAACCTTAGCCACATAGCCACGGCTGACCTACTTTTTTTAAAGGATAAAAAGTAGCTAAACCATAGTGGTTTTTTTGTTGTCTAGAGGAAACATTTCTTTTTGACCAACTTTTAGTACTATATTGACATATATTACTACTTAATATTTATTATTATGGATACAAAAAACCAGCAGATGAACCGGCGGTCCGATTGGTGAAACCTGAACCGACAAGCTCACATGTTTGTTGGTCGGTCCAGTTTTTAAAACTATGCTCTCGCCCCCCGTGATCGCTCCAGGTGATGCTTTTTTTATAAGTTTTGCAGCAAGTTTTGTTGCAAAAGCTGTCCCGCAACATCTTCTCATAAATTTATTAATTCACACCTCATGCGACATCATCTTTTTAGTGAAAAAGTTTCTACAACATCTATTCATGTTGCAAAAGTCCTACGGCAACATCATCTATGTTGCAAAAAAGGTGAAGACAAAAATAATAATTCTGCAATACTATCACTGTTCAGAAAGTCGTCTCGCAACATCATCTATGTTGCAAAAAAAGTTGAAGACAAAATTAAACAAATCGGGCGAAATAACGCTCCGGTGGTTTTGCTACAAAGCAGTTGTTACAGAGCGACTTCCGCAACATCTACCTTGTTGCAATTCCCGACGCACCTCCTTCGAGAGATCAGACGACTATTTGTGGCTCAATCGAACGATGCAGGAGGCTGCCCAACTCCATTGTATGTCTTGGGGCAGCGGTTGCGCCACCTCCATCGTCCATGTTGATATGTCTCCGTCGTATCTATAATTTTTGATTGTTCCATGCCAATATTCTACAACTTTCATATACTTTTGGTAACTTTTTATACTATTTTTTGGGACTAACATATTGATCCAGTGCTCAGTGTCAGTTCCTGTTTGTTGCATGTTTTTTGTTTCGCGTAATATCCATATCAAACGGAGTCCAAACGGAAACAGACGGAGATTTTTTTTGGAATATATGTGAATTTTGGGAAGCGGAACCAACATGAAACGATGCTCGAGTGGGCCACGAGGCAGGGGGCGCCCTGGGCCCTCGTGGCCACACCATAAGGCGGTTGATGCCCTTCTTTCGCCGCAAGAAAGCTAATATCCTGATAAAAATCGTGTCAAAATATCAGCCCAATCGGAGTTACGGATCTCCGGGAATTTAAGAAACGGTGGAAGGCCAGAATCTGAGAACGCAGAAATAGAAAGAGACAGAGAGACAGATCCAATCTCGGAGGGGCTCTCGCCCCTCCGCCGCCATGGAGGCCATGGACCAGAGGGGAAACCCTTTTCCCACCTAGGGAGAAGGTCAAGGAAGAACAAGAAGGAGGGGGGCTCTCTCCCCCTCGCTTCCGGTGGCACCGGAGTGCCACCAGGGCCATCATCGTGAGGCGGCGATCTACACCAACACCTCCGTCATCCTCACCAACATCTCCATCACCTTCCCCCATCTATCTACTGCGGTCCACTCTCCCGCAACCCGTTGTACCCTCTACTTGAACATGATGCTTTATGCTTCATATTATTATCCAATGATGTGTTGCCATCCTATGATGTCTGAGTAGATTATCGTTGTCCTATCGGTGATTGGTGAATTGCTATGATTGATTTAAATTGCTTGTGGTTATGTTGCTGTCCTTTGGTGCCCATCAAATGAGCGCGCGCGTGGATCACACCATAGGTTTAGTTGTATGTTGATAGGACTACGTATTGGAGGGCAAGAGTGACAGAAGCTTCAACCTAGCGTAGAAATTGATGCATACGGGATTGAAGGGGGACCAATATATCGTAATGCTATGGTTGGGTTTTACCTTAATTAACGTTATTAGTTGCGGATGCTTGCTAATAGTTTCAATCATAAGTGCGTAGAATTCCAAGTAAGGGATGACATGCTAGCAGTGGCCTCTCCCACATAAAACTTGTTATCGGTCTAGTAACGTAGTCAATTGCTTAGGGGCAATTTCGCAACTCCAACCACCACTTTTCCACACTCGCTATCATTAACTTTATTGTGTCTTTATCTTAACAGCCCCTAGTTTTATTTGCGTGCTCTTTATATTCTTGCAAACCTATCCCAAAAAAACTACAAAGTACTTCTGGCTTCATACTTGTTCTTGGTAAAGTAAACGTCAAGCGTGCGTAGAGTTGTATCGGTGGTCGATAGAACTTGAGGGAATATTTGTTCTGCCTTTAGATCCTCGTTGGGTTCGACACTCTTACTTATCGAAATAGGCTACAACTGATCCCCTACACTTGTGGGTTATCAAGACCTTTTTCTGGCGCCGTTGCCGGAGAGAAATAGCGTGGGGTGAATATTCTCGTGTGTGCTTGTTTGCTTTATCACTAAGTAGATTTTATTTGCTGTTCTAAGTTGTTCTCTATCTTCAGTTATGGATATGGAACACAAAATACCAAAAAACATAGGTGTACTTGCTACACATGGAGATGGGGATCCTCCTAAAACCCTCGATGCTAATTATGTGAAAGATATTATGTACTACTTTGATAATCCTGAGAAAACCCCATTCAACTATGTAATGGGAGTAACGTTGGATCAACGTGAATACTTTAGGGATTATCGCTTGACACAAAAAGGGAAACTGTTATGGGATCAAATTCATTTGTTGCATTGGTATGCTCGGCAACTATGCTTGAGATATGATTATACTTGTTGCTCTAGGATGAAGGCTCCACACCTTCCCTTTTCATGCAAATTTAATGATAATGAAACCTTAGCTTCTTATGCTAATGGTATATATGATTATTATGATGTGGAAGAAATAGAAGAATTCGTTGCTTTTAAGGGTGCTTATGAAATTGAATCTCTGTTTAAAAAGAACGATGCTTTTGATGATGATGTTTCTACGCCTGAAAATCTTGCTATATTGAAATATTGCTATTTGAATTATGAATATAACTCCAATATTGATGCGTTTATTGAGAAAGTCTCCGCTGTCCAAGAAGAGACTAATATTTTGCAGGAAACTATGGAAGAAGAAACTGATGACATTGTGAGCTCATTAGATGAAAAAGATGACGAGGAGAGCGAAGAACAAAAGAAGGAAGAGCGGATTAGCTACCTGTGCCCACCTTCTAATGAGAGTAACTCTTCAACTCATACATTGTTTAATTTCCATTCGTGCTTACCAAAGGATGATTGTTATGATGATTGCTATGATCCCGTTGATTCTTTTGAAATATCCCTTTTTGATGATGCTTGCTATGCTTGTGGCCAAGATGCCAATATGAATTATGCTTATGGATATGAACTTGCTATAGTTCCTTATGTTAAACATGAGATAGTTGCTATTGCACCCACACATGATAGTCCTATTATCTTTTTAAGTTCTCCAAACTACACTATATCGGAGAAGTTTGCACTTATTAAGGATTATATTGATGGGTTGCCTTTTATCGTTACACATGATGTTTTTGATGAATATAATATGCATGTGCTTGCTGCTCCTACTTGCAATTATTATGAGAGAGGAACTACATCTCCGCCTCTCTATGTTTCCAACATGATAAAATTGCAAGAAACTGCTTATACTATGCATTGGCCTTTACTTGATGTCCATGAATTGTTCTTGTATGACATGCCTATGCATAGGAAGAGAGTTAGACTTCGTTGTTTCATGACACATATCACTTTGTGCTCACTACTAAATGCCAAATTATTGCTAATTAAAATTGGCTTTGATATACCTAGGGATCCGGGTGGATCCATTACTTGAGCACTATATGCCTAGCTTAATGGCTTTAAAGAAAGCGCTGCCAGGGAGACAACCCGGAAGTTTTAGACAGTCATTTATTTTTGTTGTGTGCTTTTATATTGTTTAAAAACAAAAAATAAAGAGGGGAACCCACAACTTTTCGAAAAGAAAAGTGAAAGTGAGATAGACGAGCATTGTGAAAGTGGGGGACGTCCTTGAACTTTGTTCATGCCCATGGAAACTTTGTGAATCTTAATTACAGAAACTTTTCAACAAAAATAATTATCCCCTTGTACAATTCCATTGTATTATAAAAATAATGTGCCAAGGTTGCCTTTAGGATGTTTACAATGCTTGTTGGTTTGTGCGGTGCAGGACAGAAACTTTGGCTGTAGTGCGTGATTTTACATTTTTTGCTGGAACGTCAAATGGTTCTGAAACTTTTTGCACTGTCTTTATATACAATTTTTTTATTTTTCCTAATTTTATAAGAATTTTTCATGTATCAGAAGTATGGTGAATGTTCATATTATTACAGACTGTTCTGTTTTAGACAGATTCTGTTTTTGATGCATAGTTTGCTTGTTTTGATGAAACTATCAATTTCTATCAGTGGATTAAGCCATGGAAAAGTTATATTACAGTAGCTACAATGCAAAAACAAAATATGTATTGGTTTTCAACAGTACTTACAGTAGTGATTTGCTTTATTATACTAACGGATTTTACCGAGTTTTCTGTTGAAGTTTTGTGTGGATGAAGTGTTCGAAGATCGAGGAGGTCTCGATGTGAGGAGAAGAAGGAGAGGCAAGAGCTCAAGCTTGGGGATGCCCAAGACACCCCAAGTAAATATTCAAGGAGACTGAAGCATCTAAGCTTGGGGATGCACCGGAAGGCATCCCCTCTTTCTTCAACAAGTATCGGTATGTTTTCGGATTCGTTTCATTCATGTGATATGTGCAGATCTTGGAGCGTCTTTTGCATTTGGTTTTCACCTTTTCTTTTATGCACCATGCTGGTATGAGATAGTCCTTGGTTGATTTATAGAATGCTCTTTGCACTTCACTTGTATCTTTTGAGTATGGCTTTATAGAATGCTTGATGTGCTTCACTTATATCATTTGAAGTTTGGATTGCCTGTTTCTCTTCACATAGAAAACCGCCATTTGTAGAATGCTCTTTTGCTTCACTTATAATTGTTAGAGCGTGGGCACATCTTTTGTAGAAAGAATTAAAACTCTCTTGATTCACTTATATCTATTTAGAGAGTTGACAAGAATTGGTCATTCACATGGTTAGTCATAAAATCCTACATAAACTTGTAGATCGCTGAATATGATATGTTTGATTCCTTGCAATAGTTTTGCGATATAAAGATGGTGATATTAGAGTCATGCTAGTGGGTAGTTGTGGATTGTAGAAATACTTGTGTTGAGGTTTGTGATTCCCGTAGCATGCACGTATGGTGAACCGTTATGTGACGAAGTTGGAGCATGATTTATTTATTGATTGTCATCCTTTGTGTGGAGGTCGGGGGCGCGCGATGGTTAACTCCTACCAACCTCCCCCCCTAGGAGCATGCGTGTAGTACTTGGTTTCGATGGCTAATAATTTTTTGCAATAAGTATGTGAGTTCTTTATGACTAATGTTGAGTCCATGGATTATACGCACTCTCACCCTTCCACCATTGCTAGCCTCTCTTGTACCGCGCAACTTTAGCCGGTACCATACACCCACCATATACCTTCCTCAAAACAGCCACCATACCTACCTATTATTGCATTTCCATAGCCATTTAGAGATATATTGCCATGTAACTCCACCATTTCGTTTATTATGACACGCACCATCATTGTCATATTGCCTTGCATGATCGTAAGATAGCTAGCATGATGTTTCCATGGCTTGTCCGTTTTTTGATGTCATTGCTACGCTAGATCATTGCACATCCCGGTACACCGCCGGAGGCATTCACATAGATTCATATTTTGTTCTAGCTTGGAGTTGTAATCTTTGAGTTGTAAGTAAATAAAAATGTGATGATCTTCATTATTAGAGCATTGTCCCATGTGAGGAAAGGCCAAAAAAAAAGATGGCCTAAAAAAATAAAAATAAAAATAGAGAGGGGCTAAAAAAAGAAAGAGCCCCTAAAAAAACAAAAAAAATGAGAGAAAAGAGAGAAGGGACAATGCTACTATCCTTTTCCACACTTGTGCTTCAAAGTAGCACCATGATCTTCATAATAGAAAGTCTCTTGTTTTGTCACTTTGATATACTAGTGGGAATTTTCATTATAGAACTTGGCTTGTATATTCCAACGACGGGCTTCCTCAAATGCACTAGGTCTTCATGAGCAAGCAAGTTGATGCACACCCACTAGTTTTCTTTTTGAGCTTTCATACACTTATAGCTCTAGTGCATCCGTTACATGGCAATCCATACTCACTCACATTGATATCGATTGATGGACATCTCCATAGTCCATTGATTTGCCTAGTTGATGTGAGACTTTCTCCCACCTTTTGTCTATCACCACCTTCTATTCCACCCATAGTGCTATGTCCATGGCTCACGCTCATGTATTGCGTGAAAGTTGAAAAAGTAGGGATAACTTTCTTTGGCCATGTTATTTTGAAGAGACATGATTGCTTTATTAGTATGCTTGAAGTATTATTGTCTTAATGTCAAATGATAGACTATTGCTTTGAATCACTCGTGTCTTAATATTCATGCCATGATTAGATTACATGATCAAGATTATGCTAGGTAACATTCCACATTAAAAATTATCTTTTTTATCATTTACCTACTCGAGGATGAGCAGGAATTAAGCTTGGGGATGCTGATACGTCTCCGTCGTATCTATAATTTTTTATTGTTCCATGCCAATATTCTACAACTTTCATATACTTTTGGCAACTTTTTATACTATTTTTTGGGACTAACATATTGATCCAGTGCCCAATACCAGTTCCTGTTTGTTGCATGTTTTTTGTTTCGCGGAATATCCATATCAAACGGAGTCCAAACGGAATAAAACGGACGGATATTTTTTTGGAATATATATGAATTTTAAGGAAGCGGAATCAACATGAAACGATGCCCGAGTGGGACACGAGGCAGGGGGGCGCACACTGGGCCCTCGTGGCCACACCGTAAAGTGGTTGATGCTCTTCTTTCGCCGCAAGAGAGCTAATATCCGGATAAATATCATGTCAAAAAATCATCCCAATCGAAGTTACGGATCTCCGGGAATTTAAGAAACGGTGGAAGGCCAGAATCTGAGAACGCAGAAATGATAGTCTCGAACGTATCTATAATTTTTTATTGTTCCATGCTATTATTTATGAAGTCTTGGCTGTTTAATGGGCTTTATCATTCACTTTTATATCATTTTTGGGACTAACCTACTAACCCAAAGGCCCAGTCCAGATTGCTGTTTTTTGCCTGTTTCAGGATTTTGCAGAAAAGAATATCAAACGGAGTCCAAACGGAATGAAACTTTCGCGAGAGATATTTTTGGAGAAAATCACGCACGCGGAGCTTGAGAACCATGTCAGGGGATCAAGAGGTGGCCCGCGAGGGTGGGGGGAGCGCCCCCCTTCCCAGGGCGCGCCCCCTGCCTCGTGGCCCCCTCGAGCATCCCTCGGTGCCCTCCTTCTTCCTATATAAGTCTACGTACCCCAGAACCACCGTGAACAGAGATAAAACCCTAATTCCATCGCCGTACCTTCTGTTCCCGTGAAGATCCCATCTTGGAGCCTGTTCCGGAGCTCCACCGGAGGGGTATCCATCACGGAGTTCTTCTTCATCATCATCATCGCCCTCACCATGAGTTGTGAGTAGTTTACCACAGACCTTCGGGTCCATAGCTAGTATCTAGATGGCTTCTTCTCTCTCTCTGGATCTCAATACAAAGTTCTCCTCGGTCTTCGAGGAGATCTATTCGATGTAATCTCTTTTTGCGGTGTGTTTGTCGAGATCCGATGAATTGTGAGTTTATGATCAAGGTTATCTATGAAAGATATTTTGTTCTTCTCTGAACTTTTTATGTGTGGTCATAATATCCTTGCAAGTCTCTTCGAATTGTTAGTTTGGTTTGGCCTACTAGATCTATAGTTCTTGCAATGGGAGAAGTGCTTAGCTTTGCGTTCAATCTTGCGGTGTCCTTTCCCAGTGACAGTAGGGGCAGCAATGCACGTGTTGTATTGTTGCCATCGAGGATAAAAAGATGGGGTTTATATCATATTGCTTGAGTTTATCCCTCTACATCATGTCATCTTACTTAAGGCGTTACTCTGTTCTTATGAACTCAATACACTAGATGCATGTTGGATAGCGGTCGATGTGTGGAGTAATAGTAGTAGATGCAGAATCGTTTCGGTCTACTTGTCTCGGACGTGATGCCTATATACAATGATCATGCCTAGATAGTCTCATAAGTATTCGCTTTTCTATCAATTGCTCGACAGTAATTTGTTTACCCGTCGTAGAATATTGCTATCATGAGAGAAGCCATTAGAGAAAACTATGGCCCCCGGGTCTATTCTCAACATATCAATCTACCTCTACTTTACTTTTTATGCTTTTACTTTCTGTTCTTATAAACAAAAATACCAAAAATATAAAGTATCATCTCTATCAGATCTCACTTTCGTAAGTGACCGTAAAGGGATTGACAACCCCTTATCGCGTTGGCTGCGAAGTTCTTATTTGTTTGTGCAGGTGCGAGGACTCGCGCGTGGTCTCCTACTGGATTGATACCTTGGTTCTCAAAAACTAAGGGAAATACTTACGCTACTGTGCTGCATCTCCCTTTCCTCTTCAAGGGAATACAACGCAAGCTCGAGAAGTAGCAAGAATAATTTCTGGCGCCGTAGCCGGGGAGGCTTACGCAAAAGTCATATACCAAGTACCTATCGCAAACCCTTATCCTTCGCATTACATTTATTTGCCTCTCGTTTTCCTCTCCCCCACTTCACTCTTGTCGTTTTATTTGCCCTTCTTCCGCCGTGTGTTTATCATTCGCTTGCTTCTTGTTTGCTTGTGTGTGTTGGATTGCTTGTTTGTCACTATGGCTCAGAATAATACCAAATTGTGTGACTTCTCCAATACCAACAACAATGATTTTATTAGCACTCCGATTGCTTCTATTACCGATGCTGAATCTTGTGAGATCAATGCTGCTTTGTTGAATCTTGTCATGAAAGATCAATTCCCCGGCCTTCCTAGTGAAGATGCCGCTACCCATCCAAACAACTTTGTTGATTTGTGTGATATGCAAAAGAAAAGGAATACGGATAACGATATTGTTAAATTGAAGTTATTTCCGTTTTCACTTAGAGATCGTGCTAAAACTTGGTTTTCCTCTTTGCCTAGAAGTAGTATTGATTCATGGATTAAGTGCAAAGATGCTTTTATCTCTAAGTATTTTCCTCCTGCTAAGATCATCTCTTTTAGAAACGATATTATGAATTTTAAGCAACTAGATCATGAGCATGTTGCACAAGCTTGGGAGAGAATGAAATTAATGATACGTAATTGCCCTACACATGGTTTGAATCTATGGATGATTATTCAGAATTTTTATGCTGGCTTGAATTTTGCTTCTAGAAATCTTTTAGATTCGGCCGCCGAAAGCACTTTCATGGAAACTACCTTAGGAGAAGCTACCAAAATCCTAGATAATATTATGGTTAATTATTCTCAATGGCACACCGAAAGATCTACTAGTAAAAAAGTGCATGCTATCGAAGAAATTAGTGTTTTGAGTAGAAAGATGGATGAACTTATGAAATTATTTGCTGCTAAGAGTGCTTCTTCTGATCCTAATGATATGCCTTTGTCCACTTTGATTAAGAATAACAATGAATCTTTGGATGTGAATTTTGTTGGTAGGAATAATATTGGTAACAATGCTTATAGAGGTAATTTTAATCCTAGGCCTTTTCCTAGTAATTCCTCTAATAATTATGGTAATTCCTACAACAACTCTTATGGAAAGATGCCTTCTGAATTTGAAACTAGTGTTAAGGAGTTTATGATCTCGCAAAATAATTTCAATGCTTTGCTTGAAGAGAAATTGCTTAAGGTTGATGACTTGGCTAGAAGTGTGGATAGAATTACTCTTGATGTTGATTCTTTGAAACTTAGATCTATCCCACCTAAGCATGATATCAATGAGTCTCTCAAAGCCATGAGAATTTCCATTGATGAATGCAAAGAAAGAACCGCTAGGATGCGTGCTAAAAGAGAGGATTATACTAAATCGTGTTCTTCTAGTTATCATGAAAATAAAGATGAAGATTTGAAAGTTATTGATGTGTCTCCTATTAGATCCTTGTTTTCTAGTATAAATCTTGTTGAAAATAGGATTGGAGATGATTCTTCTTTAAGATGTCCCAATGATTTGGAGTTTTTAGATCTTGATGCTAAAATTGCTAAAAGTGGGAGTGAAGAGATTAAAACTTTGCATAGTGATGAACCCACTACTTTGGATTTCAAGGGATTCAGTTATGATAATTGCCCTTTGATTGATTGTATTTCCTTGTTGCAATCCGTACTAAATTCTCTGCATGCTTATAGTCAAAATAAAGCTTTCACCAAACACATAGTTGATGCTTTGATGCAATCTTATGAAGAAAAACTTGAGTTGGAAGTTTCTATCCCTAGAAAGCTTTATGATGAATGGGAACCTACTATCAAAATAAAAATAAAAGATCAAGAATGCTATGCTTTGTGTGATTTGGGTGCAAGTGTCTCCACTATCCCAAAAACTTTGTGTGATTTGCTAGGGTTCCATGAGCTTGATGATTTTTATTTAAATTTGCATCTTGCAGATTCCACTATTAAGAAAACCATTGTTCGGGAATTCGGTAACTGGTAACTGCTCGGTCGACTACTGATTAGCGATTAATCGGTTAATCGGCCATTTAACTGAATTAATCAGTCGATCATTAATCGGCTGCACATGAGAATATATTGGCGACATGTAACTAGTTTTTCATGTATTGTACACCACATAATCCAATGCTCATAGCTGCACATGAGATGAATCTTAGCAGAACTATACCTTGTTGGTTGGTGAATCCTTGGGGACCTGGTTCGAGGGGTTGCCGGCGCTGCTGCCTGGCCTAGGTCGCCGGCACTGTTGCCTGGCCTAGGTCGATGTTGCTGACTGTCCTATGTCGCCGCTGCTGCAACTTGCAGGTAGGGGCTAGAGGAGAGACGTGCAGAAGAGGATGGGAGGGGATGGGGGTCAGAGAAGGAGGGTAGGGCCGGCGACGGGAGCAGGGCGATCGCCGGCGGTGGCTAGGGCCGGCGAGGAGAAGCCATGGTCGTGACTCGTGAGGAGTCAGGAGAGGAAGGGGCGCTGCGATTTGGGAGAGGGAGGATGCAGTGTCGGAGGTTACGGGGCCAAATAATGGCCTGGATTGCCACTTCGGTACCGCCTTTTTTTAATGGATGCCACTTCATTTACCTGACGCATCACCGATTAATCGGTTTGACAACCAGTTAATCGTCTGACAGACGATTAAATGCCAGTTAATCGGCTTGACCATTTAATGAACCGAGTATGTGCTACTCGCCTCAGTTAGGCACTGAGTAGTGATTAAATGGTCATTTAAATGGTAACTCGGCCGAGTTCTTGAACAATGAAGAAAACTATGGGAAGAATTAATGATGTTCTTATTATTGCCAATAGGAATTATGTGCCCGTAGATTTCATTGTTCTTGATATAGATTGCAATCCTTCATGTCCTATTATTCTTGGTAGACCTTTCCTTAGAACGATTGGTGCAATTATTGATATGAAGGAAGGAAATATTAGATTCCAATTTCCGTTAAGGAAAGGCATGGAACACTTTCCTAGAAAGAAAATCAAATTACCATATGATTCTATCATGAGAGCCACTTATGGATTGCCTTCCAAAGATGGCAATACCTAGATTTATCTTGTATCGTGCCTAGCTAGGGGCGTAAAACGATAGCGCTTGTTGGGAGGCAACCCAATTTTTTTTTGCTGCTGTTAGGGAATAAATTTTGCATCTAGCCTATGATTAGATGTGGTTTCATGTTTTCTTTAGTGTTTGTGCCAAGTAGAACCTTTGGGAAGACTTGTGTGAAGTTTATGTGATCTTGCTGTGAAAAACAGAATCGTAAGCGCTCGCTAAAGTGGTTTTCAGATTTTACTGGAGCATGCTTTTTAGTTGATTATTTTTGCAGATGATTGGTAGAAAAACTCCGAAAATTTACCAATTTAGTTTGAATTTTTTGGAGTTCCAGATGTAGGCGAAACCTGCAGATTACTACAGACTGTTCTGTTTTTGACAGATTCTGTTTTTCATGTGTTGTTTGCTTATTCCGATGCATCTATGAGTAGTATTGTAGGATATGAACCATAGAGAAGTTGGAATACCGTAGGTTTAACTCCAATATAAAGAAAGAATGAATTCATTGCTGCACTTTTGAGTAGTGGTTTGCTTTCTTATACTAACGGAGCTCATGAGAATTTTTTTCTAAGTTTTGTGTTGTGAAATTTTCAAGTTTTGGGTATTGCTTTGATGGACTATGGAACAAGGAGTAGCAAAGGCCTAAGCTTGGGGATGCCCATGGCACCCCAAGTAAATTCAAGATAATCAAAAGCCTAAGCTTGGGGATGCCCCGGGAAGGCATCCCCTCTTTCGTCTTCATCCATTGGTAACTATACTTGGAGCTATATTTTTATTCGCAACATGATATGTGTTTTGCTTGGAGAGTCTTGTATAATTTGAGTCTTTGCTTGTTAGTTTGTGATACGTCCAAAACGTATCTATAATTTATGCTTGCTCCATGCCTCTTTTGGGTGATATTGCTATGATATTTATACACTTCCATACACTTTTGATCATATTTGGACTAACCTATTAACTCAGTGCACCCCAGTGCCAGTTTCTGTTTTCTGCTGTTTTTGTATTTCAGGTTTTCACGTTACGAGAACTGCCCGGAAAATTCCAGAAAAATTATATAAAAAATCAGCGTTCCAGAAGCTTCCCAGCTGCCAAAGGGTAGCCGGAGGGGGGGCACCAGGGCCCCAGGCGCCCTGGTGGCGCGGGCCCCCCCTGGCCGCGCCGGGGGGGGGGGGCGCCTGGGCCCCCCGAGCCTCCGCTGATGCCCCCCTTTGGCATATATTTATATCGCGTCCCGAAACCCTCGAGACGGGAACCCTTTTTCGCGATCTCATCTCTGTTCCGCTGCCGCCGCCGCTTCCAAGATCGGGAGCACCAGGAGAACTCTTCCCGGCACCCTGCCGGAGGGGAGGATCACCACCTGGAGCCTCTCCACCACATGGACGCCTCCCGGATGAGTTGTGAGTAGTCTCCCTTGGACCATGGGTCCATGACCAGTAGCTATGTGATGTTCTCCTCCCGTTCTTGTGCTTCACTAATTAGTCCTCGTGAGCTGCCCTACATGATCGAGGCACATATGTAATCCTTATGCTGTTGCTATGATGAGTTTGCTGGGATCCGATGGATTGTGAGATTATGTTCAGATTGTGTTTGAGTAATATATTTGATCTACCTCTTTTATATTTATGTTCGTAAGTAATTCTTGCAAGTTCCCCGTTGTTATTTTATTGCTTTGGCCAAGTAGTAGGTAGTGACTCCAAGAGGGAACATTATGCTTGATTGTGGGTTCATGCCCCTCGATGACTAGCTTGAGTGACAGAAACATGAGTCTAGGGGATGTGCTGTTGCCACAAGGGGGAAAACAACGGTGCTTGTGCCCGCGGGTGCAAGGATTGTTTACTTTATGCAAAGTTCTTTTAATGCAGTTGTCTGTTGCTTTGAGTTTACACTATGGGTGGGACTCGCAACTTAATACCAGCGAGATGTTCTGGATAGATATCTCAAGGTGGATGATTAGTACTAGATATTGATGGATTTCGGTCTACTTACCTTGGCGTACCGCCCATGCTTTGAACCTCTACCTTTCTTGCAATATAATTAGCATTGGTTTGCGCACATAATTCTGTCAATTGCCCAGCTGTAATTCGTTTACCTCACATAGCTGTTTTATCGTCTTTTGGGAGAGAGACATCACTAGTGAACATCATGGGACCCCGGTCCATATTACCATCATCGATCACATCCACTATTTACTTTACGCTTTTACTTACTATTGCAGCATTACCTATCACTATTATCACTTGCGTTTGATCCTTTGTAAACTACAAGGCCGGAGAGATTGACAACCTCTCTGTACTCGTTGGGAGCAAAGTTATTAGTATCTGTGTGCAGGTCCACGTTGATTGCTATTATATCTGGCGCCGTTAGCAGTTGACACCTTCTTGTTGAAACTGGGAGTCTCGGGGAAATCGATCCTTGGTATTGCCAAGGGAAAACTTCCGCTACACTGCATCTCAAACCTTCCACTTGGGGTAACCAACGAGGGGCGAGAAGCCATCAAGCAAAGTTTTCTGGCGCCGTTGCCGGGGACTCCACTCTTCAGGATAGGGGAGTTGCACGCTATCTTTCAGTTTTTGCTTTAGTATCTTTTATCGAAAATCACAAAAATAGTTATCTTGCTTGCTTGCTACTATGGGTTCCACCGAGAACACCAAGTTGTGTGACTTCACTAGTCACAACAACGATGACTTTATCTGCACACCTATCACTACACCTGCCACTTCAGCACCTTCATATGAAATTAAACCTGCTTTACTGAACCTAGTTATGAAAGATCAATTCTCCGGTGCTGGAGATGACGCTGCTTTACACTTAAACAATTTTATTGAACTCTGTGATATGCAAAAGTTCCAAGAAATAGATGGTAATATTGTTAAGCTTAAGCTTTTTCCTTTCTCCTTGAGAGAAGGAGCTAAAATTTGGTTTCGGTCTTTGCCTAGAAATAGCATAGATTCATGGGACAAGTGCAAAGATGCTTTTATTGGAAAATACTATCCACCTGCTAAAATTATCCAACTAAGAAGTAACATAATGAATTTTAAACAATTGGATAATGAACACGTTGCCCAAGCTTGGGAACGTATGAAATCTCTTATCAAGAACTGCCCTACTCATGGTTTGACTACTTGGATGGTTATCCAAACTTTTTATGCAGGCTTGAACTTTACCTCGCGGAACTTGTTAGATTCAGCCGCGGGAGGAACCTTTATGTCAACTACACTTGGTGCTGCCACAAAGCTTCTCGATGAGATGATGATCAATTATTCCCAATGGCACACCGAACGCTCTCCAACAGGTAGGAAGGTAAACTCTGTTGAGGAGATTTCCTCCCTAAATGAAAAAGTTGACTTGATCATGTCTCTACTTTCGAAGCAATCTTCTGTTGATCCTCGTGATGTTCCTTTAAATTCTTTGATTGCTCAAGAACAAGTAGATGTGAACTTTATCTCTAGAAACAATTTTAATAACAATGCTTATAGGAGTAACTTTGGTAGCAATCCTAGACCGTTCCCCTCTAATTCTTATGGGAACAACAATGCTTATCCTATTACCAAGAACTCCACTACTGAACTAGAGATTATGCTTAAAGATTTCATCACTACCCAAAAAACCTTTAATAAGAGTGTAGGAGAAAAGCTGAACAAACTAGATGATCTCTCTTTGAAGGTAGACAATTTAGCCAATGAGGTAGAATTGCTTAAAATTAAAACTTCTCCTCTTGAGGAGAGGAAGGTCACTCCTATGAATGCTATTCAAGTGCAAATTAACAAAAATATTAGGATGATGGCTAAACTAAAAGAGAGATGGGCTAGAGAAAGGGAGGAAGAAGATAGAATTAAGATCCCTCCTACCCACCACACTGTTGCTACAATCCAAGTTGTTGAGGATATCCAAACTCTTAGCACCCAATGCACTCCTGGTCCCAATGGACCTATTAATGGTGATGCTGTGACTATAGAAACTACCAAACAAGTGAACCTAAAGGACACCACTACCACCTTACTTGATAGTAGTGGCCTTGATTTTGATAATTGCACTCTTACCGAAGTTATTGATTTCCTTCACAAGATGTCTAGAGATCCCCGCACTAGCACGCTTAACCTTGCCTTCACAGAGCATATCACTAATGCTCTCATCAAAGCTAGGGAGGAGAAACTTAGAGTAGAAGCCTCCATACCTAGAAAGTTAGAAGATGGTTGGGATCCTATGATTAAAATTAAGTTGAATAACTTCTCTTGCTATGCTTTATGTGATGTTGGTGCTAGTACCTCTGTTATGCCCAAAAGAATATATGATATGCTTAAATTGAAACCTTTTGATTCTTGTTCTTTTGGTGTTCGTCTCGTTGATTCTTCCATAAAGAAACCTTTGGGGAGGATCGACGATGTTCTTATCATTATCAATGACAATTACGTTCCCGTTGATTTTACTATTATGGACATTGAATGTGAACCTTCTTGTCCAATTATTTTGGGACGTCCTTTTCTACGCACCGTTGGTGCTATCATTGACATGAAAGAGGGGAATATAAAATTCCAGTTTCCTCTCAAGAAAGGGATGGAACACTTCCCTCGAAAGAAGATTAAGTTACCTTTTGAGTCCGTTGTACGGGCTACCTATTCTTTTACTCTTGATAAGACTTGATCTCTATGCATTATGCCTAGCTTAAAGGCATAAAAGAAAGCGCTTTTGGGAGGCAGCCCACATGAATAAAATTTTATTTTGCTTTTGTTGTGTCTTGATGTTGTTTACTACAGTAGCATCATCATTGTATCTTTCCTTTTCAATTTTGTGCCAAGTGTAGCCTCTGATTGCAAGAAAGTTCAAAAGTTGTGATGTGCTGTCCAGGAAACAGATTCTGTCCTTGGATAGAAAAATTCGTATAAAATCACCAGACCATCTTTTTGGTCTGAATTTTTTCGGCAGCGTGCTCCATACAATTGTCTTTCGTGCGTCTGTTTTGAGTTTTTTTATTAGAGTTGCATAAGTGCCCCGAAAAAATCATTTACTACATGCTGTTCTGTTTTTCACAGATTCTGTCATGTTTTGCCTTTCCTTCATTTTGCAAACCTAGAGCTTGCTTTTTCTTTGCAAAAACCTTTTGGCAATCTTGAGAAACAGTAGATCTTCAAGAATATCCTTATTTCCAGCAAGGAACAATTATTTTATTAAGGGTACTAACCTCGCTAATCAGTTTATGATGAGTTATGTATGAAGGGAGTTTTCAAGTGTGCGAGGGAAGATGATAAAAAGATTCAGGAGTGTCAAACGCTCAAGCTTGGGGATGCCCCCATGCACCCCCAAGAAATATTCAAGGAGACTCAAGCGTCTAAGCTTGGGGATGCCCCCGTGCATCCCCTTCTCCATCAACATTATCAGTTCGTCTTTCGTTCCACTATATTTTTATCACTTCATGTGTTATGTGCTATGCTTGGAGCGTCTTGCTTTTAGTTTTCATTTTTAGTTTTCTTTAGCTTTTCATAACGAGTCGGAACTCAGCATTTATTTATGTGGGAGAGAAACACGCTCCACTTCTACCTAGAACATAACATAGAATTTTCATGTCTATCTTTGCTGTGTGTGTTCTTTGTCTTTCAATAGCTACTATCATGCTTAGCTTTTAGTTTTCATGCTTATCTTTTTAAAGAGCTTTTGTTTAGTTGGTTGCTTGAACTCTCTTTAATTATCATGATTATCTTGTTAAGAGAGTTTGCTTCCGTGGCACCGGTTGATATGTCTATGATAAAGATGCTACGTGCATAATGGCGCTTAGTAGTTCATGTTTTCTTATGGTTAGTCTCAAATAGCTGGAGGGTTTCCAATGTGTTATTGGAGTACCAACATGATTTGTTTGAATATGATGTGGTATGGTTTAGTAATATCTTCCTTCAAGAATTTATTTTGATTGACTTGGCGTATGCTCACGCATATTTTAAGACTGTAAAGAAAGTCTGTCAAGCCTTGATGATCTTTTGTTTCTGAGTAGCGATATAACTACCATGCCTGATTCAATGTTGCTTTGTCGCTCTGCATGATTATGACCGTCATTTCTCTCTTAGTTGGTTGCTCCCAGTCTTTTGCTAACCTCCACCTATACTAAGCGGACTGACTGCTTGTGCATCCAAACTCCTTTAAACTAGTTATGCCATATGAGTCCACCATACCTTCCTACATGGTATTTACCTACCATTCCTAACGGAGACTTTCATGTACCATCTCGAAATTATTCAAAGAAAAAGAAAAAATGCATTCCTATTTTGTGCCTCTGTTTTAAGTCCATGAGGAAGTAGTAGTTAATTCATGATCTTTTTAAGTTGGACAAGCTTCACCCCGGGATTGCATGTATAATGTGCAAACCCATAACACGAGAAGGAACTGGCATTGAGTGCGCCCGGCTCAAAATTAATATAACAAACAAACCCTCCTTCACGCTTTGTTCATGAGAAATCAGAAAAATTTGGCAGTGATAAACAAAGGAGATTAAGAGGATGTGATCGTCCTCATTCGGGAGCCGTTCCTCGAAACTTGTCCATCTCAAAGGGTAATTGAGTTATCTGCTAGCATTCGTTGACGAAACATGCATGATCTAAGAAGAAAATAATAATTACTACCCCTGTTTTTAAAACCAAGAGCTCTGGTACATGCTTTGTCTTTGTTTCCGATTACGGGTTTTCAACCTTGCCAACAAAAGCCACGGTTCGAGGGTATCCACCTTATTTTAAAGCACCAACTGCTGAGAGCATGATTGTCATTCTGAGTGTAATGTGCATTGTCCCAAAGTAGCATTGTCTTTTGCATGATTATGATATCGTTTATTTTGAAATCATTGTATCTAGTCTTCACTTAAACCTTGGAGGTGCCCCTGCATTTATGTTTTGCTTCACTAAAGGGGGCAAGCGAGATATCCGTTTATCATATTTGCACACCATGCTCATTAAAAATCTATTTGATGTTTCAATACCATGTTGTAAAACTTTCAGTTCTTTGTGATTTTCTCATGAGGCAACTTAATTACTACAGATTCATTATCTCAGTAAGCTTTTGTCATATGACTATGAAAAATCCTTATATGGTTAATAGCATGTCACCACAGAAATTATTCTTGTTATCATTTACCTACTCGAGGACGAGCAGGAATTAAGCTTGGGGATGTTGATACGTCCAAAATGTATCTATAATTTCTGCTTGCTCCATGCCTCTTTTGGGTGATATTGCTATGATATTTATACACTTCCATACACTTTTGATCATATTTGGACTAACCTATTAACTCAGTGCACCCCAGTGCCAGTTTCTGTTTTCTGCTGTTTTTGTATTTCAGGTTTTCACGTTACGAGAACTGCCCGGAAAATTTTAGAAAAATTATATAAAAAATCAGCGTTTCAGAAGCTTCCCAGCTGCCAAAGGGCAGCCAGAGGGGGGCCACCGGGGCCCCAGGCGCCCTGGTGGCGCGGGCCCCCCTGGCCGCGCCGGGGGGGCGCCTGGGCCCCCCGAGCCTCCGCTGATGCCCCCCTTTGGCATATATTTATATCGCGTCCCGAAACCCTCGAGACGGGAACCCTTTTTCGCGATCTCATCTCTGTTCCGCCGCCGCCGCCGTCGTTTCCAAGATCGGGAGCACCAGGAGAACTCTTCCCGGCACCCTGCCGGAGGGGAGGATCACCACCGGGAGCCTCTCCACCACCATGGACGCCTCCCGGATGAGTTGTGAGTAGTCTCCCTTGGACCATGGGTCCATGACCAGTAGCTATGTGATGTTCTCCTCCCGTTCTTGTGCTTCACTAATTAGTCCTCGTGAGCTGCCCTACATGATCGAGGCACATATGTAATCCTTATGCTGTTGCTATGATGAGTTTGCTGGGATCCGATGGATTGTGAGATTATGTTCAGATTGTGTTTGAGTAATATATTTGATCTACCTCTTTTATATTTATGTTCGTAAGTAATTCTTGCATGTTCCCCGTTGTTATTTATTGCTTTGGCCAAGTAGTAGGTAGTGACTCCAAGAGGGAACGTTATGCTTGATTGTGGGTTCATGCCCCTCGATGACTAGCTTGAGTGACAGAAACATGAGTCTAGGGGATGTGCTGTTGCCACAAGGGGGAAAACTGTTGGGGAACGTAGTATTTTAAAATTTTCCTACGATCACGCAAGATCTATCTACCAGATGCATAGCAACGAGAGGGAAGAGTGTGTCTACGTACCCTCGTAGACCGGGAGCGGAAGCGTCAAGTGACGCGGTTGATGTAGTCGAACTTCTTCGCGATTCAACCGATCAAGCACCGAACGTACGGCACCTCCGCGTTCAGCACACGTTCAGCTTGATGACGTCCCACGAGCTCTTGATCCAGTTGAGCTTCACGGGAGAGTTTCGTCAGCACGACGGCGTGGTGACGGATATGATGTATTCACCGGCGCAGGGCTTCGCCTAAGCACCGCGACGGTATGACCGAGGTGTGTTTCTGTGGAGGGGGGCACCGCACACGGCTGGAACAATTCAACTTGTGTGTCTTTGGGTGCCCCCTTGCCCCCGTATATAAAGGAGCAAGGGGGAGGCCGGCCGGCCCTTGTTTGGTTCGGCTAGGGTGCAATCCTACTAGGAATAGGATTGCAATCCTATTCCTAGTAGGAATCACCAAAGAAGGAAGAGAGGGAATAGGAAAAGAAGAAGAGGTGGCGCCCCCAACTCCTAGTCCAACTAGGAACCTTAGGTGGGGCGCCGGCCAGCCCTAGGGGCTTCCTCTCTCTTTTCCATAAGGCCCACTATGGACCATCCCCCTTCGTAGGGGGTTCCGGTAACCCCCTCCGGCAATCCCGATAAATCCGAAACTTTTCCGGTATACTTCCGGTGTCCGAATATAGTCGTCCAATATATCAATCTTTATGTCTCGGACATTCCGAGACTCCTCGTCATGTCCGTGATCTCATCCGGGACTCCGAACTACCTTCGGTACATCAAAACTCATAAACTCATAATACCGATCGTCATCAAACGTTAAGCGTGCGGACCCTACGGGTTCGAGAACTATGTAGACATGACCGAGACTCATCTCCGGTCAATAACCAATAGCAGAACCTGGATGTTCATATTGGCTCCTACATATTCTACGAAGATCTTTTATCGGTCAGAACCGCATAACAACATACGTTGTTCCTTTTGTCAACGGTATGTTACTTGCCCGAGATTCGATCGTCGGTATCTCTATACCTAGTTCAATCTCGTTACCGGCAAGTCTCTTTACTCGTTCCGTAACACATCATCTCGTGACTAACTCATTAGTCCTTTTGCTTGCAAGGCTTATTGTGATGTGTGTTACCGAGAGGGCCCAGAGATACCTCTCCGACACTCGGAGTGACAAATCCTAATCTTGATCTATGCCAACACCACGAATACTTTCGGAGACACCTGTAGAGCATCTTTATGATCACCCAGTTATGTTGTGACGTTTGATAGCACACAAGGTGTTCCTACGGTATTCGGGAGTTGCATAATCTCATAGTCATAGGAACATGTATAAGTCATGAAGAAAGCAATAGCAGTAAAACTAAACGATCATAGTGCTATGCTAACGGATGGGTCTTGTCCATCACATCATTCTCCTAATGATGTGATCCCGTTGATCAAATGACAACTCATGTCTATGGGTAGGAAACATAACCATCTTTGATCAATGAGCTAGTCTAGTAGAGGCATACTAGGGACATACTGTTTTGTCTATGTATCCACACATGTACTAAGTTTCCGGTTAATACAATTCTAGCATGAATAATAAACATTTATCATGATATAAGGAAATACAAATAACATCTTTATTATTGCCTCTAGGGCATATTTCCTTCAGTCTCCCACTTGAACTAGAGTCAATAATCTAGCTCACATCGCCATGTGATTTAATACCGATAGTTCACATTGTTATGTGAATAACACCCATAGTTCACATCACCATGTGACCAACACCCAAAGGGTTTACTAGAGTCAATAATCTAGTTCACATCGCTATGTGATTAATACCCAAGAGTAATAAGGTGTGATCATGTTTTGCTTGTGAGAGAAGTTTAGTCAACGGGTCTGTCACATTCAGATCTGTATGTATTTCGCAAATTTCTATGTCTACAATGCTCTGCATGGAGCTACTCTAGCTAATTGCTCCCACTTTCAATACGCATCCAGATTGATACTTAGAGTCATCTGGATTTAGTGTCAAAGCTTGCATCGGCGTAACCCTTTACGACGAACTCTTTATCACCTCCATAATCGAGAAATATTTCCTTAGTCATCCTGTTACTAAGGATAATTTTGACCGCTGTCCAGTGATCTACTCCTAGATCACTATTGTACCTCCTTGTTAGACTTATAGCAAGGCACACATCAGGTCTGGTACACAGCATTGCATACATGATAGATCCTATGGCTGAGGCATAGGGAATGACTTTCATTTTCTCTCTATCTTCTGCAGTGGTCGGGCATTGAGTCTTACTCAACTTCATACCTTGTAATACAGGCAAGAACCCTTTCTTTGACTGATCCATTTTGAACTTCTTCAAAATCTTATCAAGGTATGTGCTTTGTGAAAGTCCAATTAAGAGTTTTGATCTATCTCTATAGATCTTGATGCCTAATATATAAGCAGCTTCACCGAGGTCTTTCATTGAAAAACTCTTATTCAAGTATCCTTTTATGCTATCCAGAAATTCTATATCATTTCCAATCAACAATATGTCATCCACATATAATATTAGAAATGCTACAGAGCTCCCACTCACTTTCTTGTAAATACAGGCTTCTCCAAAAGTCTGTATAAAACCATGTGCTTTGATCACCTCATCAAACGTATATTCCAACTCCGAGATGCTTGCACCAGTCCATAGATGGATCGCTGGAGCTTGCATACTTTGTTAGGACCTTTTGGATCGACAAAACCTTCTGGTTGCATCATATACAACTCTTCTTTGAGATATCCATTTAGGAATGCAGTTTTGAGATCCATTTGCCAGATTTCATAATCATAAAATGCGGCAATTGCTAACATGATTCAGACAGACTTAAGCATCGCTACAGGTGAGAAAGTCTCATCATAGTCAACTCCTTGAACTTGTCGAAAACCTTTCGCAACAAGTCGACCTTTGTAAACAGTAATATTACCATCTGCGTCGGTCTTCCTCTTGAAGATCCATTTATTTTTGATGTCCTGCCGATCATCGGGCAAGTCAACCAAAGTCCATACTTTGTTCTAATACATGGATCCCATCTCAGATTTCATGGCCTTAAGCCATTTTGCGGAATCTGGGCTCATCATCGCTTCCTCATAGTTCGTAGGTTCATCATGGTCCAGTAACATGATTTCCAGAACTGGGTTGCCGTACCACTCTGGTGTAGAACGTACTCTGGTTGATCTATGATGTTCAGCAGAAACTTGATCTGAAGTTTCATGATCATCATCATTAACTTCCTCACTGATTGGTGTAGGAATCACTGGAACAATTTTTTGTGATGTACTACTCTCCAATTCAGGAGAAGGTACAATTACCTCATCAAGTCAACCAAAGTCCATACTTTGTTCTAATACATGGATCCCATCTCAGATTTCATGGCCTTAAGCCATTTTGCGGAATCTGGGCTCATCATCGCTTCCTCATAGTTCGTAGGTTCATCATGGTCCAGTAACATGATTTCCAGAACTGGGTTGCCGTACCACTCTGGTGCAGAACGTACTCTGGTTGATCTACGATGTTCAGCAGAAACTTGATCTGAAGTTTCATGATCATCATCATTAACTTCCTCACTGATTGGTGTAGGAATCACTGGAACAATTTTCTGTGATGTACTACTCTCCAATTCAGGAGAAGGTACAATTACCTCATCAAGTTCTACTTTCCTCCCACTCACTTCTTTCGAGAGAAAACTCCTTCTCTAGAAAGGATCCATTCTTAGCAACGAATATATTGCCTTCGGATCTGTGATAGAAGGTGTACCCAACAGTCTCTTTTGGGTATCCTATGAAGACACATTTCTCCGACTTGGGTTCGAGCTTATCAGGTTGAAGCTTTTTCACATAAGCATCGCAGCCCCAAACTTTAAGAAACGACAACTTTGGTTTCTTGCCAAACCATAGTTCATTCGGTGTCATCTCCACGGATTTAGATGGTGCCCTATTTAACGTGAATGTAGCTGTCTCTAATGCATAACCCCAAAAGCGATAGTGGTAGATCAGTAAGAGACATCATCGATCGCACCATATTTAATAAAGTACGGTTATGACGTTCGGACACACCATTACACTGTGGTGTTCCAGGTGGCGTGAGTTGTGAAACTATTCCACATTGTTTCAAATGAAGACCAAACTCGTAACTCAAATATTCTCCTCCACGATCAGATCGTAGAAACTTTATTTTCTTGTTACGATGATTCTCTACTTCACTCTGAAATTCTTTGAACTTTTCAAATGTTTCAGACTTGTGCTTCATTAAGTAGATATACCCATATCTGCTCAAATCATCAGTGAAGGTCAGAAAATAACGATACCCGCCGCGTGCTTCAACACTCATTGGTCCACATACATCAGTATGTATGATTTCCAACAAATCTGTTGCTCGCTCCATAGTTCCGGAGAACGGAGTTTTAGTCATCTTGCCCATGAGGCATGGTTCGCAAGCACCAAGTGATTCATAATCAAGTGATTCCAAAAGTCCATTATTATGGAGTTTCTTCATGCGTTTTACATCAATATGACCCAAACGGCAGTGCCACAAATAAGTTGCACTATCATTATTAACCTTGCATCTTTTGGCTTCAATATTATGAATATGTGTATCACCACGATCGAGATCCAACAAACTATTTTCATTGGGTGTATGACCATCGAAGGTATTATTCATGTAAACAGAATAACAATTATTCTATGACTTTAAATGAATAACCGTATTGCAACAAATATGATCAAATCATATTCATGCTCAACGCAAATGCCAAATAACATTTATTTAGGTTTTACACTAATCCCGAAAGTATAGGGAGTGTGCGATGATGATCATATCAATTTTGGAACCACTTCCAACACACATCGTCACTTCACCTTTAACTAGTCTCTGTTCATTCTGCAATTCTCGTTTCGAGTTACTAATTTTTAGCAACTGAACCGGTATCAAATACCCAGGGGTTGCTATGAACACTAGTAAAGTACACATCAATAATCTGTATATCAAAATATACCTTTGTTCACTTTGCCATCCTTCTTATCCGCCAAGTATCTAGGGCAGTTCCACTTCCAGTGACCATTTCCTTTGCAGTAGAAGCACTTAGTTTCAGGCTTGAGTTTTAGCTTTGGGTTTCTTCACGGGAGTGACAACGTGCTTGTCATTCTTATAGAAGTTCCCCTTCTATCCCTTTGCCCTTTACTTGAAACAAGTGGTCTGGTTAACCATCAACACTTGATGTTCTTTCTTGATTTCTACCTTCGCCGATTTCAGCATCGTGAAGAGCTCGGGAATTACTTTCATCATCCCTTGCATATTATAGTTCATCACGAAGTTCTACTAACTTGGTGATAGTGTCTAGAGAACTTTGTCAATTACTATCTTATCTGGAAGATTAACTCCCACTTGATTCAAGCAATTGTACTACCAAGACAATCTGAGCACATGCTCACTGGTTGAGCTATTCTCCTCCATCTTGTAGGCAAAGTACTGTCAGAGGTCTTATACCTCTCGACACGGGCATGAGTATGAAATACTAATTTCAACTCTTGGAACATCTCATATGCTCCGTGGCGTTTCAAAACGTTTTTGAAGTCCCGGTTATAAGCCGTAAAGCATGGTGCACTAAACTATCAAGTAGTCATCATATCGAGCTTTTGTCAAAACGTTCATAACGTCTACATCTGCTCCTGCAATAGGTCTGTCACCTAGCGGTGCTTCAAGGACATAATTCTTCTGTGCAGCAATGAGGATAATCCTCAGATCACGGAACAATTCCGCATTATTGCTACTAACATCTTTCAACTTGGTTTTCTCTAGGAACATATAAAAAATAAACGTGGAGCAACATCGCGAGCTATTGATCTACAACATAGATATGCTAATACTACCAGGACTAAGTTCATGATAAATTAAAGTTCAATTAATCATATTACTTAAGAACTCCCATTGAGATAGACATCCCTCCGGTCATCTAAATGATCACGTGATCCAAATCAACTAAACCATGTCCGATCATCACGTGAGATGGAGTAGTTTCAATGGTGAACATCTTATGTTGATCATATCTACTATATGATTCACGCTCGACCTTTCGGTCTCCAGTGTTCCGAGGCCATATATGCATATGCTAGGCTCGTCAAGTTTAACCCGAGTATTCTGCGTGTGCAAAACTGGCTTACACCCGTTGTATTTGAACGTAGAGCTTATCACACCCGATCATCATGTGGTGTCTCGGCACGACGAACTTTCGCAACGGTGCATACTCAGGGAGAACACTTATACCTTGAAATTTAGTAAGGGATCATCTTATAATGCTACCGTCGTTCTAAGCAAAATAAGAAGCATAATAAGATAAACATCACATGCAATCAAAATATGTGACATGATATGGCCATCATCATCTTGTGCTTTTGATCTCCATCTCCAAAGCACCGTCATGATCACCTTCGTCACCGGCGTGACACCTTGATCTCCATCGTAGCATCGTTGTCGTCTTGCCAACTATTGCTTCTACGACTATCGCTACCGCTTAGTGATAAAGTAAAGCAATTACATGGCGATTGCATTTCCTACAATAAAGCGACAACCATATGGCTCCTGCCAGTTGCCGATAACATTACAAAACATGATCATCTCATACAAAAACGTATAACTCATCATGTCTTGACCATATCACATCACAACATGCCCTGCAAAAACAAGTTAGACGTCCTCTACTTTGTTGTTGCAAGTTTTACGTGGCTGCTACGGGCTTAGCAAGAACCGTTCTTACCTACGCATATGAAACCACAACGATGTTTCGTCAAGTATGTGCTGTTTTAACCTTCACAAGGACCGGGCGTAGCCACACTTGATTCAGCTAAAGTAAGAGAGACAGACACCCGCCAGTCACCTTTAAGCAACGAGTGCTCGTAACGGTGAAACCAGTCTCGCGTAAGCGTACGCGTAATGTCGGTCCGGGCCGCTTCATCTCACAATACCGCCGAAGCAAAGTATGACATGCTGGTAAGCAGTATGACTAGTATCGCCCACAACTCATTGTGTTCTACTCGTGCATATCATCTACGCATAGACCTGGCTCATGATGCCACTGTTGGGGAACGTAGTATTTTAAAATTTTCCTACGATCACGCAAGATCTATCTACCAGATGCATAGCAACGAGAGGGAAGAGTGTGTCTACGTACCCTCGTAGACCGGGAGCGGAAGCGTCAAGTGACGCGGTTGATGTAGTCGAACTTCTTCGTGATTCAACCGATCAAGCACCGAACGTACGGCACCTCCGCGTTCAGCACACGTTCAGCTTGATGACGTCCCACGAGCTCTTGATCCAGTTGAGCTTCATGGGAGAGTTTCGTCAGCACGACGGCGTGGTGACGGATATGATGTATTCACCGGCGCAGGGCTTCGCCTAAGCACCACGGTGGTATGACCGAGGTGTGTTTCTGTGGAGGGGGGCACCGCACACGGCTGGAACAATTCAACTTGTGTGTCTTTGGGTGCCCCCTTGCCCCCGTATGTAAAGGAGCAAGGGGGAGGCCGGCCGGCCCTTGTTTGGTGCGGCTAGGGTGCAATCCTACTAGGAATAGGATTGCAATCCTATTCCTAGTAGGAATCACCAAAGAAGGAAGAGAGGGAATAGGAAAAGAAGAAGAGGTGGCGCCCCCCAACTCCTAGTCCAACTAGGAACCCTAGGTGGGGCGCCGGCCAGCCCTAGGGGCTGCCTCTCTCTTTTCCATAAGGCCCACTATGGACCATCCCCCTTCGTAGGGGGTTCCGGTAACCCCCTCCGGCAATCCCGATAAATCCGAAACTTTTCCGGTATACTTCCGGTGTCCGAATATAGTCGTCCAATATATCAATCTTTATGTCTCGGACATTCCGAGACTCCTCGTCATGTCCGTGATCTCATCCGGGACTCCGAACTACCTTCGGTACATCAAAACTCATAAACTCATAATACCGATCGTCATCAAACGTTAAGCGTGCGGACCCTACGGGTTCGAGAACTATGTAGACATGACCGAGACTCATCTCCGGTCAATAACCAATAGCGGAACTTGGATGTTCATATTGGCTCCTACATATTCTACGAAGATCTTTTATCGGTCAGAACCGCATAACAACATACGTTGTTCCTTTTGTCAACGGTATGTTACTTGCCCCAGATTCGATCGTCGGTATCTCTATACCTAGTTCAATCTCGTTACCGGCAAGTCTCTTTACTCGTTCCGTAACACATCATCTCGTGACTAACTCATTAGTCCTTTTGCTTGCAAGGCTTATTGTGATGTGTGTTACCGAGAGGGCCCAGAGATACCTCTCCGACACTCGGAGTGACAAATCCTAATCTTGATCTATGCCAACACCACGAATACTTTCGGAGACACCTGTAGAGCATCTTTATGATCACCCAGTTACGTTGTGACGTTTGATAGCACACAAGGTGTTCCTACGGTATTCGGGAGTTGCATAATCTCATAGTCATAGGAACATGTATAAGTCATGAAGAAAGCAATAGCAGTAAAACTAAATGATCATAGTGCTATGCTAACGGATGGGTCTTGTCCATCACATCATTCTCCTAATGATGTGATCCCGTTGATCAAATGACAACTCATGTCTATGGCTAGGAAACATAACCATCTTTGATCAATGAGCTAGTCTAGTAGAGGCATACTAGGGACATACTGTTTTGTCTATGTATCCACACATGTACTAAGTTTCCGGTTAATACAATTCTAGCATGAATAATAAACATTTATCATGATATAAGGAAATACAAATAACATCTTTATTATTGCCTCTAGGGCATATTTCCTTCAAAAACAACGGTGCTTGTGCCCGCGGGTGCAAGGATTGTTTACTTTACGCAAAGTTCTTTTAATGCAGTTGTCTGTTGCTTTGAGTTTACACTATGGGTGGGACTCGCAACTTAATACCAGCGAGATGTTCTGGATAGATATCTCAAGGTGGATGATTAGTAGTAGATATTGATGGATTTCGGTCTACTTACCTTGGCATACCACCCATGCTTTGAACCTCTACCTTTCTTGCAATATAATTAGCATTGGTTTGCGCACATAATTCTGTCAATTGCCCAGCTGTAATTCGTTTACCTCACATAGCTGTTTTATCGTCTTTTGGGAGAGAGACATCACTAGTGAACATCATGGGACCCCGGTCCATATTACCATCATCGATCACATCCACTATTTACTTTATGCTTTTACTTACTATTGCAGCATTACCTATCACTATTATCACTTGCGTTTGATCCTTTGTAAATTACAAGGCCGGAGAGATTGACAACCTCTTTGTACTCGTTGGGAGCAAAGTTATTTGTATCTGTGTGCAGGTCCACGTTTATGTCTAATATATCTGGCGTCGTTAGCAGTTGACACCTTCTTGTTGAAACTGGGAGTCTCAGGGAAATCGATCCTTGGTATTGCCAAGGGAAAACTTCCGCTACACTGCATCTCAAACCTTCCACTTGGGGTAACCAACGAGGGGCGAGAAGCCATCAGTTTGCCACAATCATCCTTGTTGTACACACCTATTTGAGAGAGTTAAATATGGCCTAGAAATTGTTAGAACAATCTATGTGCTTCACTTATATCTTTTGAGTTGAATAGTTTTTGCTCTAGTGCTTCACTTATATCTTTTAGAGCACGGTGGTGGTAATATTTTTTAGAAATTGTTGAACTCTCATACTTCAATTATATCTATTTGAGAGTCTATTAAAACAGCATGGTAATGTGTTTAGGCTAAAGAAACTAGTCTTCACATGATAAACATCCAATGTCAATGTAGTAAAAAAATCACACTAAGTGCATTGAATAGAATGAGATGTTGGATGCTTGATAATTGTTTTGAGACATGAGGATAGTGATATTAGAGTCATGCCAGTGTAGTTAATATGAAACTAAGAAATACTTGTGTTAAGTTTAGTGATTCCCGTATCATGCACGTATGGTGAACCGCTATGTGATGAAGTTAGAGCATGAGGTATTTGTAGAGTGCCAACCTTTGTGTGGAGGTCGGGGCGCGCGATGGTTAACTCCTACCAACCTCCCCCCTAGGAGCATGCGTTGATGGCTTTGTTTTGATGACTCATAGATATTTGCAATGAGTATATGAGTTCTTATGACTAATGTTGAGTCCATGGATTATACGCACTCTCACTCTTCCACCATTGCTAGCCTCTCTTGTACCGCGCAACTTTCGCCGGTGCCATAACCACTGTATATCCTTCCTCAAAACAGCCACCATATTGTTCCTCAAAACAGCCACCATACCTACCTATCATGGCATTTCCATAGCCATTCCGAGATATATTGCCATGCAACTTTCCACCGTTCCGCTCATATGACACGCATCATATTGTCATATTGCCATGCATGATCATGTAGTTGACATCGTAATTGTGGCAAAGCCACCATGCATAATTTTTCATATATGTCACTCTTGATTCATTGCATATCCCGGTACACCGCCGGAGGCATTCTTGTAGAAGTCATACTTGTTGTAGTATCGAGTTGTAATTTCGAGTTGTAATAAAAAGTGTGATGATCATCATTATTAGAGCATTGTCTCATGTGAGGAAAGGCCAATAAAAAAAAGGAGATGACCCAAAAAAATAGAGAGGGGCTAATAAAAAAAAGAGAAAGCCCCTCCAAAAAAATGGGAGAAAAGAGAGAAGGGACAATTGCTACTATCTCTTTTCCACACTTGTGCTTCAAAGTAGCACCATGTTCTTCATTGTAGAGAGTCTCATGCTTAGTCACTTTCATATACTAGTGGGAATTTTCATTATATAACTTGGCTTGTATATTCCAACGATGGGCTTCCTCAAATGCCCTAGGTCTTCGTGAGCAAGCAAGTTGGATGCACACCCACTAGTTTCTTTTGTTGAGCTTCCATTCATATTTAGCTCTAGTGCATCCGTTGCATGGCAATCCCTACTCACTCACATTGATATCTATTGATGGGCATCTCCATAGCCCGTTGATACGCCTACTTGATGTGAGACTATCTCCCTCCATTTTGTCTTCTCCACAACCACCTCTATTCCACACATAGTGCTATATCCATGGCTCACGCTCATGTATTGCGTGAAAATTGAAAGGTTTGAAAAGATAGAGTATGAAAACAAGTGCTTGGCTGAAATCGGGGTTGTGCATAATATGAATATTTTGTGTGATGAAGAGGGAGCATAGCCAGACTATATGATTTTGTAGGGATATCTTACTTTAGCCATAGTATTTTGAGAAAACATGATTGCTTTATTAGTATGCTTGAAGTATTGTTATTTCTTATGTCAATATAGACTTTTATCTTGAATATTTCAGATCTGAACATTCATGCCACAATTAAGAGAATTACATTGAAAAACTATATTGGTTAGCATTCCACATCAAAAATTCTTTCTTTATCATTTACCTACTCGAGGACGAGCAGGAATTAAGCTTGGGGATGCTTGATACATCTCCAACGTATCTATAATTTTTTATTGTTCCATGCTATTATTTATGAAGTCTTGGATGTTTAATGGGCTTTATCATTCACTTTTATATCATTTTTGGGACAAACCTACTAACCCAAAGGCCCAGTCCAGATTGCTGTTTTTTGTCTGTTTCAGGGTTTTGCAAAAAAAGAATATCAAACAGAGTCCAAACGGAATGAAACTTTCACGAGAGATATTTTTGGAGAAAATCACGCATGCGGAGCTTGAGAGCCATGTCAGGGGATCAAGAGGTGTCCCACGAGGGTGGGGGCGCGCCCCCCTGCATCGTGGCCCCCTCGAGCGGCCCCCGGTGCCCTCCTTCTTCCTATATAAGTCTACGTACCCCAGAACCTCCGTGAACAGAGAGAATACCCTAATTCCGCCGCTGTACCTTCTGTTCCCGTGAAGATCCCATCGTGGAGCCTGTTCCGGAGCTCCACCGGAGGGGGATCCATCACGGAGTTCTTCATCATCATCATCATCGCCCTCACCATGAGTTGTGAGTAGTTTACCACAGACCTTCGGGTCCATAGCTAGTATCTAGATGGCTTCTTCTCTCTCTCTGGATCTCAATACAAAGTTCTCCTCGGTCTTCAAGGAGATCTATTCGATGTAATCTCTTTTTGCGGTGTGTTTGTCGAGATTCGATGAATTGTGAGTTTATGATCAAGGTTATCTATGAAAGATATTTGGTTCTTCTCTGAACTTTTTTATGTGTGCTCATAATATCCTTGCAAGTCTCTTCGTATTGTTGGTTTGGTTTGGCCTACTAGATCTATAGTTCTTGCAATGGGAGAAGTGCTTGGCTTTGGGTTCAATCTTTTGGTGTCCTTTCCCAGTGACAGTAGGGGCAGCAAGGCACGTATTGTATTGTTGCCATCGAGGATAAAAATATGAGGTTTATATCATATTGCTTGACTTTATCCCTCTACATCATGTCATCTTGCTTAAGGCGTTACTCTCTTCTTATGAACTCAATACACTAGATGCATGCTGGATAGCGGTCGATGTGTGGAGTAATAGTAGTAGATGCAGAATCTGTTGGGGAACGTAGCAGAATTCAAAAAAATTCTACGCTTACACCATGATCCATCTAAGGAGACATCTAGCAACGAGCAAATAAGAGTGCATCTACATACCGTTATGTAGATCGCGAGCGGAAGCTTTCGAAGAAGTGTGGATGAAGTAGTCGTACTCTTCGCGTTCTTCGTCACCGATGATCTAGCGCCGAACGGACGGCACCTCCGCGTTCAACACACGTCCGGTACAGCAACGTCACCTCCTTCTTGATCCAGCAAGGGGGGAGGAGAGGTCATCGGAGATCCAGCAGCACGACGGCGTGGTGGTGGATGCAGCGGGAAATCCTGCAGGGCTTCGCCAGCGCCCTGCGGAGGGAGTATGAGGTGTGACGGGAGGGGGAGAGGCGCCAGAGGATTGGGTGCGGCTGCCCTCTCCCCCCCCCCCACATATATATAGGGGGTCAGGGGGGGTGCGCTGGCCCTGCAGATCCCATCTGCAGGGTGGGGCGGCGGCCAGGGGGGGATTCTTGCCCCCCAAGGCAAGGTGGCGCCCCATCCCCCTTAGGGTTTCAACCCTAGGCGCATGGGGAGGAGGGCCCATGTGGTGCGCCAGCCCACCAGGGCTGGCCACTTCCCCCTTGCGGCCTAGGGGCCCCACCGGGATGGGTGGCCCCACCCGGTGGACCCCCGGGACCCCTCCGGTGGTCCTGGGACACTCCCGGTGACCCCCGGAGATCACCCGATGGCCGAAACTGGACTGCCTATATATAATTATTTACCTCCGGATCATTCCGGAAATCCTCATGACGTCCGGGATCTCATCCGGGACTCCGAGCAACTTTCGGGTTTCCACGTGCATGTATCTCTACGACCCTAGCGTTACCGAACCTTAAGTGTGTAGACCCTACGGGTTCGGGAGACATGTAGACATGACCGAGACCACTATCCGGTCAATAACCAACAGCGGGATCTGGATACCCATGTTGGTTCCCACGTGTTCCTCAATGATCTTCATCGGATGAACCACCGTGTGAAGGATTCACTCAATCCCGTATGTTATTCCCTTTGTCCATCGGTACGGTTCTTGCCTGAGATTCGATCGTCGGTATTCCCGATACCTTGTTCAATCTCGTCACGGCAAGTCTCTTTACTCGATTCGTAATCCATCATCCCGTGACTAACTCCTTAGTCACCTTGAGCTCATTATGATGATGTCTTACCGAGTGGGCCCAGAGGTACCTCTCCGTCATACGGAGTGACAACATCCCAGTCTCGGTTCGTACCAACTCAACAGACACTTTCGGAGATATCCGATGCGTACCTTTATAGCCACCCAGTTACGTTGTGACGTTTGGCATACCCAAAGTATTCATACGGCATCCGGGAGTTGTACAACCTCATGGTCTATGGAATAAATACTTGACACCGAAAAGCTTATGCATTACGAACTATACGATCTCGTGCTATGCTCAGGATTGGGTCTTGTCCATCACATCATTCTCCTAATGATGTGATCCCGTTATCACTGACATCCTATGTCCATGGTCAGGAAACCTTGACCATCTGTTGATCAACGAGCTGGTAACTAGAGGCTTACCAGGGACTCATTGTGGTCTATGTATTCACACATGTATCGCTGTTTCCGTACAATACAATTCAAGCATGAATAACAGACGATTATCATGAACAAGGAAATATAATAATAATACTTTTATTATTGCCTCTAGGGCATATTTCCAACAGTTTCCCACTTGCACTAGAGTCAATAATCCAGTTACATTGTGATGAATCGAACACCCATAGAGTTCTGGTGTTGATCATGTTTTGCCCGTGGAAGAGGTTTAGTCAACGGGTCTGCAACATTCAGATCCGTATGCACTTTACAAATATCTATGTCTCCATCCTGAACATAATTCCGGATGGAGTTGAAACGGCGCTTGATGTGCTTGGTCTTCTTGTGAAACCTGGGCTCCTTGGTAATGGCAATAGCACCAGTGTTGTCACAGAAGAGAGTCATTGGGCTTGACGCGCTTGGAATGACTCCTAGGTCGGTGATGAACTCCTTCATCCAGACTCCTTCCTGCGCTGCTTCGCAAGCAGCTATGTACTCCGCTTCACATGTAGAATGCGCCACCACGCTCTGCTTGCAACTGCACCAGCTGACTGCCCCACCATTCAAAATATACACGTATCCGGTTTGTGACTTTGAGTCATCCAGATCTGTGTCGAAGATAGCATCGACGTAACCCTTTACGACGAGCTCCCCGTCACCTCCATAAACGAGAAACATATCCTTAGTCCTTTTCAGGTACTTCAGGATGTTCTTGACCGCTGTCCAGTGTTCCATACCGGGATCACTTTGGTACCTCCCTACCAAACTTATGCAAGGTTCACATCAGGTCTGGTACACAGCATGGCATACATGATAGAACCTATGGCCGAGGCATAGGGAATGACACTCATCTTTTCTCTATCTTCTGCCGTGGTCGGCGACTGAGCCTTGCTCAATCTCATACCTTGCAAAACAGGCAAGAATCCCTTCTTGGACTGATCCATATTGAACCTTTTCAATATCTTGTCAAGGTATGTACTTTGTGAAAGACCAATGAGGCGTCTTGATCTATCTCTATAGATTTTGATGCCTAATATGTAAGCAGCTTCTCCAAGGTCCTTCATTGAAAAACTCTTATTCAAGTAGGCCTTTACATTTTCCAAGAATTCTATATCATTTTCCATCAGCAATATGTCATCCACATATAATATGAGAAATGCCACAGAGCTCCCACTCACTTTCTTGTAAATACAGGCTTCTCCATAAGTCTGTATAAAGCCAAACGCTTTGATCACATCATTAAAGCGAATATTCCAACTCCGAGATGCTTGCACCAGCCCGTAAATCGAGCGCTGGAGCTTGCATACCTTGTCAGCGTTCTCTGGATCGACAAAACCTTCCGGTTGCATCATATACAACTCTTCCTTGAGGAAGCCATTAAGGAATGCTGTTTTGACGTCCATTTGCCATATCTCATAATCATAGAATGCGGCAATAGTTAACATGATTCTGACTGACTTCAGCATCGCTACGGGAGAGAAAGTCTCGTCGTAGTCAATCCCTTGAACTTGTCGATAACCCTTAGCGACAAGCCGAGCCTTATAGATGGTCACATTACCATCCGCGTCTGTCTTCTTCTTAAATATCCATTTGTTTTCTATGGCGTGCCTGTCATCAGGCAAGTCCACCAAAGTCCATACTTTGTTTTCATACATGGATTCTATCTCGGATTTCATGGCTCCAAGCCATTTATTGGAATTCGGGCCCGCCATTGCTTCTTCATAGTTCGAAGGTTCACCGTTGTCTAACAACATGATTTCTAGGACAGGGTTGCCGTACCACTCTGGTGCGGAACATGCCCTCGTGGACCTTCGAAGTTCAGTAGTAACTTGATCTGTTTCTTCATGATCATCATCATTAACTTCCTCCCTTGTCGGTGCAGGCACCTCAGGAACAATTTCCTGTGCTGCGCTACTTTCCGGTTCAGGAGGGGTGACTGTCACCTCATCAAGTTCTACTTTCCTCCCACTCACTTCTTTCGAGAGAAACTCTTTCTCCAGAAAGCATCCATTCTTGGCAACAAATACTTTGCCTTCGGATATGTGGTAGAAGGTGTACCCAATCGTTTCCTTTGGGTATCCTATGAAGATGCATTTTTCCGATTTGGGTTCGAGCTTTTCAGGTTGAAGTTTCTTGACATAAGCATCGCAACCCCAAACTTTTAGAAACGACAGCTTCGGTTTCTTGCCAGACCAAAGTTCATACGGTGTCGTCTCAACGGATTTCGACGGAGCCCTATTTAAAGTGAATGCGGCAGTCTCTAAAGCATAACCCCAAAAAGATAGCGGTAAATCGGTGAGGGACATCATAGATCGCACCATGTCCAACAGAGTACAATTTCGACGTTCGGACACACCGTTACGTTGAGGTGTTCCGGGCGGTGTCAATTGTGAAACAATTCCACATTTCCTTAGGTGCGTGCCAAATTCATGACTTAAATATTCACCCCCACGATCTGATCGTAAGAACTTTATTTTTCTGTCACGTTGATTCTCAACCTCATTTTGAAATTCCTGGAACTTTTCAAAGGTCTCAGACTTGTGTTTCATCAAATAGATATACCCGTATCTACTCAAGTCATCTGTGAGGGTGAGAACATAACGATAGCCTCCTCGAGCCTCAACACTCATTGGACCGCATACATCGGTATGTATGATTTCCAACAAGTTGGTTGCTCGCTCCATTGTTCCGGAGAACGGAGTCTTGGTCATCTTGCCCAAGAGGCATGGTTCGCACGTGTCAAATGATTCATAATCAAGAGACTCTAGAAGTCCATCTGAATGGAGCCTCTTCATACGTTTGACACCAATATGACCAAGGCGGCAATGCCACAAGTATGTGGGACTATCATTATCAACTTTACATCTTTTGGCATCTACACTATGAATATGTGTATCATCACGTTCGAGATTCATCAAAAATAAACCATTGACCAGCGGGGCATGACCATAAAACATATCTCTCAAATAAATAGAACAACCATTATTCTCCGATTTGAAAGAGTAGCCATCTCACATAAGACGAGATCCAGATACAATGTTCATGCTCAAAACTGGTACTAAATAACAATTATTAAGGTTTAAAACTAATCCCGAGGGTAGATGTAGAGGTAGCGTGCCGACGGCGATCACATCGACCTTGGAACCATTCCCGACGCGCATCGTCACCTCATCCTTCGCCAGTCTCCGCTTATTCCACAGCTCCTGCTTAGAGTTACAAATATGAGCAACTGCACCGGTATCAAATACCCAGGAGCTACTACGAGCGCTGGTAAGGTACACATCAATGACAAGTATATCAAATATACCTTTGACGTTCTCGGCCTTCTTGTCTGCTAAGTATTTGGGGAAGTTCCGCTTCCAGTGACCCGTTCCCTTGCAATAAAAGCACTCTGTCTCAGGCTTGGGTCCATGCTTTGGCTTCTTCCGGCACCAGGCTTACCGGGCGCGGCAACTCCCTTGCCGTCCTTCTTGAAGTTCTTCTTACCCTTGCCTTTCTTGAACTTAGTGGTTTTATTGACCATCAACACTTGATGTTCTTTCTTGATATCCACCTCGGCTGATTTCAGCGTCGAATACACCTCGGGAATGGACTTCTCCATCCCCTGCATATTGAAGTTCAACACGAAGCTCTTGAAGC
The DNA here is from genome assembly GCA_902687465.1 of Secale cereale. Taxonomy (NCBI): domain Eukaryota; kingdom Viridiplantae; phylum Streptophyta; class Magnoliopsida; order Poales; family Poaceae; genus Secale; species Secale cereale. The sequence continues at coordinate 786,075,225 of LR738712.1, read as the reverse complement.
TTGGTGGGAGCGACTGGAGGATTCTGTCCGACCGCTTCATCTGGGAGATTCATTCCCAGCTGAGACAAGCAGTTGTGCAATCCAGAAATCTTGAGGATGTGCTCACTGACAGAACTATTCTCCTCCATCTTACAGCTGTAGAATGCGTCGGAGACATCATATCTCTCGACTCGGGCATGAGCTTGGAAAACCATTTTCAGCTCTTCGAACATCTCATATGCTCCATGGTTCTCAAAACGTTTTTGGAGCCCCGACTCTAAGCTGTAAAGCATGCCGCACTGAACCAGGGAGTAATCATCACTACGCGACTGCCAGACGTTCAAAACGTCTTGGGTCGCATCGGGACCAGGTGCATCACCTAGCGGTGCTTCAAGGACATATGATCTCTTGGCATCTATGAGGATAATCCTCAGGTTACAGACCCAATCCGTATAGTTGCTACCATCGTCTTTCAGCTTGGTTTTCTCTAGGAACGCGTTGAAGTTGAGGGAAACTTGAGCGTGGGCCATTTGATCTACAAGAGATATTGTAAAGAATTTAGACTAAGTTCATGATAATTAAGTTCATCTTAATCAAATTTTAATGAACTCCCACTCAGAATGACATCTCTCTAGTCATCTAAGTGATACACGATCCGAATCGACTAGCCCGTGTCCGATCATCACGTGAGACGGACTAGTCATCAACGGTGAACATCTTCATGTTGATCGTATCTTCTATACGACTCGTGTTCGACCTTTCGGTCTTCCGTGTTCCGAGGCAATGTCTGTACATGCTAGGCTCGTCAAGTGAACCCTAAATGTATTGCGTGTGTAAATCTGGCTTACACCCGTTGTATGCGAACGTTAGAACCTATCACACCCGATCATCACGTGGTGCTTCGGAACAACGAACTTTAGCAATGGTGCATAGTTAGGGGGAACACAATTCTTGAAATTTTTAGTGAGAGATCATCTTATTTACTACCGTCGTTCTAAGTAAACAAGATGCATAAACATGATAAACATCACATGCAATCAATTAAAGTGACATGATTTGGCCAATATCATCTTGCTCCTTGGATCTCCATCTTCGGGGCACCATGATCATCTTGTCACTGGCTCGACACCATGATCTTCATCATCATGATCTCCATCATCATGTCTTGAAGAAGTCGTCACGCCAACTATTACTTCTACTACTATGGCTAACGTTTAGCAATAAAGTAAAGTAATTACATAGCGTTTATTCAGTGACACGCAAGTCATACAATAATTAAGACAACTCCTATGGCTCCTGCCGGTTGTCAAGTTTATCGACATGCAATTCGTGATTCCCTATTACAAGAACATGATCAATCTCATACATCACATATATCATCCATCACATCTTCTTTTGGCCATACCACGTCACATAGCACATGCTGCAAAAACAAGTTAGACGTCCTCTAATTGTTGTTGCAAATTTTTACATGGCTTCTATAGGTTTTCTAGCAAGAACGTTTCTTACCTACGCCAAAACCACAACGTGATTTGTCAATTTCTATTTACCCTTCATAAGGACCCTGTTCATCGAATCCGGTCCGACTAAAGTAGGAGAGACAGACACCCGCCAGCCACCTTATGCATCTAGTGCATGTCTGTCGGTGGAACCAGTCTCACGTAAGCGTACGTGTAAAGTCGGTCCGGGCCGCTTCATCCCACAATACCGCCGAATCAAGATTGACTAGTAATGGCAAGAAAGTTGAACAAACTCAAATGCCCACAACTGCTTTGTGTTCTACTCGTGCAAGATGCTACGCATAAGACCTAGCTCAGATGCCACTGTTGGGGAATGTAGCAGAATTCAAAAAATTTCTACGCTTACACCAAGATCCATCTAAGGAGACATCTAGCAACGAGCAAATAAGAGTGCATCTACATACCGTTATGTAGATCACGAGCGGAAGCTTTCGAAGAAACGTGGATGAAGTAGTCGTACTCTTCGCGTTCTTCGTTACCGATGATCTAGCGCCGAACGGACGGTACCTCCGCGTTCAACACACGTCCGGTACAACAACGTCACCTCCTTCTTGATCCAGCAAGGGGGGAGGAGAGGTCGTCGGAGATCCAGCAGCACGACGGCGTGGTGGTGGATGCAGCGGGAAATCCTGCAGGGCTTCGCCGGCGCCCTGCGGAGGGAGTATGAGGTGTGACGGGAGGGGGAGAGGCGCCAGAGGATTGGGTGCGGCTGCCCTCTCCCCCCCCCACATATATATAGGGGGTCAGGGGGGGTGCACCGGCCCTGCAGATCCCATCTGCAGGGTGGGGCGGCGGCTAGGGGGGGATTCTTGCCCCCCAAGGCAAGGTGGCGCCCCCTCCCCCTTAGGGTTTCAACCCTAGGCGCATGGGGAGGAGGGCCCATGTGGTGCGCCAGCCCACCAGGGCTGGCCACTTCCCCCTTGCGGCCTAGGGGCCCCACCGTGATGGGTGGCCCCACCCGGTGGACCCCCGGGACCCCTCCGGTGGTCCCGGGACACTCCCGGTGACCCCCGGAGATCACCCGATGGCCGAAACTGGACTTCCTATATATCATTCTTTACCTCCGGACCATTCCGGAAATCCTCGTGACGTCCGGGATCTCATCCGGGACTCCGAACAACTTTCGGGTTTCCACGTGCATGTATCTCTACGACCCTAGCGTTACCGAACCTTAAGTGTGTAGACCCTACGGGTTCGGGAGACACGTAGACATGACCGAGACCACTCTCCGGTCAATAACCAAAAGCGGGATCTGGATACCCATGTTGGTTCCCATGTGTTCCTCGATGATCTTCATCGGATGAACCACCGTGTCAAGGATTCACTCAATCCCGTATGGTATTCCCTTTGTCCATCGGTACGGTACTTGCCCGAGATTCGATCGTCGGTATTCCCGATACCTTGTTCAATCTCGTCACGGCAAGTCTCTTTACTCGATCCGTAATCCATCATCCCGTGACTAACTCCTTAGTCACCTTGAGCTCATTATGATGATGTCTTACCGAGTGGGCCCAGAGGTACCTCTCCGTCATACGGAGTGACAACATCCCAGTCTCGGTTCGTACCAACTCAACAGACACTTTCGGAGATACCCGATGCGTACCTTTATAGCCACCCAGTTACGTTGTGACGTTTGGCACACCCAAAGTATTCATACGGCATCTGGGAGTTGTACAACCTCATGGTCTAAGGAATAAATACTTGACACCGAAAAGCTTATGCATTACGAACTATACGATCTCGTGATATGCTCAGGATTGGGTCTTGTCCATCACATCATTCTCCTAATGATGTGATCCCGTTATCACTGACATCCTATGTCCATGGTCAGGAAACCGTGACCATCTGTTATTCAACGAGCTGGTAACTAGAGGCTTACCATGGACTCATTGTGATCTATGTATTCACACATGTATCGCTGTTTCCGTACAATACAATTCAAGCATGAATAACAGACGATTATCATGAACAAGGAAATATAATAATAATACTTTTATTATTGCCTCTAGGGCATATTTCCAACAGAATCGTTTCGGTCTACTTGTCTCGGACATGATGCCTATATACAATGATCATGCCTAGATAGTCTCATAATTATTCGCTTTTCTATCAATTGCTCAACAGTAATTTGTTTACCGGCCGTAGAATATAGCTATCATGAGAGACGCCACTAGAGAAAACAATGGTCCCCGGGTCTATTCTCAACATATCAATCTACCTCTACTTTACTTTTTATGCTTTTACTTTATGTTCTTATAAACAAAAATACCAAAAATATAAACTATCATCTCTATCAGATCTCACTTTCGTAAGTGACCGTAAAGGGATTGACAACCCCTTATCGCGTTGGCTGCGAAGTTCTTATTTGTTTGTGTAGTTGCGAGGGACTCGCGCGTGGTGTCCTACTGGATTGATACCTTGGTTCTCAAAAACTGAGCGAAATACTTACGCTATTGTGCTGCATCTCCCTTTCCTCTTTGAGGGAATACAACGCAAGCTCGAGAAGTAGCAAGAAACAAAGAGAGACAGAGAGACAGATCCAATCTGGGAGGGGCTCTCGCCCCTCCGCCACCATGGAGGCCATGGACCAGAGGTGAAACCCTTCTCCCACCTAGGGAGAAGGTCAAGGAAGAAGAAGAAGGAGGGGGCTCTCCCCTCCCCTCGCTTCCGGTGGCACCGAAGTGCCATCGAGGCCATCATCGTGAGACGACGATCTACACCAAAACCTCTGTCATCTTCACCAACATCTCCATCACCTTCCCCCATCTATCTACAGCGGTCCACTCTCCCGCAACCCGCTGTACCCTCTACTTGAACATGGTGCTTTATGCTTCATATTATTATCCAATGATGTGTTGCCATCCTATGATGTCTGAGTAGATTATCGTTGTACTATCGGTGATTGGTGAATTGCTATGATTGATTTAATTGCTTGTGATTATGTTGTTGTCCTTTGGTGCCTATCATATGAGCGCGCGCGTGGATCACACCATAGGGTTAGTTGTATGTTGATAGGACTACGTATTGGAGGGCAAGAGTGACAGAAGCTTCAACCTAGCGTAGAAATTGATGCATACGGGATTGAAGGGGGACCAATATATCGTAATGCTATGGTTGGGTTTTACCTTAATGAACGTTAGTAGTTGCGGATGCTTGCTAATAGTTCCAATCATAAGTGCATAGAATTCCAAGTAAGGGGTGACATGCTAGAAGTGACCTCTCCCACATATAACTTGCTATCGGTCTAGTAACGTAGTCAATTGCTTAGGGGCAATTTCGCAACTCCTACCACCACTTTTCCACACTCGCTATCATTAACTTTATTGCGTCTTTATCTTAACAGCCCCTAGTTTTATTTGCGTGCTCTTTATATTCTTGCAAACCTATCCTAAAAAACTACAAAGTACTTCTAGTTTCATACTTGTTCTAGGTAAAGTAAACGTCAAGCGTGCGTAGAGTTGTATCGGTGGTCGATAGAACTTGAGGGAATATTTGTTCTGCCTTTAGCTCCTCGTTGGGTTCGACACTCTTACTTATCGAAAGAGGCTACAACTGATCCCCTACACTTGTGGGTTATCACATGTCAGCAAGGTACCAGTCGTCTCCTAGTTGTCTTTCATTTTCCTCCTTTTTTCTTGAAGAATGCGTGCGTGCGCGCGTGCGTGCGTGCGTGCGTGCGTGTGTGCGTGTGTGTGTGAGAGAGAGAGAGACGAGAGGGAGAGACGGTGACAGTGAGCCGTGTAGGCCACCCGGCATTGTGCTACGCAGATCTGCTGCCATAGAGGAGGTGCACGCCACATTTTTAGTTGTTTTTATGTGACATTTAGGTGTGTAGTTCAGATGGGGTTGTGGTGTGGTACTGCTGACGGAGCGTGTTTTTATAATTTGAACATGACAAATTTCCGGGGCTACACATGGGCAATTTTCTATTCCTAGCCACTTTAGGATTTTTCTACTGTAGAACATGGCAATTTGTTAACATGCTTTCTACTTATCACAAGGGACTTTTATACAAAAAATCAGTTACATGGCAATGTAGAAAATTATGTGTCATAAATCATGGCACATCTTTACAGTAACTTTGTAATGGTCACATGGCAAAATGCACAATTTTTTTCCTATAGTGCATGGAAAAGTTTGAAAATGTTTTTCTACTGGTGACATGGCAATTTTAGAAATTTTCTTTTCGTACAACATGGCAACATTAGTCTTTCGTACATTCTAATGGACAATGTAGATCCATTTTTTCCTAAATCATGGCACATTTGAGGGGAGTATTCTAATGGTCACATGGAAATGTGTGAATGTTGTTGTCGGGATATTGCTATCTACAACATGACAATTTTTTGATAATGCTTTTGTAGTCGTAACATGTCAAATTCCTAAAAGAATTGCATTTGCATGGCAAATTTATGACATTTTATGTCCCAAATCACGGCAAACTAAAGAAATTTAGTCATGGTCGCATGAAAAATGTGCTAATGTTTTTTCTCAACAAGTTGATTTTTTTTAAAATATTTTGTACTGGTCGCATGGAAAATTTAGGAAATTACTTTTCTAAATCATGGCGACGTTAGTATGTTTCTGTAATGGTCACATGACAAGTTTTTTAATTTTAGTTAAAACTCAGCCATTACATAAGCTTTGGTGTCATGATGTATGTACAATTGCAACAATGCATGATCATTGCAATATTTTTGGTGATATAGATCATGGCAGTTTTATGGCATACACCATGGCAAAGTTTTTCATAGCATAGATCATGGCAAAAGATGTCCTTTGTGTTATAGAACATGGCAGATTCCTTGCTTGCATCATGGCAACTTTTTTACACCATACAAATCGGTGCAGTTTTTTGTCTAGATCATTGCAAAATTTGGGTGATATAGAACATGGCAGTTTCATTAGACAGACCATGGAATTTTTGTTTGATTTTTGGTGGAAACTTTGGATATAGGAAAGCATGGTCAATAAAATATTTTTATAATTAAAATGTTTGTTAGTAGTCAGTAGACAACTTATATTGTCCTAAAATTTCTTTGATATTCAAAAAAAAATTCTTTTTAACAACATGTCATGTGAGATCAACAAACTTTTCTAAATTTTACATGTTGTAGATTTTTTTATTTTGCCATGTTATCTTGTTTTGAGATATATTTTTCACACTATTGCGATGATTTTTATTAGGTAATTTCATGTTGTGACTTGTTTGATTGTATTGTTTATATTTTGTCATGTTTTTTGTGTGTTATCCATTCTTTTGTGATATTCCTGATCCTATGATCATTTAAACTTTATTTTTTGACAACTTTTTTTACATGTTATCTCTATGTATAAAATGCTGGGTATGTGGTAGTTTTATTATACACATCATGCAATTTTATTATTTATGGCACATGGCAATTTATTATTATTATTTTTGGATCATGGTTATTTTATTATTTATGGCATGGTAATTTTATTATTTTGTAGGATATCATCTTTGCATCAGCCTTAGCGAGAACTTAAATTTTCTACAAAGGCAATTTCTTGTAGGCTTCCTCCTTTTGAAGATTAATATGCAAATTTGTCGTCTGTAATGGACCATGGCAATTTCCCAATGGTATTTCCTTTTGCAGTGGACCATGGGAAATGTTATTTTTGTAGGTTCCGACGATGGCAAATTTCCTGTAGTTATCTTTCCTTTTTGTAGTTCATGGGAACTTTTCTACTAATTTTTCCATGGAGATAGTCCACAAAGATGCACTATTTGTTGTGTGTGTGTGTGGCAGAGGGTGTAAATTAAATCTTGATAAACTTTGGAGCATCAAAGTCTCATGTATTTCCTAGTGTGTTTTTCGTGGCCAGTTTCTTTGGACGGTTGGTGCCCAAAACCGTGGTATGCTGGAGCATGGGGTGGGGGAGTAGAGCAAGTGCGAGTAGCTTCGCGCAGGGGAGCCTTCATGAGCAAACGATGGTTCGTTCTAGGGGCAGCTAGGAGGAACAAAAGCGCGCTATTGTCTTCCTAAAAAAATCTACTCCCTACGTCCAAAATTACTTGTCGCGGAATTTGATGTATCTAGACGTATTTTTAGTTCTAAATACATTTATTTCTATCCATTTTTACAATAAATAATTAGGGGCGAAGGGAGGTACTACTTATTAAATAATGGTTCATCATGTCTCAGAACAGCCAAGTTTGGGGGCACCACGAACGCAAAGCACTTTTCTACCGGTGAAACATCCATCGGTCAATCGCTCCGTGATTCGTGTTGTGGTGGGCCACATCCAATGTATAGGAGTGATTTGTGGCAGCCAATTTTTTTATATAGTCAAATCAATGTCAGATGGGCTCATGCCCGAAAAGGTAGTACTTTTTGCAGTGGGATGTACCGCATGAATGCAACATCTCTCTCTCTCTCTCAAACAAACAAATTCTCGCATTTCATCTTTGTTGCAATCTTTCGATGACCAACATCTTTTACAATAATCTTGTATTGAAATGCATGGATACATGATCTTTAGAACAAGACCACTTCAATATATTTAAACTAGTTAATTTTTGCTATTTCAATAATATCAAAATATTGATTACATTTTTCAAAATAACTAAAATCAGCTATTGAGATGATTGAAACCACTTTTCTGAATATAGTTTCATAAGTGGTTGAAACCAGTTTCTGTGAAATTGATTATTTCAAATAGTTTGTATAAAAATCTATAAATTTACAAAATAGGTTTTTTCAAATATGTGAAATTGAATGTTTCATTGTCTGAAATTGATTATTTCAAATATATGAAAATGATATGTTTCAAATATATGAAACATATTTCAGTGTTTTTTTTGTCAATTTTGCTTATTCCAATGTGTGAAAAAAATGTGAAATGGGTTGTTCAATATATGTAAAATTGAATGTTTCATTGTCTGAAATTTTCAAAGTATATGAAACAGATATATTTCAAACATATGAAACATATTTCAATGTTTTTTTTCAATTTGCTTACTCCAATGTGTGAAAATATGTGAAACGGGTTATTTAATGTATGTGAAATTGATTATTTCAAATATAGGAAACTGTTATTTTTCAAATATATGAAACATATTTCAGTGTATTTGTCAATTTGCTTATTCCAGTGTGTGAAAAAAATGTGAAATGGGTTGTTCAATATATGTAAAATTGCATGTTTCATTGTCTGAAATTTTCAAAATATATGAAACTGGTATATTTCAAACATACGAAACATATTTCAACGTTTTTTTTTCAATTTGCTTACTCCAATGTGTGAAAATATGTGAAACGGGTTATTTAATGTAGGTGAAATTGATTATTTCACATATAGGAAACTGTTATTTTTCAAATATATGAAACATATTTCAGTGTATTTGTCAATTTTCTTATTCTAGTGTGTGAAAACATGTTAAATGGGTTATTTAAAATATGTGAAATCGATTATTTCAAACACATTGAAATTGTAGCATTGCAAGCCACATATTTCACTCAAAAAAATTAAGTGTGTTTCTCATGTTGCTTATTCCATTGTGGGAAAAATTATGTGAAACGGGTTATCTGAAATATGTGAAATAATTAATTTCAAAATTTTGAAATATATCATTTTTGTGTGAAACGTCTTATTTTAATGTTTGAAACTGAAATTTCTGCTGAGTGAAATACGTTTCAACACAGTATTTTTTCCTAAATACAAAGTGAAATTAGTTTGACATATATTTTGGAATGGCTGAAAACAGTTTTCCAAATCAGTGAAATGTGCCTTTTGAAATTAGTGAAATACTTATTTTGGAACGGCTGGAATTATATTCGTTGAAATGAGTGAAACTGTAAAATTAATCTCTCTTATATATACAAAACAAGGACACAAATTCCCAAATGGACACCAACAGTGGATGCTTGAAGGGTAGGTGCTGGTTCAGGTAAAAAATAATAAAACTATTTTGGCAACAGAAAGTGTTGAGCCATGATCAGTTCGTTCTTGCGTTCACAATGAAATTAAGGTGCATGCTTAAGCGAGCAGAGACACGTGTAATTTATTCACATCAATGGGAAAAAGATACAAGTAATTTACACCCGGCAAAATGGAAATCAGTCTCCACCGGCAACCCTGCAAGTATGAAGGGGAAGCTACACCGCGGGAGGCCGCTGCTAATTACATTTCCTTCGTCAATCTTTCCCGGCTCTGTGATCATATATGTATAAGCTAGCACTTGCAACAGTCAGCAAATACTTACTTATTCGCCGCCCATCCCTGCACTCAACACTCATCCATGTTTTTTATACAACACCAATGAGAGGGTCGGACTCGGACGAGGAACGGACGGCGGCGCAAAACGAATCAATCAAGAAAGAACAAGGAAGAAATGCTGGTGCGCCGCGCGCGCGCACGAACCGGAGCAGAGACCAGGCAAGCATATGCTCACTGATGCGGAGCCGGGTAGCCGACGGGCATGGCGTAGGGCGGGTGGCCCGGCCCCGGCGGGAACATGACCGGCGTGCCGACGGCAGCGGGGACCATGTGGTGGCCGGCGACCGGGTGGCCCATGGGCGCCCCTCCGTACATGCCCACCATCCCGGGATGCTTCATGACGCCGCCGGGCGGACCCCCCAGCATGGCGGGGGCCTGGCCGGTGATGGGGCCGTGCTGCTGCGGCTGCGGGGCAGCGTTGTTGATGCTGGTGATGTCGTGGATGCTGGAGCGGCGGCGGTCCCGGTTCATGGAGTTGAGGCGGATGAAGTACTTCTGCGCGTGGCTGGCCACCTGCGTCGGCGTCCGGGAGATGACGAAGTTGCGCGAGATGCTCCGCCAGTCGCCCTTGCCGAACTTGTCCAGCCCCAGCAAGAACAGCCTGCGCGCAACGCCACGCCATGCCACGATCAAAAGATGCAGAGCTTCCTCTGTTTTCAATGGGATACCCGAGCTTTCTTTCTTGTATAATACGTACCTGTGCTCCTCCTCTGTCCACGGGATGCCCTTGCGCCGCTCCTGCTCGGCCTTGGAGCAGCCCTTGCCGGAGTCGGAGTCGAAGCTCTTCCGGTCCTCGCGCCGGTCCTTGCTAGGCGCCGCCGCGGCCGCGGCCGCTGCGGAGTCCTCCCCGGCGTAGCGCGGGAGGGGGACGCGGCCCGCGTCGATCGCGGCGACGTCCTCCACCAGGGCCTCGTAGTGTCGCCGCACCTCCTCCGTCGACCGTGCCGGCACGCTCGCCGCGAGCGCCACGAACCAGGCCTCCTCCGGCACGCCGTCCAGCGGCGGCGGTGCGCCGGATGCGACCGCGTTCTCGAACGCCTTGTCCTCCTCGTTGGTCCACGCCGCCGTGGTTGCTCTCTGAGAGGCCATACGGCCGGCGGTGGCGGCGTACCGACGAGCAGAGGCTTATCCGCAAGGAAGGAGGTGGGAATCGGCGGCCGGCTACGTGCGCGCGGGATCGGTCGGGTCTCGGGTGGGTCGCACGCGGGCGCTCCCTTTTGCTGCTGGCCACGCACGCCCGCCACAACCCACTGACCAACCTTATCCATTCGTCCAGAGACTCTGGTGGATAGCTTTGCCCGCCAAAAACATCCATCTCTCCGCGGGCACATCGCAGGCTCCGCCGCGCAGCAGCTTCTTCTCCAGCCACCTGAGGGCAAATCTCATTCTCATTCATGGACGCAGCGGTCTCAATCCCATTCTCTCCCTTCCATACCTGACCGCTAGGCACAACGAGGGCGGCCGGCCTCCATATAAAATGATATTTTTTAATTAAAAAATCTCTTTTTTTTAGTATTTATGTTGGACCAAAAAGTCTCAAAGTTTTATCCCACACTAGTCAGCAACGCACGTCTCCCTAAAAAAAGTCAATCCAATATATTGTCCACAAGTTTTCCAAATCCAGATTACTGACTACATATGATCACATTTCTTTTTTTTTTGACGGGTTTTATCAGTTTTGCCATCGGATGTATAGCACTAATCAATTTTGCCACTAAGCATTTTCACTACTAAAAAATGCCACTGTTTTGTTAGACTCAAGCTCAAAAAGACCAATTTTCACCGTTACTGTTTGGTCAATGGACGTTGACTGGGGTAGATGACGAAAATACCCCTATCACGTTTGTCTTGCTGAAAGCTAGGTCTAACCCAAGCTAGATATATTTGGACTGGTTCTTTTTTTTTTACCCCGTTGCCTTGTTGAAAGCACTGCTCCGGTATGGCCTAATTGATTCAGAGTGAAAGTCTAGTTTCTTGACCTTAGTGGTTGCGTCCGATGACGGCAGCACTTGAGACGCTTCCTTCTTGAAGATGTTGTTGAAGAATCTCGTTCTTTTTGTATGGTGTCGTGGGATGGTTGATACTGATATGGTTATTGCGGCCGTTTTTCCATCTTGCTTTGGGCTTTTTTTCTCACCCACACATAACATTGGTCTTATATGACTTTGCTAGTGACGGCATATTTGTGTGCGTTGGTGTTGATTGTGTGCATCCTAGTAGATGATTGGTGTATGTTCATTTTATTATGTATCCTCTTGATCCTTCATTTTGAGCGAATACAATCCGCCCTTCTGGAAACGGCTCGCATCGATGCTAGGAACTGTGTGCGGCTATGCTGACAATGGCGTAGGTGATGTTGCAATTTCCTATGACGAGCTGACAATGGTTGACGACAGCCGACGATGTGACGGTGGTCGAGTACTGGGAACAACATACGCTGCAACCGCAGTGACCATGTGATTCGATGGCGGCGAATGGTGCACCCGCGTGCTGCAACCTGTGGCTGCGATGGTGTTGCAAGGAAGGTGAGGCCGCACGATGGCGAAGTGAGGCGAGGGGGGCTGTTGTGAGCCAGCAGACGGACGGAGCAGATAATGCTAGAGGGGAGATCATGTGCAGGGAACGAGATGGACCTACCCGACCTGACGGTCTAGATGGAGGCCATCCGACGGCTCACGCGATGATCGATCGATCGTTGGCTGGATCAGTCACCTGTTCACAAAGTTTCAGAGCATATATGCTAGGGAGTACCTAGAACTCATCTAGATGAGACATAATTTGGTCTCATTCACGTTTTATAGCCATTAGATATGATGCTATAAGATGCGTGTGTGCTGACGTGAGTTGTATCTGTTCACATCTAATGGCTATAAAATGTGAATGAGAGCAAATTATATCTCATCTAGATGAGTTCTAGCAAAACTGTATATGCTATACTGGATAACTTGCAACCGGTGTAAATGTTATATAATATGGTAGTCATGATTACCTTCCATATTAGTGTGATTACCTAAATAGTTGGTTGTTATTTACTTATCTTAATAAATTTTAGGATTTTATTTGATAATCACTTATTAATAATTTATTGTATTGCCAAAGAAAACATAATCATGTGAGCACAATAAATTATGTTTTCTTTAGCAAGACAATAAATTATTAATAAGTGATTTTTAAATAAAATCCTAAAATTTATTAAGATAAGTAAATAACAGCCAACTATTTAGGTAATCACACTAATAAAAGACATGTGAGGAAAAGAATATTGGACAAATGACGAGGCGAACGACAGAACCTTATGTTCTTTTTAAGTAAGAGAGATACTGGTTGCCTTTTTATTAAAAAAAATACCACTTTCTTATTACTTTTCATTTGTGGTTGGTTTTAGGGCCATCGACAATCTCCAAAGCCATCCCCAAAAACGGACACACTATTTGTCTGGCCATTAAACTTTGTCCTACAAATGTCCGTCTCCTTATTTTCTATAAAACCGCAACACTTAAAATAATTATAGAAAATAGCACAATTCCTTCATAAATAACATGCAAATATCTTTAGTACAATCGGCATATGTCGTCCTACACGTAATTTCCCTTGAGATTCATCCACCAATACATACAGGGAGCGGCTAGAGGTCAATCGACTGACCCAATAATGTGGTCAGCCAATTACTAGTGCAGACTAAAAGAGAAAAAAATAGAAGAAAACTGACTGAGCCAAATTTCGGGTCAGTCAACCAGCCCAACGACAAAACTGACTGATTCACGCTGAAAACTTCTGTTGGCTTGTTGTGCGTTCTTTCCAGCCCAAGAATGTGACGGGCCTGAACCCGCTAAGGAACCGAACCCACTACACTCAAAATAACTAGATTCAGCTCTCGCATAGATTGCTAGGTCTACTTCCTTCCTCCTCCTTCCCTGATCACCACACACAATGGCCGCCATGGTTGGAGAAAGAAAAGCTCAGATGTGTTGTTGTCTTGTGATGTCTCCATAGATCTTCTTCCTCGCAGTTCTTCCTTCCAACCTCCTTCTCCTTCGATCGCCCAAATTTCTACAGACACCAAAAGAAATGGTTGAAACTTCAGATCCGTGCAAAATCATGTAGATGGCATGCTATAACTTCCGAATCCTGCTATAACTTCTGATTAGATGACATGTTTGTACTTGTACTAGAACTTGTTAAACTACAAGTAATGGCAGAAAACCTCCCTAAAGGCAGAATATTTTTTTCCATATAGTAACTACATTTGCATATTCAGACAAGTAAGCTTGCAGTTGTTGTGAAATGGGAAGATGAAAGAAACTGTACTATGAGAATGCATGCATATATGCAGAAATATAACCACCACATATTTAGCTTGTTGTGCTAGAAAATGTTTAACTACAGGTAAAAGCATAACACCTACCTGAAGGCAGAAATTCAGAAAATACACATATAAACTAAATTTGCATATTCAGCGAAGTAAGCTTGCAGTTATTGTCTAATAGCAACATACAAGAACTATACTAGGAGCATGCATACATATTTACAGAAAAGATAACCACAACATCTTTATCTGGTTGTACTAGATAAATGTTTACCTACAAGTAATGGCAGAACAACTCCCCTAAAGGCAACAATTTAAAAAATCCATATATAAACTAAATTTGCATATTCAGAGAAATAAACTTGCACTTCTTGTCTAATAGCAACATACAAGAACTGTTACTACGTAATAGGAGCATGCATACATATTCATAGAAAACATAACCACGGTATCTACACCTGGTTATGCAAAAGTAGTTGTTAAACTACAAGTAAATGCAGAACACCTGCCTCAAGGGAGAAATTACACAAGTTCATATAGGAACTAAATTTGCATAGTCACAAAACTAAACTTGCACTAGTTGTCGAATAGAAACATACAAGAACTATTGCTGGGAGCATGCATACATATTTACAGAAAGATAAACAGTGGGTACCTCCATAAGGGTAGAATTTAGAAATTCCATGTAGGAACTAAATTTGCACATTCAGACAACTAAACTTGTAGTCGTCATTCAAGAGCAAGAAAAGAACTGAGATAACCATAACATACCTAGTTATGAAAGTAGTTGGTAAACTACAAGTAAGGCATAATGCCTACCTACAAGCTTAATTTAAAATTTGTGCAGATGGATAACCGTACTTGCGCTCGTTGTTCAAGAGCAATGTGACGCCCGGATACTTAACCTACAGTAACCTCTGCTAATGATTCCACGTCACCCCAGTTACTGTTAATAAACTCGCTTTGATTCGAAACCAGTTCGAATTCAAAAAAATCAAAATCAAGTCAAACGGTAAAAGATTTCAAACATTAAAACCAAAATGTTCTAAACATCACAAATAAATCATAAGTAGTAATGGTGGATAAACAACATTTTTATAAACTATTTAATTGCTCCAAAATAACTGTAACAGTGGCAATAACAATTAAATTAATGTCTTTTATAAGGTTATAATATTATAACTAAATTAGCAGCATGTCAAAATAATAGTGGCAGTGGCCTAATTAGTAATACTAATTTAGATGCTAACTTGGTATTTTATAAAACTAAAATAAATAAAACTATAAATGAAAATAGTAAAGAAATAAAATAAATAGAAAAGGGAATACTTAAAAAAAAGGAGAGACCTAAACCTACTGCACACATTGGCCCATTAAACCAAATGGCCCAGCCCACCATCCCCATCTCCTTCTTCCTACTGCTCACCAGGGGCTGGGTGGTCGCCGTGTGCCCGACCACGTCGCGGATCGACCACGTGTCGGCGATCCGCCACATCCCCAGCATCAACAAGGCCATCTCCGACGCCCTAGGTCAAATCCTACCCCAATTTCCCCCCTCGGCGCGCCGCCATCGTCTCCACAGCGCTCATCCGCCTCTGTAGTCGCCATGGCCATGTCGCCCGCGTAGCCACCGCACTTTGTTCACCGCACCACGGTGTCGAGGAGAAACGTCGTCGTCGTCTACTACGCTGCCTGCAGTCGTCAGCGGGAGCTCGGCACCCCTGCATCGCTGGCGCCGTCGTCTCCGTCCACCTTCGGCCGCCCTCGACCACCGCTTCGATCCGCGTCGCCCGAGCCTCCCCGAGCCATCTGACCTCGTCGACGCCCTCACTGTGAGCTCTTGCTGCTCCCCCCTTTCCTATTGCTCGCCGGACCCGGTCGCATCCGCCCCCGCTAGCTGCTACCTACAACTCCCCCGATCTCCCGCAGCGTGTGCCGCAGGTTCAACCACAGGTTCAAGCCGCCACTGGCCGCGTCCCACCACGCTCCCCGGCCGCCCCCACGACCTGTGCGCGCCTCGTTGCGACACCCTACCTCTGCCCCGCGGTCACTGTGCCACCACCGCCCGCACCTTGTGTCCACGGCTACTCGCATGCACTCGCTCAGGCGCCGCCCCACGCCATTCCCTCACCGTCACGGCCTCCCTCCGCCGTGCGCCGCCCGACTGCCTCTGCTGCGCCCGCGACCCTCCTCTCCTCATCCCCGCGCCCGCTAGCAGGCAGCACGCCTGCTGCTACTCCGCGACGCCCGCTCCCATGCCTCCTGTTGCTGCGGCGCCACTGCTGGCCTCGCCTCCAGCTGTCACCGACCACGCGCCGTCCTACGCCCGCACGCGCACCGGTCCGGCCGCGCGCCCACTGCCCCGCCAACCTCTTCGTGCTCCGCTTCTGCTCCGTCGCCGTTGGCCTCTGACGCCCGCGCCGCCGACCCATCAAGCCAACCACCGCAGCCATCGGACCTCCCCTGCTCGCCGCGAACCGCCATTGCTGCCGCGCTGACCCGCCCCCGCCGATGATACCGCTCCGCCTCACCTCCTCCCGCATCTTGCCCGCGCCCCGTCCAGCTCCCCGCGCTACCGCCCTCTGCGCCTCGCCGGCTCGCCCTCTGGCCGCGCCGCCCACAGCACCGGCGTGCCGCCGCCCCCCGCACACTCGCCGTCGCCGGCCCGCCCCTGGCCAGTAGGCCGCGCCCCGCCACTGGCCAGCAGGCCGCGCACCGCCATTCGCGCCCCGGCGGCCTCGTCCCGATGTGCGGGCGAGCGCTCGCTCGGGTGCGCCCGGGGCGCCCGTTAGCCCAGCGCCCGAGTGGCTATCGGGCCACTTACAAGTGGGCCCAGCCCCCTTTAGAAAAAAAAGAAGTTAAAAAATATTTATCATAAAAATAAATAAATAATAAGTTAAACAGTTAATTAACTTAACTAATTAAACTTAATTAGCCTAACCACCTAGTTTAGTTAACTAAACTGTTAGAGTAGACTAAATCAGTCAATGTCAGGTGGGTCCCACCCCTGTTGACCAGTCAAACGTTGACTGGTCAACTGGGTCCCTCTGGCCCACCTATCAGCCACTGGGTACACTTTTGTGTACACAGTGCTGGGTGCGCCTAGCAATTTAGCATTTATTTTCGAATTAAAAATAATTTCAGAATAATATTAAAACTTTGAAAAATCATAGAAAATTAACCGTAGCTCGGATCGAAAAAAATTGTACATGAAAGTTGCTCAGAACGACGAGACGAATCCGAATACGCAGACCGTTCGTCCACCACACATCCCTAGCATACCGAACCCGCAACTTTCCCCCTCCGTTTCCTCCGCCCGAAAATGCGAAACACCGGGAATACTTTCCCGGATGTTTCCCCCCTTCGCCAGTATCACCCGATACTGCGTTAGGGCACACCTTAGCACCGTTACATGTCATGTCATGCATCGTCATGCATCTGTTTGCATTGTATTCACTGTTTCT
Organism: Secale cereale; assembly: GCA_902687465.1. Lineage (NCBI taxonomy): Eukaryota > Viridiplantae > Streptophyta > Magnoliopsida > Poales > Poaceae > Secale > Secale cereale. The sequence goes on along the minus strand of LR738712.1, from coordinate 786,057,718 downwards.
CC
>LR738712.1:786031610-786057464 GCA_902687465.1 Secale cereale | reverse complement strand
CCCCCTTGATCAACCTGATATCGCCTATTCTTCTCTCTACTGCTTGCATTAGAGTAGTGTAGCATGTTACTGCTTTCGATACTCCTATTCTGCTGCATAGCCTGTCATTGTTGCTACCACTGTTGATACTTTACCTGCAATCCTAAATGCTTAGTATAGGATGCTAGTATTCCATCAGTAGCCCTACACCCTTGTCCGTCTGCCCTGCTATTCTATCGGGCCATGATCACTTGGGGGTGATCACGGGTATATATTACATACACATATACATGATACATGTTGTGACTAAAGTCGGGTCGGCTTGTTGAGTACCCGTGGTTGATTCACGGATTGGGGGCTGAAAGGACATACTTTCCCGACGGCCCTCTGTGTGGATCTTTGTGGCGGAGCGACAGGGCAGGTTGAGACACCCAGTGGAGAGGTGGCCTGGCCCTGGTCGTTGTCCGCGGTTATTTCATAATAACACGCTTAACGAGTTTGGATATTTGATCTGTGTCTGGCCGTTGGCCTATACGCACTTACCAGCTACGTGGGAATAGTTAAGGGCACTCGACGTCGTGGTATCAGCCGAAGCCTTCTTGACGTCACCGACTTAGCGGCGCGCGCCGGGTTGGACCACGTAACGCAACTTCCTTAGTAATGGAGGTTGCTAGGTCTGCTCACCGGCCGCGTACGCAACTTGCAGGTGTGCGTTGGGCGATGGGCCCGGACCCCTGCGCGCCTAGGACTTAGACAGGCGTGCTGACCTCTCTGTTGTGCTTAGGTAGGGCTGCGACATGTTGATCTCCCAAGGCCGGGCATGACCCTAGAAAGTGTGTCCAGACAAATGGGATCGAGCGTGCTGGGTTATGTGGTGCACCCCTGCAGGGAAGTTAATCTATTCGAATAGTCGTGTCCCTCGGTAAAAGGACGACCCGGAGTTGTATTCCGACCTCATGACAACTAGAACCGGATACTTGATAAAACACAACCAGATGAGTTCCAGATATAACTCGATGGTCGCTCTCTCACAGGGTGATGTGCGGGAGGATCACCGGGTAGGATTATGCTATACGATGTTACTTGGTGAACTTACCATCTATTCTATTCTACTGCTGCAAGACGGAGGCTGTGAGAAGCGAGGATACTTGTTACTTTCCAGCTACCCTCTTCTACTGCTGCAAGATGGAGGTGGCCAGAAGCGTAGTCTTCGATTGGATTAGCTACCCCCCTCTTATTCTGGCATTCTGCAGTTTAACCCACATATATTACCCCTTTACACAGATACCATTGCATATGTAGTGTAGATCCTTGCTTGCGAGTACTTTGGATGAGTACTCACGGTTGCTTTGCTCCCCCTTTTCCCCCTTTTCTCTCTCTTCTTGGATGATGCAACCAGATGGTGGAGTCCAGGACCCAGAGGATCCCGAGGATGTTTCTACGTGGAGTTCGGCTTCGAGGAGTAGTTAGGAGGTCCCAGGCAGGAGGCCTTGCCTTTTCGATCGTTGGTACTTTTGTGCTAGCCTTCTTAAGGCATACTTGTTTAATTTATGTCTGTACTCAGATATTATTGCTTCCGCTAACTCTTGTGTTGTCGAGCTTATGTATTCGAGCCCTCGAGGCCCCTGGCTTGTAATATAAAGCTTGTATTATTTTAATTTGTGTCTAGAGTTGTGTTCTAATATCTTCCAGTGAGTCCCTGATCTTGGTCGTACACTTTGCGTGCATGATTAGTGTACGGACAAATCGGAGGCGTCACAAGTTGGTATCAGAGCCGACTGCCTGTAGGAATCCCCCTTTCCAACTCCTTGGCCGAAGTTGAGTCTAGTCTTTGAAAAACAAATTTACTAACTTGTTGTGTGGCTTACGGGCCCACAGCACCAATGGGTGGTGTTAGGATCTTTTATTCCTCGTCTATGCTCTGGGACTCTGAACTCTCTTCTATTCGGGTTAAAAGATTTTACTAATTCTGACTCTAGGTTCTCGTAACTATTTCTCCCGGAGAGCCCTCATTTTGGAAGATCACCTGCTTCTCAGAAGATTCTGAGGATATCCCTCGATTTTTTTCTGAGACCCTTTTGCTAATTATGTTTGCAATTCACTACCACAGATATATCCATATGGATATCTGCATGCACTTGGCATTCTCATGATCATTCCTCATCGCTCTTGTTGCTACAAGATGCCTCGAAATATTCTCCGTTGTCCCGAGAACCCTTTGAGTTTACTGTCTTGCAGTTTTACTTGCATGAAAACCCTTACGGATATTTCCTCACATTTATCGAGGATCCGTTCTTCTCAATTGATCATGTGTCTCACAAAATTCTTCGGAATACTTTTGATCTTTCGAAAATCCTCCGCAGCCTGTTACTCTTGAGATTCGTACCTGCTCGCATTATGGTTAATTCCATATGACTAGCAGTCTTCGTTAACATCCCTTGTCTTAGCCATTTTGAGCCTATTGATTCAAGGTGTGCTTATGCACGCAGTCATCAGGTTATCGTTTTTAAAATTATCTTTCCGTCTCAGACGTCATTCCGGACATGAGTTGGTTCTCGGCAATTCAAACCTTTGTTGATTGTCCAGCTAAGTGTTTTCAACTTACCCATCCTTGATCAGAGCGTCTGCTTCTGATCCTTCTTTTTGGAAACGATAATTTCTTTCTATTTAAGCATCAGACTAATAAGGTGATTCTTGAATCTGATGCCTCTGCATTCTTTCTTCCTCTGAGTGAGTACCGATACTCACATCAGCTCCGTTGTTGATCGCCCGATCCATTGTTGGATTGTTATCCGACAGTGTCCTTCATATTCAATCACCTTGTGAGTTCTTCCCCTAATACATAATGCCTTGGTAAATTGTATCCTCTGCTTGGCCAACCATGCTCTGCTTTCGAGCTGGTGTATTTATTTTTAAAATTTGTGGTATATGTTACTAAGATGCCCGATGGGTTGAACCTATGCCTTCCCCTAATATGTGAGAACCCAAAAGTTTTCACAGGTCATACTCTTCCGGTGTTCTACCAAATAAAATTCCAACACTACAATTTTATCAAAGCGAGAGGTGAATGAAATGGCATGCATTAAAGAAGTGGGAGTCGACCTTGAACTTTGTGTTCATGCCCATGAAAATGATGTAGACCATCTCGGAAGCTTCTTGCAAAATGATTATCCAGTTATATGATTCTTTAGGTATTCTTGAATTGATTCCTTACAGTTATGGTTTCGACCATGATGTCCTGATCTAATATTTTTTATGGGAATTCATTTCAGTGCCTCGTCTTTTTTTGACAAGATTGAAGCATCTACTGTCATAGGTCAATGACCCGGTTCTACTTCTATCAAGTTCTACCTTCGAGTATTACCCCCTGGTATCTCGAAGATGTCTTGCCATTGCACCACATCTTACTAACTTTGTTGAAGTAATGTCTTTCCTTGGCGTAATCACTCTACGGGTTCTGGGTTGATGTCAACCGAGGACACTGACTAGTGAAATTATTCCGCACTACAAATCAAATACCCCTAGTATTTTTACTGGGAAATTCTGAACTCAATCTGATCATTCCTAAACTATCGGCTGCACCCTGCTCTTGCTATCTTTGACTGTGCTACCTCGTCCTTCTCTGGTGCGCGAATTCTTCAGTCTGAGCACGACTTACGTCGGGCCTTCAACATCAGGTTGCTTGTCTTGAAAGACAACTTTGGTTCTGAGCTTGCATCTTATATATTGATCCTATAACTTGCCACTTCGTCATTCCCTTGCTTGTTGTCATTGTTGTTTGATTGCATCCTCTTGAAACCTCCCGACAAATGTGTCGAATCACCTTCAATAATTTGACTTCTTTCGAGATGTCAACTGTGTTCATGATGAGAAATACCCTCCTTGCCCTCGATGACTTTTAATATCGTTGACAACACCCTCGACTTTCTTTCATCGCGAACTTGTCCATGTTATGGAACTCCATGCTATCCAGCTTGTATTATGTTCTACCTTGGACTATTACCATATATTATATCAAGGATGTTGTGAGAATTGCTCCACCTCTTAAGAATTCTTGATATAGGAGTATTTCTCAACATCTTCGTGCATTTCTTGGTCCCTGTGTTGTTTCTACCCGGAATACCGACCACTGAAGTATGGTGCATAAATTCAAAACTTCTAGCAACTCTATTGCTTGAAATTAATGGTCGATAGCTTCATTCCTAGTCTTTTGGTTATGACATCACCATTCTCAACATTGATCGTATTACTTGGTCCACATTTCCAGGTGTAGTTTTGATAAATGTTTACTCGTGGATGTTCTCCTCGAACATACTTCATTATATACTTCGGTATGTCCAATATTATCTCCATGTTCAAATAATTATGTAATTCCATCTCTTGGAAATCACGAAGAGTTGTGGCTGATCCTCATCTTTTCCTTGATAATTTTTTTCGATCTGTTCTAGCAGTTCCATCTGGGTCCTTTTGTGTTTCCGAAGTCCGACCTTTACCTGCTGACCATGTCAGTGCTATCTTGGAGCATGTCTCTGGTACTCCGAAGATCTACAAGAACATGGTAAGCGCAATGCTAAATGTTTCTCGATCAACTATCCAACATCGTTGTGTGGGTACATATCATGATTCTTTTTACCTTTTTTTATATGGTCATCACTTTGATCTCCTGACACGTATATCATGCCTTGCTTAATCTTGGGAAGGATATACTCCTATTAATTGTGTGTAATCACAATTTTCTTTTCCATTTGTTTGTTTAACCTTTCTTTGCTCTACATATAATCTAAGCAGTAATAATTTTCTGCTTATGTAAACACCTTGGTGTACAACTCTGTCAGTAAGACCTCGTTACTATCGTTGTAACATTCCATTAACTGTCGGTAAACAAGAACCTTGCCTATTGGTCCGCCTCGTTACAATGAGCAAGAAAATGGTTCTCTTCGTTCCCCGTCCTTGGTACCGACATGGTTGCCAACTTAGCTGACAGACCATCCTCTGACATGCCTGGCTTTCTGTGCAAGATGTCATCGCCCTTCCTACTCTTAACCCACATGGTGGGCCCAAAACCCACAGGTCCACGGGATCGAAACCTGACTCTCCTGTACAACCCTGATTCTAATGTATTCTTTGCACTTGGCTTCATGTGTAATTCACGAGCTAAATTCTACCATGTTTCATCCTGGTATCAAACACCATATTATTCTCGTTGATCAAGACCCCATTCCAGCTTCTCGTTAGACATCGAATGACTGCCTACCCGTTTAAAACTTTGGTACCATTGCTTATTGTTCTCAATGCATTCACTGAAATACTACCTGTAGGGTACTTCGTGTATCACTTTCTGAATTCGCCGACAGATGCCCAGACTTCATGGAGATACGTTCCTCCAAAGTTTCCCTCCTTATCGCGTTCGTAGGACGATGAAGATCCTGAAGAAAGGATGATGACTTGATCATGACGGCCGGAAACAAAGGAATGAAGACATCAACGTAATGAATCAATCTCTTCAAAAGGGCAGCCAAGACCGAGAAGACCCGTTAGAATTTCGCAACCAGAACTTACCCCCTACTACACCGCTTAATCTCGGGACGAGATTTCTTGTAGTGGAGGAGAATTGTGATGCCCGGATACTTAACCTACAGTAACCTCTGCTAATGATGCCACATCACCCCAGTTACTGTTAATAAACTCGCTTTGATTCGAAACCAGTTCGAATTCAAAAAAATCAAAATCAAGTCAAACGGTAAAAGTTTTCAAACATTAAAACCAAAATGTTCTAAACATCACAAATAAATCATAAGTAGTAATGGTGGATAAACAACATTTTTATAAACTATTTAATTGCTCCAAAATAACTGTAACAGTGGCAATAACAATTAAATTAATGTCTTTTATAAGGTTATAATATTATAACTAAATTAGCAGCATGTCAAAATAATAGTGGCAGTGGCCTAATTAGTAATACTAATTTAGATGCTAACTTGGTATTTTATAAAACTAAAATAAATAAAACTATAATGAAAATAGTAAAGAAATAAAATAAATAGAAAAGGGAATACTTAAAAAAAGGAGAGACCTAAACCTACTGGACACATTGGCCCATTAAACCAAATGGCACAGCCCACCATCCCCATCTCCTTCTTCCTACTGCTCACCAGGGGCTGGGTGGTCGCCGTGTGCCCGACCACGTCGCGGATCGACCACGTGTCGGCAATCCGCCACATCCCCAGCATCTACAAGGCCATCTCCGACGCCCTAGGTCAAATCCTACCCCAATTTCCCCCCTCGGCACGCCGCCATCGTCTCCACAGCGCTCATCCGCCTCTGTAGTCGCCATGGCCATGTCGCCCGCGTAGCCACCGCACTTTGTTCACCGCACCACGGTGTCGAGGAGAAACGTCATCGTCGTCTACTACGCTGCCTGCGGTCGTCAGCGGGAGCTCGGCGCCCCTCCATCGCTGGCGCCGTCGTCTCCGTCCACCTTCGGCCGCCCTCGACCACCGCTTCGATCCGCGTCGCCCGAGCCTCCCCGAGCCATCTGACCTCGTCGACGCCCTCATTGTGAGCTCTTGCTGCTCCCCCCTTTCCTATTGTTCGCCGGGCCCGGTCGCATCCGCCCCCGCTAGCTGCTACCTACAACTCCCCCGATCTCCCGCAGCGTGTGCCGCAGGTTCAAGCCGCCACTGGCCGCGTCCCACCATGCTCCCCGGCCGCCCCCACGACCTGTGCGCGCCTCGTTGCGACACCCTACCTCTGCCCCGCGGTCACTGCGCCACCACCGCCCGCACCTCGTGTCCACGGCTACCCGCATGCACTCGCTCAGGCGCCGCCCCACGCCATTCCCTCTCCGTCACGGCCTCCCTCCGTCGTGCGCTGCCCGACTGCCCTGCTGCGCCCGCGACCCTCCTCTCCTCATCCCCGCGCCCGCTGGCGGGCAGCACGCCTTCTGCTACTCTGCGACGCCCGCTCCCATGCCTCCTGTTGCTGCGGCGCCACTGCTGGCCTCGCCTCCAGCTGTCACCGACCACGCGCCATCCACCGCCCGCACGCGCACCGCTCCGGCCGCGCGCCCACTGCCCCGCCAACCTCTTCGTGCTCCGCTTCTGCTCCGTCGCCGTTGACCTCTGACGCCCGCACCGCCGACCCATCAAGCCAACCACCGCAGCCATCGGACCTCCCCTGCTCGCCGCGAACCGCCATTGCTGCCGCGCTGACCCGCCTCCGCCGATGATACCGCTCCGCCTCACCTCCTCCCGCATCTTGCCCGTGCCCCGTCCAGCTCCCCGTACTGCCGCCCTCTGCGCCTCGCCGGCTCGCCCTCTGGCCGCGCCGCCCACAGCACCGGCGTGCCGCCGCCCCCGCACACTCGTCGTCGCCGGCCCGCCCCTGGCCAGCTGATAACCCTCAACCGTAAGGGATCGAGATAGTCTTCGCGGGTAAGAATAACCCAATTTATTGATTCGACATACGGGGAGCCAAAGAGTATTTATAAGCTTTAACAGTTGAGTTGTCAATTCAACCGCACCTGAAATATACTTACTTGCAACAAAAGATAAGTGGTAACAGTGATATGATAGTGATGATAGTAATAGTAAAAGTAAACAGCAAAAGTAAATAGCAGTAGTAAATGGCAAAAGTAGCAACTAGTGACAAGCAAGGTTTAAAATACTGTAGGCTAGGGAGATGGATGGTTGGGCGCTGCATGGATGAGATAGATTCTAACTTGGGGCACGGCACACGGAAAAGTAATGATCATCTAGGCAAATATCAAACATTAGGCATGTATCCCGTAGGTAGTTGTACGTGCTTGCAATAAGAACTTGCACAACATCTTTTGTCCTACCATCCCGCTACGAACGGGGCCAAAAGGAACTAATGGATATTAAGGTGCTCATGTCAAAGAGCACTGGAACAAAGCAATGAACTCAATGGATACATGTAATCCTCAAACTACGGACCATCCCCTTTGGTGTCCCAAGCTGTCACTTTTGGGATCGCCGGTTCCGAACCGTAACAGGTGCATACAACTCATAGATAGGATCACGAACACAAATATATTCATGTAAACACATATGGTTCAGATCTGAAATCATGGCACTCGGGCCCTAAGTGTCAAGCATTAAGAATAACAAGTTGTAGCAAAGATGATAAACACCATAGTAGATGATAGGCAACATGCCCCCAACAATCTGACGAACTATTACATGATCTAACTCATCCAATCCCTACCATCCCCTTCGCCTACAGCAGGGGAATTACTCACACATGGAGGGAGAAGTCATGGAGGGATGATGGAGTGGTGATGATGATGACGATGGCGACGATCTCCCCTCTCCGGAGGCCAAATCAGCCTCCAGATTAGCCCTCCCGAGGAAGAACAGAGGGTGGCGGCGGCTCCGCGATGAAAAACTGCGAAAGAACTTCCGATCTGGGGTTTCTGCGTCGGGAGGAAAAATACGGGCTAAAGTAGGGCACCAGGGGGTGTGGGCCCCACCCAGGCGCCCCCCGGCGCGGCCCAGGGGGGGCGCCCACAGGGCGCCTGGGCACCCCCTGGCCCCCTCTGGCCCCACTTCTGGCATTTGGTTCCTTCGGGTGCGTGGATTTTCTCTGATTTTTTGTGGATTTTTCTGAGATACTTCAAAATCCGTTTTCCTGCACACAAATAAACCATACAGGCAGCTCTGCTGAAAACAGCGTCAGTCCGGGTTAGTTTAGTCCAAATCATGCAAGAATGAGGCCAAAACAATATCAAAAGTGTTTGGAAAAGTAGATACGTTTGAGACGTATCAACTCCCCCAAGCTTAGCATATTGCTTGTCCTCAAGCAATTCAGTTCAACGAACTGGACGCGACAAAGAAAACTTTGACAAACTCTTTTGCTTCATTAGATGTATATAAGCATGTACTACGAAAAGAGTTTAACAAGTATTGAAACAGTACTTATGAGGACAATGCAAGGAGCAATCCTTCTTTCAAGTGACCAGTCACGAATACTTAAAAGTGAATAATATATTACTGAAAATCAAGACAAGATTACATTGCACATAGCTTGAGCATATTAGGGCGGTATCTCGCTAGCCTCCATGAGTGAAGCAAAACATAAATGCAGAGACTCCTCCAGAGTTTTAAAGGAGACTAGAGCTAAGAATTTCAGAATAAATCATATCACAAGTATGCAGAAGACAATGTAATACTTTGGGACAATGCACATTACACTCAGAATGACAATTATGCTCTCCTAGTCAGTGCTTTGAAGAAAGAAGGTGAGACTCTCGAACCGTGGCTTTTATTGGCAAAGTTGAAAATCCGTGATCGGAAACAAAAACTAAACATGTACCAGAGCTCTTGGTTTTAAAAACAGAAGTAAATATGTTTTTGAGAGGTGCATATTTCGTCAACGAATGCTAGCAGATAACTCAATCACTTTTTAAGCTAGACAAGTCTCGAGGAACGGCTCCCGCATGAGGACGATCACATCCTCTTAATATCCTTTGTTTATCATTGCCAAAGTTTTCTGATTTCTCATGAACAAAGCGTGAAGGAGGGTTTGTTTGTTATATTATCTTTTCGAGCCGAGCGCACTCAATGCCAGTTCCTTTTCATATTAGGGGTTTGCACATTATACATGCAATCCAGGGGTGAAACTTGTCCAACTTAAAAAGATTATGAATTAACTATTACTTCCTCATGAGCTAAAACATAGGCACAAAAAGAGAAATGCTTTTGATTAATTTCGAGATGGTACATGAAAGTCTCCGTTAGGAATGGCAGGTAAATACCATGTATAGGAAGGTATGGTGGACTCATATGGCATAACTGGTTTAAAGGGTTTGGATGCACAAGCAGTCAGTGCGCTTAGTACAAGTGGAGGTTTAGCAAAAGACTGGGAAGCGACCAACTAGAGAGCAATAACGGTCATAATCATGCAGAGCGACAAAGCAACATTGAATCGGGCATGAAAGTGATATAACTATTCTAAAACTCAAAGATCATCAAGGCGAAGTAGACTTTTAGTCTTAAACATGTGTAAGCATGTGCCAAGTCAATCCAAAAAATTCTCTAAAGGGAAATACCACCTTAGTATACCAGACTATGAACAGTGCAATGCATGTAGATCATTTCAATAACACATTATATACTCTAGTTATTCGGGACTAGCCACAAGGAAAGCATGAACCACTGGAAGAGCATTGTAAACATAGCACTATGTCGCTACAAGCTGGTCTCTAGATCATAAGTACAGGCATATGTACAAAAGTAGAAACAATAAGAGTTCATACCGGTCTTCCTTGTTGCTTCCTTTCAGTCGATCTTCGTCATCACTGCTTGTCACTTGCACGATCGAACGTAGGAAATATAATCAAATACCATCACGGACTTGAGCTGGTCTCTGAAAACAAAGCAAACTAAAGAGAGAAAGGAAATCTTTTGGTTTTTTTTCAAAGGTTGAATAAAAGCAAAAGAAAGAGAAAATCTTTTTGTTGTTTTTGCAAAGAGAGAAATAAAGAAGAACGGGCAAAAACTTTGAAAAGATCAAAGCGAATAAAACGGATAATACAATGGAAAAGTGAGAAGGGCACATACTCCCCCAAGCTTAGGCTTTTGGCCTAAGTTGGTTAGCAGCTACTGCCCCCAGGAGCCTCCTGCTCCAGGGGTGTGGTGGTGAGTCCACGGGTCGTAGAAGGATGCTGGCGCGTACACCGAACTCCTCGGAGTCTCCCACGAGGAAGGTTCCGAACGCCAAACAGAGGAAGACCCTTCACCAAACTCGGTGGCGGTCTCTTCCTGAAAATGTGGTATCTCGCCGTGCCTCTCCTCGTCGGGCACAACCCCCTCCATGGGGTTATGAAACTGATGCTGGACCATGAACTCATCGAACTGGACAACATCAAAGGACCATCCGTTCCTACGAGAAAAATCAAACAAAAGAGGTGCAAGTAGACGGATCTCGCGTTCCGCGGTAGTTCCGAAACGCAAGATATAAACAAGGTTATCAAGCTCAGAACCCATGGTAACAAACTTATGCCTTTTCATAGCAGCAAGATCAAAGCTTAAATAAGTAAAAGGAGTATCATCAGGGTGTGGGGTGCCTCCAAGATGCTCTAAGATAAGTGTGGCATAAATGCCACCATATAAGTCCCCCTTGTTACCGTTCATAGCAAGGCGTCGAGCAATTAAGGTACCAAGATTATAATCAGACCTCCCTGAGAGGGCTGCTGCCAGGATAGCAATATCCGGAGCAGAAATGCTGCTCGTGTTGTCGCGAGCTAACACCCCTCTAGCAATATAATATGCAAAATACCTGAGGTGAGGAAATAAGATGCTGGAGATCTTCGACCGATGAATATCCCTAGTACCCATGCTGCAGAGTGAGTTGATGACGGTTTTCAGCTCGGAGGGCTGAGTGGCCATCCTAGCCGTCTTCCCAACGTTCGGCACACCTATTACTTCACAAAAATTTCCCAAAGTCATGGTGATAAGATCATTATAAATTTTAAATTCAATAGCACTTGAATCAGGATTATATCTAAAACTGTTAATGAAACTGGAGGTGAGTTTTTGATACTGAGTAACACGACTCGTGACGAGTCGTGTCAAACCTGCATTAGCACAAAGATTATAAAACTCATCCTTGATTCCCGCAGCTTCCATGAATTCATCACATGGAAATGTCATCGCACGTGCTGGACTTGTGTCTTCCAACAACTCCAGGGGCACATGATCTTCATTATAGCTCACCCTAGCAGTCGATGGTGAAGCTGCGGCTCTAGTGACTCGATCGGAGTGTGCGGGCCTCCTCTTCTCAAGCCATTGATGGGCCTCGAACCCCTCGTTGGTTACCCCAAGTGGAAGGTGTAAGATGCAGTAAGTAGAAGTGTTTTCCCCTAGCAAAGATGCCAAGGATCGATTCCCCAGAGACTCCTAGGTTCAACAAGTAGGTGTCAATTGCTACGGCGCCAGATTAGTAGCAACCAACGTGGACCTGCACACAGATACAAATAACTTTGCTCCCAACGAGTACAGAGAGGTTGTCAATCTCTCCGGCCTTGTAGTTCACAAAGGATTAAAAGCAATGATAGTAGTGATAGATAGTTTTTGCGATAGTAAATAATAACGGAAAGTAAATAGTGGATGTGATCAATGATGGTAATATGGACCGGAGTCTCATGATGTTCACTAGTGATGTCTCTCTCCCAAAAGACGATAAAACAGCTATGTGAGGTAAACAAATTACAGTTGGGCAATTGACAGGACCACGAACGCAAACCAATGCTGACTACATTGCAAGAAAGGTTGAGGTTCAAAGCATGGGCGGTACGCCAAAGTAAGTAGACCGAAATCCATCAATATCTACTACTAATCATCCACCTTGAGATATCTATCCAGAACATCTCGCTGGTATTAAGTTGCGAGTCCCACCCATAGTGTAAACTCAATGCAACAGACAACTGCATTAAAAGAACTTTGCGTAAAGTAAACAATCCTTGCACCCGCGGGCACAAGCACCGTTGTTTTCCCCCTTGTGGCAACAGCACATCCCCTAGACTCATGTTTCTGTCACTCAAGCTAGTCATCGAGGGGCATGAACCCACAATCGAGCATAACGTTCCCTCTTGGAGTCACTACCTATTACTCGGCCAAAGCAATAAATAACAACGGAGAACATGCAAGAATTACTTATGAACAAAAATATAAAAGAGGTAGATCAAATATATTACTCAAGATCAATCTGAACATAATCTCATAATCCATCGGATCCCAGCAAACTCAACATAGCAACAGCATAAGGATTACATAGGTGCCTCGATCATGTAGGGCAGCTCACGAGGACTAATTAGTGAAGCACAAGAACGGTAGGAGAACATCACATAGCTACTGGTCATGGACTCATGGTCCAAGGGAGACTACTCACGAGTCATCCGGGAGGCGTCCATGGTGGTGGAGAAGCTCCCGGTGGTGATCCTCCCCTCCGGCAGGGTGCCGGGAAGAGTTCTCCTGGTGCTCCCGATCTTGGAAGCGGCGACGGCGGCGGAACAGAGATGGGATCGCGAAAAAAGTTCCTCTTCTGAGGGTTACGGAGGACCCTTTAAATATATGCCAAAATATTGCATCGGGGGAGCTTCGGGGGGCCCAGGCGCCCCCCCGGCGCGACCCAGGGGGGCGCCGCCAGGGCGCCTGGAGCCCTGGTGGCCCCCCCAGGCTGCCCTTCGGACGCAGTGTTGTTTCCGGAACGCTGATTTTTTATATAATTTTTCTGGATTTTTCTGGGCAGTTCTCGAAACGTGAAAACCTGAAATACAAAAACAGCCGAAAACAGAAACTGGCACTGGGGTGCACTGGATTAGTAAGTTAGTCCAAATATGATCAAAAGTGTATGGAAGTGTATGAATATCATAGCAATATCACCCAAAAGTGGCATGGAGCAAGTAGAAATTATAGATACGTTTTGGACGTATCAACATCCCCAAGCTTAATTCCTGCTCGTCCTCGAGTAGGTAAATGATAACAAGAATAATTTCTGTGGTGACATGCTATTAACCATATTGGACTTTTTCATAGTCATATGACAAAAGTTTACTGAGACAATGATTCTAAAGTAATTAAGTTGCCTCAAGAGAAAATCACAAATGACTGAAAGTTTTACAATATGAAACTGAAACATCAAAAAGATTTGCAATGAACATGATGTGCAAATATGATAAAGTGATATCTAGCTTGCCCCCTTTAGTGATGCAAAACATAAGTGCAGGGGCACCTTCAAGGTTTAAGTGATGACTAGATACAATCATTTCAGAATAAACGATATCACAATCATGCAAAAGACAATGCTACTTTGGGACAATGCACATTACACTCAGAATGACAATCATGCTCTCAGTAGTTGGTGCTTCAACATAAAGGTAAAAGAAAGGTTAAGTGCTAAAGCTTTTTACTTTGAAAACATGGAAGCAATTGTGTCAACGGTAGTAGTACTTCATATGTGTCATGCATAAAACATCTTATAAGTTGCAAGCCTCATGCATCGAATACCAATAGTGCTCGCTCCTTGTCCTAATTAGCTCGGATCCCCATGGGTTATCATTGCATTGCATACGTTTCAACCAAGTGTCACAAAGGGGTACCTCTATGCCACCTGTACAAAGGTCCAAGGAGATAGATCGCATTTGATTTCTCGTTTTTGATAGATCTCAACTTGATGACATCCATACCGGGACAACATAGAAAATAGATGATGGACTCCACTTTAATGCATAATCATATTCTCATGAGAGATTGAGGATTAAGGTCCAAGCTAAAACTTCCACCATGATGCATGGCTTTGGTTGGCGGCCCAATGTTCTTCTCTAATAATATGCATATTAATTCAACCCACGGTAAATCACCCTTACTTCAGACAAGACGAACATGCATAGCAACTCACATGATATTCAACAAAAGTGTGACAGTTGATGGCGTCCCCAGAAACATGGTTACCGCTCAGCAAGCAACTCATAAGAAATAAGATACATAGGCAACATATTCTTTACCACAATAGTTTTTAGGCTACTTTCCCATGAGCTATGTATTGCATGGTTAGTTTGCTTAGTACAGGTGGAGGTTAGCAAAAGACTGGGAGCGACCAACTAAGAGAGCAATGACGGTCATAATCATGCAGAGCGACAAAGCAATATTGAATCAGGCATGGTAGTTATATCGCTACTTAGAAACAAAAGATCATCAAGGCTTGACAGACTTTCTTTACAGTCTTGAATATGCGTGAGCATACGCAAAGTCAATCAAAATAAATTCTCGAAGGAAGATATTACTAAACCATACCACATCATAGGCAAACAAACCAAGTTGGTACTCCAATAACACATTGGGAACCCCCCAGCTATTTGAGATTAACCAAAAGAAAACTTGAACTACTAAGCACCATCATGAAAGTAGCATCTTTATCATAGACACATTAACCCATGCAACGGAAGCAAACTCTCTTAATAAGGTGAGCATGGTAATTAAAGAGAGTTCAAGCAACTGATGTCTACACACGCTTCTACTCTTGTAGACTATGTTGGGCCTCCAAGCGCAGAGGTTTGTAGGACAGTAGCAATTTCCCTCAAGTGGATGACCTAAGGTTTATCGAACTCAGTGAAGTAGAGGTTGAAGATGGTCTCTCTCAAGCAACCCTGCAACTAAGATACAAGAAGTCTCTTGTGTCCCCAACACACCTAATACACTTGTTAGATGTATAGGTGCACTAGTTCGGCGAAGAGATGTTAAATGGCAAGTAATATGGATGGCAAAACAAAGTAATATAATTCTGTAATAAAAAGTGCAGCAAGCAAACAATTGGTAAACGTGAGCACAAATGGTATTGCAATGGTGGAAACAAGGCCTAGGGTTCATACTTTCACTAGTGGCAACTCCCAACAACATTAACATAATCGAATCACATGATATTTCCCATAAAACATGCAAAGGGGACACACTCGGAGGTCATTCCTTCGTGGTCAAGAGAGGACGAGAATTATGGAGGGCTACAAAAGCACACCTCAAAGTTCGTAGTTCTCAATCTAAGGATTTCCCAATGTCACCGCGGCCATCCAAAGAGAGTCCCACAATCACCACAACATATCTAAAGGATAGTCAAAGACAAGCACCAAGAGACTCTCAATCTTCAATCAACACACAAGAGAGGAAATCACTCATGAAAATACTTTTCTAATCCATGTCCAATAGACCGCTGTCACCTTGGTCTCGGGGATTATACTAGATAAAGACAAGTGAGTACATCAATCCAATACATAGAGGAAGGGGAAATATCATGGGATCACCCTAGATTAACATAGCATATGATCACAACGAAGATCACATCATGGGAGAGAGAATTGACCACATAGCTACTGGTAAGAACCTCAGCCCCGAGGAGGAACTACTCCCGCCTCATGGAGGGAGGAAGCAACGTCGATGGAGATGAATCCGGGGGCACTTCCCCGTCCCGGCAGGGTGCCGGCGCAGGAATTCTGGTCCCCCGAAGCTTGATGGCGATGGCGGCGGAGATCGGAATCGCGTCTGGAGAAAAGGGTTCTGGAATCAGGGTTTCCTCGACACGCTTTAAACATATGCCAAAGGGGGGCATCGGAGGTGCCTCGGGGGGCCCAGGCACCCCCCCCCCCCCCGGCGCGGCCCAGGGGGGCGCGCCCACAGGGCGCCTGGAGCCCCTGTGGGTCCCCCCCGGCTGTACTTTGGCCGCACGGTAGCTCCTGGAACGCTGATTTTTTATATATTTTTTCTGGATTTTTCCTGGCAGTTCTCGTAATGTGAAAACCTGAAATACAAAATCAGCCGAAAACAGAAACTGGCACCGGGGTGCACTGGATTAGTAGGTTAGTCCAAATATGATCAAAAGTGTATGGAAGTGTATGAATATCATAGCAATATCACCCAAAAGTGGCATGGAGCAAGCAGAAATTATAGATACGTTTTGGACGTATCAGCAACCAACTAAATAAAAGCTCTTGAAAAGATAAGCATGAATACTAAGAGCAGAGCACGATAGTAGCTATTAAAAGACAAAGAACACACACAGCATAGATAGACATGAAAATTCTATGTAATGTTCTAGGTAGAGGTCGAGCGTGTTTCTCTCCCACATAAAGGAATGCTGGGTTCCGACTCGTTATGAAAAACTAAAAAGAAAACTAAAAGCAAGACGCTCCAAGCATAGCACATAACACATGAAGTGATAAAAATATAGCGAAACGAAAGACGAACTGATAATGTTGACGGAGAAGGGGATGCACGGGGGCATCCCCAACCTTAGACGCTTGAGTCTCCTTGAATATTTCTTGGGGGTGCACGGGGGCATCCCCAAGCTTGAGCGCTTGACACTCCTGAATCTTTTTATCATCTTCCCTCGCACACTTGAAAACTCCCTTCATACATAACTCATCATAATCTGATTAGCGAGGTTAGTACCCTTAATAAAATAATTATACCTTGCTGGAAATAAGGATATTCTTGAAGTTCTACTGTTTCTCAAGATTGCCAAAAGGTTTTTGCAAATAAAAAGTAAGTTCTTAATTTGCAAAGTGAAGGTAAGGCAAAACAGGACAGAATCTGTGAAAAACAGAACAGCAGGCAGTAATTGACCTGTTCGGGATACTTCTGCAACTCAAATCAAAAAACTCAGAACTGACGCACGAAAGACAATTATATAGAGAACGCTTTAGAAAAAATTCAGACCAAAAAGATGATCTGGTGATTTTATACGAATTTTTCTATCCAAGGACAGAATCTGTTTCCTGGACAGCACCTCACAACTTTTGAACTTTCTAGCAATCGGAGGCTATACTTGGCACAAATATGAAAAGCAAAGATACAATGATGATGCTACAGCAGTAAACAACATCAAGACACAACAAAAAGCAAAAATTTATTCATGTGGGCTGCCTCCCAAAAGCGCTTTCTTTTATGCCTTTAAGCTAGGCATAATGCATAGATCAAGTTGTATCAATTGAACCATCATCAAGATCATCAAAAAGCTCTTCAATAATACAACTAATCTTAAGAGGACTCTCAAACAAAGGCCTCATAGAGATACTTCTAGGTAGAAGACCAAAAGGATAAAAGTCAAGGGAAGATTCATTTATAAATTCATCAACGATAGGTGTTTCTTCCAAAGTCTTTACAGTTTCAACCTCTTTGGCAATAGGTGGATTGCTTCTAGAACGGGGAGCCTTTGGAACGTGAACGAACTTAGGCTCCCTCTTTGCCGGAGTTTCTACCTTTTCGGTTTTGATCGAGGAGAAAGTAGTTCCTAAGGTATCAAATATTTCCTCAATCTTGTCCATCCTAGAAGAGTCAGAATCATGGAATTTGACGGTCTCCAAAATTTTGAAAATTTTATGCATGGAGCTATCAAGTCTATTCAAATTCCCTTGGATCTTTCGATCCAACTCATTCATCTTATTAGTGCTTGGCATCTCTAGCTCTATTTTTTCAAGTTTTTTCATAATGTGAGCTAGGGTGATGTCCTCTCGAATGCTAACAACAGGGGGACTCCCAACAAGATTTTCAATAATACTAAGAGACTCCCAAACTGGGGCCTCTAGGAAATTCCCATTGATAGCAGTATCTAGAATAAACCTATTCCAAGAAGTAATTCCAACATAAAAATTTCTATGTAAGATAGTAGTAGGTTGCTTCTTGGTGGCTCTTTTTTGTGAATCATTAATTCTATACCAAGCATCTTTCAAACTTTCCCCACCTCTTTGTTTAAAGGTGAGAACTTCTGCCTCGTCAAAGACAAAAGGACCCGACATAATGACAACTTAAGGAACAAGATAACTATTTTTGTGATTTTCAATAAAAGGAACTAAAGCAAAAATGAAAGGTAAACTAACAAGACTAAAAAGCAAAGGTCAAAGATAGCATGCAACTCCCCTATCCTGAAGAGTGGAGTCCCCGGCAACGGCGCCAGAAAATACTCCTTGATGGGCCTCGAACCCCTCGTTGGTTACCCCAAGTGGAAGGTGTAAGATGCAGTAAGTAGAAGTGTTTTCCCCTAGGAAAGATGCCAAGGATCGATTCCCCAGAGACTCCTAGGTTCAACAAGTAGGTGTCAATTGCTACGGCGCCAGATTAGTAGCAACCAATGTGGACCTGCACACAGATACAAATAACTTTGCTCCCAACGAGTACAGAGAGGTTGTCAATCTCTCCGGCCTTGTAGTTCACAAAGGATTAAAAGCAATGATAGTAGTGATAGATAGTTTTTGCGATAGTAAATAATAACGGAAAGTAAATAGTGGATGTGATCAATGATGGTAATATGGACCGGAGTCTCATGATGTTCACTAGTGATGTCTCTCTCCCAAAAGACGATAAAACAGCTATGTGAGGTAAACAAATTACAGCTGGGCAATTGACAGGACCACGAACGCAAACCAATGCCGACTACATTGCAAGAAAGGTTGAAGTTCAAAGCATGGGCGGTACGCCAAAGTAAGTAGACCGAAATCCATCAATATCTACTACTAATCATCCACCTTGAGATATCTATCCAGAACATCTCGCTGGTATTAAGTTGCGAGTCCCACCCATAGTGTAAACTCAATGCAACAGACAACTGCATTAAAAGAACTTTGCGTAAAGTAAACAATCCTTGCACCCGCGGGCACAAGCACCGTTGTTTTCCCCCTTGTGGCAACAGCACATCCCCTAGACTCATGTTTCTGTCACTCAAGCTAGTCATCGAGGGGCATGAACCCACAATCGAGCATAATGTTCCCTCTTGGAGTCACTACCTACTACTCGGCCAAAGCAATAAATAACAACGGAGAACATGCAAGAATTACTTATGAACTAAAATATAAAAGAGGTGAATCAAATATATTACTCAAGATCAATCTGAACATAATCTCATAATCCATCGGATCCCAGCAAACTCAACATAGCAACAACATAAGGATTACATAGGTGCCTCGATCATGTAGGGCAGCTCACGAGGACTAATTAGTGAAGCACAAGAACGGGAGGAGAACATCACATAGCTACTGGTCATGGACTCATGGTCCAAGGGAGACTACTCACGAGTCATCCGGGAGGCGTCCATGGTGGTGGAGAAGCTCCCGGTGGTGATCCTCCCCTCCGGCAGGGTGCCGGGAAGAGTTCTCCTGGTGCTCCCGATCTTGGAAGCGGCGGCGGCGGCGGAACAGAGATGGGATCGCGAAAAGAAGTCCTGTTCTGAGGGTTTCGGAGAGTCCTTTAAATATATGCCAAAGTAGGGCACCGGGGGAGCCTCGGGGGGCCCAGGCGCCCCCCCGGTGCGGCCCAGGGGGGGGGCGCGCCCACAGGGCGCCTGGAGCCCCTGTGCCCCCCCCCCAGGCTGCCCTTCGGACGCAGTGTTGTTTCCGGAACGCTGATTTTTTATATATTTTTTCTGGATTTTTCTGGGCAGTTCTCGAAACGTGAAAACCTGAAATACAAAAACAGCCGAAAATAGAAACTGGCACTGGGGTGCACTGGATTAGTAAGTTAGTCCAAATATGATGAAAAGTGTATGGAAGTGTATGAATATCATAGCAATATCACCCAAAAGTGGCATGGAGCAAGCAGAAATTATAGATACGTTTTGGACGTATCAGCCATCCTTTTGCCCTTCCTAACAAACTCATTTCTGAAATTTTTTACAATTTAAAAAAACGAGGATTAAAACAAAGTGAGCTAAGGCAAACTACTCAACTAACTTGCCCTAGGCATAAACTTGCATCAAAACTTGGAAAATAACTTTCTACACATGCATGCAAGCTCATCTCTACAGCCCCAAGAACTACTAAATACTCACAAATGAGGCCACCAATCAAAAATCTAATTGGAGGGGTGGAGGAGTCACATACCAGGGAGTAGTTGCTCAAAATTTCAGCTCAAATGATGGGCTGTAGAGAGAGATCGAAGAATCGCCTCCAAGAACAGCAAGAACAGCAAGAACAAGACCAGAACTCGGGTTTCTGGAGAAAAAGAGAGAGAGAGGAAGAAGAAGTACCTGGAGGGGGGTCCCGTGGGCCCCAGGCGCCCTGTGGGCGCGGCCAGGGGCTGGGCCGCGCCAGCTGGCCGCCTGGGCCATTGGTGGCCCTCCCTGGCTGGCCCCAGGACTTTCCGGGTCTCTCCCGACGTGGAAATTTTTATTATAAATTTTCTGGAATTTTTCTGAACACTTCACTGTTGAAAATTTTTCGAAGTTCAAAAAGCTGCGAAACTCTCTGAAAACTTGAAGCAGTTAGTAGTATTGTGAAGCTTCAAAAACATAGATACTTGGTACAGCAAGTAGGACAACACTAAAAACAAATGAAAACATAGCAAGCTCAACTTTTTATCCATATAAAACATGTTCACTAGTAAGGTTGATCAAGTCTTACCAACAAACAAGCGATATATAGAGCAAAAAGTCTCACCTCCTACGAAGTAATCACTGAACCTTTACCTTGATGGACATTGTCCCTACCATGATAGTTTTGTATTTATGAGGCACATGTAGTGGACAGTCCCATTCTCCAATTTTCACGGTCTCGATATTCTCTATAGAGTTGAGGGCATGCCTCCTGTCGGTCTTCTTCGGAAAATATACCGTGTGTTCTTTATCATTCACATGGAAGGTAACCTTCCCTTTGTTGCAATCAATAATAGCACCTGCGGTGTTAAGAAAAGGTCTACCAAGAATAATGGACATGCTCCCATCCTCGGGCATGTCAAGCACAACAAAATCAGTAAGAATTAAACAATTAACAACTTCTACGGGAACATCCTCACAAATACCTATCGGAACAGCGGTTGACTTGTCAGCCATCTGAAGGGAGATATCTGTAGGAATTAGTTT
This sequence comes from Secale cereale, assembly GCA_902687465.1. Classification (NCBI taxonomy): domain Eukaryota; kingdom Viridiplantae; phylum Streptophyta; class Magnoliopsida; order Poales; family Poaceae; genus Secale; species Secale cereale. The sequence continues at coordinate 786,036,128 of LR738712.1, read as the reverse complement.
CTCTAAACAAAGCCTCTCGTAAAGAGAGAGAGGCATAACACTCACTCCTGCTCCAAGATCACATAAAGCAGTTTTGACATAATTATTCTTTATGGAGCAAGGAATGGTGGGTATACCTGGATCACCGAGCTTCTCAGGAATCTTTCCACTGAAAGAATAGTTAGCAAGCATAGTAGATATTGCATCATTAGGAACTTTTCTTTTATTAGTGACAATATCTTTCATATATTTTGAATAAGGAAGTAACTTAATAGCATCAGTCAAAGGGATTTGAAGAAAAAGAGGTTTAATCCATTCACAAAACTTATTATAATGCTCTTCTTCTTTAGATTTGATTGACTTACCTGGAAAGGGCATGGGTTTCTGTACCCATGGTTCTCTCTCCTTCCCATGTTTTCTTGCGATGAAGTCTTCTTTAGTGTACCTCTTACGTTTGTCAGGTGCTTCTTCTTCTCGAACTTCAGGTGGATCATTCTTCTCATTATTATTACCTTCAGGTTCAGCACCGTCTTCAGTCTCAGCATCGGAGATAGATACACTGTTGGGATCAATAGTTGGTTCTTCCTCTGCAATAGGATCATTAGAATTGTCAGTCTCCTTATGTTTCTTCTTCTTCTTTGGAGAGACAACAATTTCTTCTTCCTGCATTTGAGAATCTTGCTCGATTCTGTTCGGATGTCCCTCTGGATAAAGAGGATCTTGAGTACTAGTTCCTCCCCGGGTCTTAATCCCAAAAGCCTGCAATTTATCTTGTTTGGCATTGTTAGCAAGCAAATCACTTTGCACATTAGAAATTTGATCAAGCTGAGTTTGAACCATATGAAAATGCTTCACAAGACATTGAACATCATTAACTGTTCTATCTAAAACATCAAGCAACTTTTTGATAGCAAGGGAATTATCATGCAACTGACTTTCGATCCTCTCATTAAAATGGTTCTGTTTCATAATAAAATTATCAAACTCATCTAAACATTGATCAGGAGGCTTACCATGAGGGATGTCACCTGCGTTGAAATCTAAAAGAGAGTGTACCTCTACCATAGGAGGGTGAGTGGTAGGCTCACACAGCTTCTCAATAGGGGGTAGATTCTTTACGTCTTCAGCTTTAATACCTTTCTCTTTAATAGACTTCTTTGCTTCTCGCATATCCTCGGGGCTTAGAACAAACATGCCCCTCTTCTTTGTTGGTGGAGGTGGTTCAGGGACGGACCAATCTTCATGGTTTTTGGCAATCCTGCCCATTAAGTCTTCCGCATCGTCCGGTGTTCTTTTCCTGAAAACACAACCAGCACAACTGTCCAAATAGGACCTGGATTCATCAGTTAGACCAGCATAGAATATATCGATTAATTCATTCTTAGGGATTTCATGTCCTGGTCTAGCCCGAATCAGACCGCAGTACCTCCCCCAAGCTTTAGGGAGGGACTCATCCTGCAACTGTTTAAAGTTATAAATTCTTTGTAAAGCAGCATGTTGCATGTGAGCAGGAAAGTACTTATCAACAAAAGAGTGAGCTAAGTCCTGAGGACTCTTAATGGAACCACATGGGAGTGAATCATACCATGCTTTAGCACCCTCCTTCAACGAGAAAGGAAGAAGCTTGGTCACATAAAAGTATCGTATCTTCTCATCTGTAGTAAACAGGCTACCTAGCTCACCCAGTTTAGTTAGGTGTGCAATAGCATCATCATTTTCTCTGCCATAAAAGGGGTCAGCTTCAACCATAGGTATAAGTGAAAGATCAACAGAGAAATCAAAATCAGGATCATCAATGCATATAGGAGATGTAGCAAACTCAGGATTAGGAACGGTTTTGTTTTTCAAAGAGTGTTTTTCAAATATTTTCTTAATAACTTCAGGGTCAGAGCCAGCAAACTCTATCAGTTTCCTGCATAGATCTTCATCAAGCATATAGTAATCATCATCAAGGAGACTCTCCTTGAGTTTACTCAAATCAGGATAATCATAAGTTTCACCAATAGGGTAGCGAGCAACAGGAAGTTCAATTCCATATTTTTCAGCAGCAGCAGCAATTTGTTTCTCAAGAGCATAACCAAGCGAACTAATATCATCATCAAAAGTAGTAGAAGCATCATCAAGAGTATCAGACATAGTAACAGATTCAGTAGGAGCATCATGTGGTGGTGGTGAGGCAAACTTACTCATAACAGAAGGTGAATCAAGCGTAGCAATAGTGCTCAGAGCAGTACCTCTTCTTGTAGTGGATAGTAAGATCGGAACCTTGGGGTCTCCTTTCTTACCCATAGTGAATAAAGTGCAGCAGGTAGGATACCTCAAGTAGACTTGTAAATATTGCTATGCTCCCCGGCAACGGCGCCAGAAAACGGTACTTGATAACCCTCAACCGTAAGGGATCGAGATAGTCTTCGCGGGTAAGAATAACCCAATTTATTGATTCGACACACGGGGAGCCAAAGAGTATTTATAAGCTTTAACAGTTGAGTTGTCAATTCAACCGCACCTGAAATATACTTACTTGCAACAAAAGATAAGTGGTAACAGTGATATGATAGTGATGATAGTAATAGTAAAAGTAAACAGCAAAAGTAAATAGCAGTAGTAAATGGCAAAAGTAGCAACTAGTGACAAGCAAGGTTTAAAATACTGTAGGCTAGGGAGATGGATGGTTGGGCGCTGCATGGATGAGATAGATTCTAACTTGGGGCACGGCACACGGAAAAGTAATGATCATCTAGGCAAATATCAAACATTAGGCATGTATCCCGTAGGTAGTTGTACGTGCTTGCAATAAGAACTTGCACAACATCTTTTGTCCTACCATCCCGCTACGAACGAGGCCAAAAGGAACTAATGGATATTAAGGTGCTCCTGTCAAAGAGCACCGGAACAAAGCAATGAACTCAATGGATACATGTCATCCTCAAACTACGGACCATCCCCTTTGGTGTCCCAAGCTGTCACTTTTGGGATCGCCGGTTCCGAACCGTAACAGGTGCATACAACTCATAGATAGGATCACGAACACAAATATATTCATGTAAACACATATGGTTCAGATCTGAAATCATGGCACTCGGGCCCTAAGTGTCAAGCATTAAGAATAACAAGTTGTAGCAAAGATGATAAACACCATAGTAGATGATAGGCAACATGCCCCCAACAATCTGACGAACTATTACATGATCTAACTCATCCAATCCCTACCATCCCCTTCGCCTACAGCAGGGGAATTACTCACACATGGAGGGAGAAGTCATGGAGGGATGATGGAGTGGTGATGATGATGACGATGGCGACGATCTCCCCTCTCCGGAGGCCAAATCAGCCTCCAGATTAGCCCTCCCGAGGAAGAACAGAGGGTGGGGGCGCCTCCGCGACGAAAAACTGCGAAAGAACTTCCGATCTGGGGTTTCTGCGTCGGGAGGAAAAATACGGGCTAAAGTAGGGCACCAGGGGGTGTGGGACCCACCCAGGCGCCCCCCGGCGCGGCCCAGGGGGGCGCGCCCACAGGGCGCCTGGGCACCCCCTGGCCCCCCTCTGGCCCCACTTCTGGCATTTGGTTCCTTCGGGTGCGTGGATTTTCTCTGATTTTTCGTGGATTTTTGTGAGATACTTAAAAATCCGTTTTCCTGCACACAAATAAACCATACAGGCAGCTCTGCTGAAAACAGCGTCAGTCCGGGTTAGTTTAGTCCAAATCATGCAAGAATGAGGCCAAAACAATATCAAAAGTGTTTGGAAAAGTAGATACGTTTGAGACGTATCACCAGCAGGCCACGCACCGCCGTTCGCGCCCCGGCGGCCTCGTCCCGCTATGCGGGCGAGCGCTCGCTCGGGTGCGCCCGGGGCGCCCGTTAGCCCAGCGCCCGAGTGGCTATCGGGCCACTTACAAGTGGGGCCCAGCCCCCTTTAGAAAAAAAAGAAGTTAAAAAATGTTTATCATAAAAATCATTAATTAATTAGTTAAACAGTTAATTAACTTAATTAATTAAACTTAATTAGCCTAACCACCTAGTTTAGTTAACTAAACTGTTAGAGTAGACTAAATCAGTCAATGTCAGGGGGGTCCCACCCCTGTTGGCCAGTCAAACGTTGACTGGTCAACTGGGTTCCTCTGGCCCACCTGTCAGCCACTGGGTACACTTTTGTGTACACAGTTCTGGGTGCGCCTAGCAATTTAGCATTTATTTTCGAATTAAAAATAATTTCATAATAATATTAAAACTTTGAAAAATCATAGAATATTAACCGTAGCTTGGATCGAAAAACTTTGTACATGAAAGTTGCTCAGAACGACGAGACGAATCCGAATACGCAAACCGTTCGTCCACCACACATCCCTAGCATACCGAACCCGCAACTTTCCCCCTCCGTTTCCTCCGCCCGAAAATGCGAAACACCGGGAATACTTTCCCGGATGTTTCCCCCCTTCGCCAGTATCACCCGATACTGCGTTAGGGCACACCTTAGCACCGTTACATGTCATGTCATGCATCGTCATGCATCTGTTTGCATTGTATTCACTGTTTCTCC
>LR738712.1:786011212-786031290 GCA_902687465.1 Secale cereale | reverse complement strand
CCCCCCTCTTCTCTCCGGTAGACTACGAGACCGACGCTGCTGCTGCCCCGATCGACTACGGTGTTGACGACCCCACCTTGGCTGCTGAGCTTCCAGGCAAGCCCCCCCCCCTTGATCAACCTGATATCGCCTATTCTTCTCTCTACTGCTTGCATTAGAGTAGTGTAGCATGTTACTGCTTTCGATACTCCTATTCTGATGCATAGCCTGTCATTGTTGCTACCACTGTTGATACTTTACCTGCAATCCTAAATGCTTAGTATAGGATGCTAGTATTCCATCAGTGGCCCTACACCCTTGTCCGTCTGCCCTGCTATTCTATCGGGCCGTGATCACTTGGGGGTGATCACGGGTATATATTACATACACATATACATGATACATGTTGTGACTAAAGTCGGGTCGGCTCGTTGAGTACCCGCGGTTGATTCACGGATTGGGGGCTGAAAGGACATACTTTCCCGACGGCCCTCTATGTGGATCTTTCTGGCGGAGCGACAGGGCAGGTTGAGACACCCAGTGGAGAGGTGGCCTGGCCCTGGTCGTTGTCTGCGGTTATTTCATAATAACACACTTAACGAGTTTGGATATTTGATCCGAGTCTGGTCGTTGGCCTATACGCACTAACCAGCTACGTGGGAATAGTTATGTGTCGGGGAAACTGATCCACGAACACCTATGGGACCGGCGGGCCGAGTCCCTTTCGATACGGCGGGGGCGGAGGTCGCACGAAGAGCAGATCGAGGCGATGCACACGAGCAGTTTACCCAGGTTCGGGCCGCACGGATGCGTAAAACCCTACTCCTGCTTTGTGGTTTGTATTGAGTTCTTGCTCGGGAGCGCTGAGTGCTACAGTACACTCTAGCAGCTAACGAGACCGAGCGTGAATGAGTCCCTCCCCCCCTCTACGTTGCGCATGGGCCTCCTTTTATATGCTCAAGGGGTCACCGACAGGTGGCAACGCAGATGAGGGCAAAAATGGAAAGATGTTGTAGTTGGTACACCTACTTGTACAATGTATCATACCTAACCCTGACGGCAGGGGATAAGGGCATTAAATGCCCGTCTGTGTCGCCCAAATAGTGCAAAAAGGGGGCCGTCAGGGGCACCACCGTTCGCCACGGCAGCAAACTTGTCAGCGTCGCTTGCCACCGCTCACCGCTGGCTGCACAGCCTCCCGCCACGTACGCCTGGAAGGGTCCCAGAGCGACACGTGGGTGGATGCGCTGGAGCGTAGGCACAGAGTGGTAGCTTGCCGCAGCAAGCAGCTTGCCGTGGTCATTCTCTTGTCGCGTCCGGAAGCTTGCCGCTCACCGGGTCTTGCCGGGACGCGTGGCGCGTCGCGGCAAGTTCCTTGAGATGCCTTGGTTGGCCTTCCCGGCAAGCTCCTCTCGCCGGGGTCTTGTGTCTTTGGCTTGAATACTTTGTTCTTGAATGGCTCCAAAGGAACCACAGAGGACCTTGGCGGTCACCCGGCAAGCCTTGCCGCGGGACGCTGCGACTGCCCGTGCACGAGTTCGGGATACTAGGGTACCCATACTCTAGTACACCGACAGGAGCCCCCGGGCCTGGGCCATACACGGTGCCGAGCGCTGTTGGGCCAGGCCCAAAACAGTGCACGGGCACGTGTGGCCTGGGTTTCGCCGAATCTTTCTCCGTATCCACCGCGCCCTCCCCGAACGGCACGCGTTGATTGCGGCGTCGTGGGAGAGATCGTGGGTGGTTTCTTTAATCAGAAAGGCGGAACGTCCGCCCCCCTCCCCCCTTATAAGCAGGGGAAACAGGGGCAGTTCGTCCATCCGCCCGTTGCTACTCCTCGAAAACCTCCGCCGCTCCCCTTCTTCCCAAAGCTTGAAAGAGAGCAGCGCTCCGCCCCCCATCGCCACTAGCACCACCAGCGCCGTCGACCTCCCTCACCGCTTCCGCCATGGCTCCGAAGGGCGAGAAGGGGAAGGCCGTGAAGTCGGCCGAGGCGCTGCGGCTCACGGCGCTGCGGAAGGAGCGGGCAATCTTTCCCCCCAAGCTTGCCGCGAAGGAGCTGAGGGAGTACTATTACCTCTTCTGGTCGGGGGAGACGCGGGCGCATCCGCGCACCAAGGTACTCCCAACCGCCGCTTGCAAAATGGCTCCGAATGGATACTCATTCTTCGCCTTGTTCTTCTACTGCGGGATCTGCCCGCCTTTCTCTGAATTCTTCTGCGAAATTATGAACACCTACGGGTTCCACCTCCTTGATTTCACCCCCAATGCCGTTCTGACCATGGCAGTTTTCGCACACCTCTGCGAAAACTTTGTCGGAGTCCATCCCAACGTAGCCCTTTTCCGCCACTTCTTTATGCCCCGAGTTGAGAGAGGAGAGCCTTTATCTGGCGGAGTCTTCTGGATCTCGAGGGCCCACAAGAAGGAAGCTTATCTGGAGGGAGAGCTCCGCAGCAAATGGGAGGAATGGAGAGCACGCTGGTGCTGGATTGTCGAGGAGAACCCGCAGCCATTTACCGCCCGGCGCCAAGCCCCAGTAGTACACGGCAATGATTGGAGCGACTTGGCCCCGGAGGACGGTAGGCTACCGTCGCTCGGATCCTACACCTCAGGCTTGCCGGGCTCACTTTAGGCGCAGTTGGCGCAGATTTCCTTCGCCGCCGCATCGCCCCCCTGCAGGAGAGGAAGAGACCCGCCTGGGAGTTCGAGAATGCGGCGGATATCATGAGGCTGCGTCCGGGCCTCAACTTCAATTTCACTGTCCTGGAGCTTAACGGGATGCTACAGGAGCTGTTCAAGTACGACCCTGAACATCCCGAAGTATTTAGGTTGCCGCAGGGCGTCGTTCTGCTGTGCAACAACTCCGCGCTCAGCCGCATCCGCGCAATGATGCCGCTGTGCGACTCGCATGGGATCGACCCAACTTAGCAAGAGCCTGCAGATGATGCTGTGCAAGCGTTCTTCGACAGCTTGGAAGAAGTGTCGATCCGCTCCGACGAGAAGAAGGGCCTCACCCGCGACACCATTGATAAGGAGATGGCGTACATCGCCACTAGGCTGGAAGAGGCGGCAGCAGCCGCGGCCGCAGGCGAGTTCGGATTCACCGTGGAGGAGGCAGAGGCAGCAAAGGCGGCGAGCCTTGCCGAGCGAGAGGAGTTTGCCGGCGAGGGAGAGCCTGCCGGGCATGACGCTGAGTCGAGCGAGCCCGTCGGGCAGGGCGTCGAGTCGAGCGTGCTTGCCGAGGATACGAGTGGCTCATTGGAGATCGACTCCTCCTCCTCCTCTTCAGGCAGCTCGCCGCTAGCAGAGCCCCCAGCTCCACCAAGAAGGCGTCTCCGCAAGGCCGGGGACGTAACGGAGCGGCAGACAAGTCGACAGCAGCCGCGCCGCGCGACACGCTCCACCGCGGCAAGCACTGTTGCCGCGGGGGCACCTCGCGCTGCTGCAGCAACTGGAGCGAGGTCCTCCCGGACCACCGCTTCTGCTCCTGCCGCTCCTCACGCCACAGCGGCAGCCGGAGCGGGGTCGTCTCAGACCACCACCACCACTGCTCCCGCCAAGCGGCCAAGGGAGCCTACTCATCCACCTCCTCGCGCTGGACGTGAGCCGGACTTCGACTTCTCCGCGCTCAGCTCCGACGAGGAAGAAGAAGAGTAAGATTCTTGTTGTTCTTGTATTTCTTCAATTTTTGCTATTTTGTCTTGTATCTCATTTGCCTCACTCTGAACTTATCCCTTTTCAGGACTCTGGCCCAGAGAGCGGCAAAGAGAGCCAGGGTCCCGGCGAGGAGAGAGGAGGTGATCATTGTCGAGGATGAACCCACCGAGACCACCTTGCCGGACCCGGCAGCTAATCTTCAGAGCAGCCCCCAGCGCAGCCCCCAGCGTAAGTGTATGGTTCACTTTCCGCTGTTAGGCGCGCGTGGGTGTTCTATCTTTGCTGATATCTTGATTCTTGGTTTGTGTAGGAGCAGAGCAGTCACACCAGGAGCGACCGGAGACTACCCCTGTCATGCCATCTGCTTCGACCACGCCGCCAAGGGAAAGTTCTCCGGCGAGGGTCTCTCCAGCAAGGGAGAGTTCTCCGCCAAGGGAGAGCCCTCCGGCAAGGGAGAGCTCCCCGGCAAAGGAGAGCACCAGCGGCCCCCCGCCGGCGGAGACTACGACTGCGCTGCCAAGGGAAAGCTCTCCGGCAAGGGAGCCTGCCGAGGAGCCGGCTCGCGCAGGTAATCCTCTCGCTTCAAACTTCCCTTGGGCTTTTCTTCTTTTGATCTTCTTTTTTGGATATTTGCTTGACTGTTTTTCTCCCCCTTCCTGCCGTCAGACCCATCTGCTGCGGAGCCGATGGAGACGAAGATTGCTGCTGACGACGCCGTCGCTACCGAAGAAGCAGCCGGCGGAGGTGGTCCCGCCGGCGCAGAGGCCGCCAAGGCTGCCGCCGCAGCAGCTGGCGAAGGGTCTGGCGATCGCACTGACGGCCCTGAGGCCGCAGGAGCGCCAGGCGCTACACCGACCGCCGAGCCCTCCGCCGCTGCCGCAGCCCCAGGCTCCGAAGAGCCCGAGCCAGGCGCCTACTTGAAGGCCGGCGACGGCGTCTTCATCAAACTCCCCTGGGCCTCAAGCTCCAGGGCGCCGGTCGAGGGAGAAACCTTTGACAGGGAGGTACTTGCCTTCGCCGAGCTGACGCTCGTTGACGCGCCGAGCAGCAGCAGCGGCGAGCCTGAAGAGGAGCGGCTGCTGCGGAAGCTGTTGTCGCTCTACCGCGCTCGGCAAGCCAAGCTGGAGTCCCGCGAGGTGCTTACCGCGAAGGTGGGAGTCGACATCGAGAAGCGCGCGGAGGAGCTCCGGGGTCTTCACCAGGCAGCTCTCCGGTCCTTGGCGGAGGAGCGGGAGCAACTTGCCGAGGAGCAGACGGCCTTCTTCCTCGAGAAGGCCGAAGTCGAAGAGCAGCAGCGGCTTGCCGCTGAGAAACTGTTCGCGCAAGAGGGCAAGATGGCGCAGCGGAAGATTAACCTCGACAGCCACGAGGAGGATCTTGCCGCGCGCGAGCAATCACTTGGCGGAGCCCTCAAGCAAGCAGAGGACGCTGCCGCGGCTGCTGAGACCGCCCAGAAGGAGCTGGAGGCGAGGGTGGCGCAGCTGGAGGCCGATCTCAAGGCGAGAGGTGAAGAGATCGCCGCGCTCAAGCTCGAGCGGGAGAAGGACGCCCACAGCCACTCGGAGCTGCAGGTTCGCCTCGCCGAGAAGGGCAAGGAGCTTGCCGCCGCCAAGAACTCCAACGCCGATCTTGAGTTGAAGCTAACCACTTTGACCAAGACGATGGACGGCGCCAAGGAGCGGGAGGCGGCCTTGAAGGAGGAGGTCAAGGCCGAGAAGGCGCTGCTGGCGAGTGCTGCTGTCACCCAGAACAACTTTAGGGAGACTGTCGTGGAAATAGCACGGCAGATGTCCGGTTTAGCAGACTTGAAGATGGAACCATCGCACAGGTTAGCTTGAAGGGGTTCATAGCACACAAGGGACACAGAGGGTTTATACTAGTTCGGCCCCTTCGATGAAGGTAAAAGCCTACGTCTAGTTGGTTTGGTATTGCTTGGGCGTCGGATTACAGGGAGCGGATTCGCTTGCCTGTGTCTCGACGGGTTGATTGTTGCTTGTCCTTGAACCGTCGCCGGGTCACCCCTTTATATAGAGGGTACGCCTGGTCCGGTTTACAGAGTCCCGAGGCCGGCTCATACTTGTGTCCGCCTTGGTCTCTGTCTTTCCTTCCTTATCTCTCAAGTTACATCGCTTGGCGGTTTACAGACCTTGATTCTACACATGGGCCCTAAGATCTCATGGGCCGTAGCCTTTACTAAATATTACAATCAGGTATAACATAATAAAGCCGGTTTACAATAGCCGGTTTATACCTGTTAGTCATATCCCTGACATTAGGCCCCAGAATGATTTGAACTTGTTCATATCAGTCTTGTCTTGTATAATTTTCTTCTGTCTTCACATTCTTGTAAACCGGCTCTGACGTCATCTTCGAGATTCACTAAATCTGACCGTGACATCATCTCCGCATTTAACGCCGCGAGCTGTACTGTAGCTTTGTTTTAAGGGTTATCCCGAAAATCGAGGCGTCAGAGGATCTTTATCCGATCCTTTACCTCCTCGAATCCCGCACCTGTCGCTTCGGATCTGACTTTCCTTATAAATACCGTTGTCCCCATTCATTATCTTCTTCCTGCTCTTTCTTCTTCCTCTGTCGCCCGACTCCATCGTCGCCCGAGCTCGAACCGCCGCCGTCAACCGCTGAATCCAAGTCCTCGCCGGCCGCTGCATCACCCTGAGTTTGACCAGAGAATCTTCGCCGCTGATCCTTGCTATTCCAGGTACATCCTTCTTCTTCCTTATAGATCTGTAACTTCTAGGGTTCCTTCTCACGCCTCCGCCATTAGAGCCTTAATGGAAGCTTCACCTTGTTCAACTTTAAGCCGATAGTTTTCAGTAACCTTTACCTTCAGATCTTGCCCTTTAAACTGTACTTTTACTCCGCTGTAAATGCTTCAGATCTTCGTCATTCTTGTTTAACCTGTAGATTTATCCGCTCTGTATAGGGCCTTTGTAGTTCTTCCCGTATACTCTTGTATTTGTTTCTCTTTTTCTTGTATGCTCAGATCTGTTCCACCTTAGCTGTCTTTGAAAACCTGTTTTTCTCCTCGGTAGATCTGTTAAGTATGCTCCGGTTTAAACTGTCATATATTATACGGGTTAACTTGCACGTCCAGGTCTGTTCTACTTAGCTGTTTATAAGGAAAACTGTTTCTTTTCCTTTGTAGATCCATTAGATGTACTCCGGTTTAAGCTGTTATGCCCTGCTCTTGCAAAACTTTATAACTTGAACGCGACGGTTTTAGCCGTTCCTCTTCTACTGCCGTGAATGGTGTAGCTTGCTGTAATTGCCGGTTTAACCATGCCATTAGTCCTCAGTTCAAACCGTTGCGTAACTTTCATAGACAGTTTCCGGTTTATACTGCTGTACCTTCATAATCCGTTTCTGCATTTTATCTTTTCCAGTAGTTGTCCTTTCGTTGCAATGGCCAAGCAGTATGTCTCTTGCGATTGGGTCCCTTCCATCATTACGGAGGAAGATTTGGTCAAGATTTCTGAAATTGGTACGTTAGGCCCTCAGTCTGTTTTGAAGTGGCGGGCCCCGGGGAATGAATGTCCTCCTACTCCCAGGTCCGGGGAGGTCATTGTGTTCTTTGATCACATATCTCGAGGCTTCTCTCCCCCCGGTTCAAAGTTTTTTCGGGATGTTCTTGCTGCCTTCCAACTCCACCCTCAAGACATTGGACCCAACTCTGTTTCAAATATCTGTGACTTCCAAGTGTTTTCGGAGGTATATCTGCAAGAAGAACCGTCCGTCGATCTGTTCCGGGACTTCTTTCACTTAAACCGGCGTACAGAGTTTACCAGCGGACCACATCAGGAGCTTGGTGGCGTTAGTATTCAGAAGAGGAAAGACGTTGTTTTTCCTCACGCCGCTTTACACACTCATCCAAAGGACTGGAACAAGTCATGGTTTTACTGCATTGACACTTCTCCTGAAGGGGAGAACCCTCTGCCGGGTTATCGTGAAACCCGTATTCCGGAGGATCATCCTTTACCTCAACGGCTCGGCTCTGTTGAACGGACCCGGTTTTCATCACAGCTCTCCAAGTTAAGAGCCTTCATAGCTAATGGTTTGATTGGAACTGATTTTCTACGCTGTTGGTTGTCTTGGAGCATCCTTCCCTTGAGCCGGCGATCACAGCTGATGTGCAAATATTCTGGCAAACCGGATGATCCCCAAAGGTTTACCAAGGAAAAACTCTCTGAATCGGAGGTTATAGAATCAGCCAAGAAAATTCTCAATGTTTCTTTGGCAGACTGCAGCAAGGTCGGGTTAGCTCCATATTATAAGAAGAACAGGCTGCCTGCAGTAAGTTTCACCTTAACCTGTATTCGTAATCCGTTTCTTTTAAACCATCTTTTCAATTGTCTTTCTTTCTTTTGATTAGGCTGATGACCCTTTCTGGAAGAGAAAACCTCAGGAGAAAACCGGCAAACAAGCTCGCCGGAAAACCTTTGCCAATAAGAAAAGGAAAGCAGCTGTTGACGCAGGTTCTCCCACTGAAGATGATGATCCGGATTCCGAGGTATGCTTTAATCCGGTTTAGATTTTGCTTTCTTGAACTTGTAACTGTATCTAACGATAACTTTTCCACAGGAGTTGCCTGAAGGTGATAATCCGGCCGATGTTGAGGTAACCATTCTTTCTTCTGATTCAGAACCTCTTCCACAAAAAAGTCGACGGACCGTCCGGAAATACCAATTTTCTCACCCTTATGCTCAGTTGGACCCTAATTTTATTTTGAAGAAGCAACAACACGAAGCTCTTCGCCGGACCACTCGCCATAGCGGCCTGGCGGTGGAGTCATCCGGGATTTCTTTAACTCCGGCTCGAAAACGCCGTGCTGAGGTGATACTTTCTCCGACTCTCCTTCATCCCAAGGCCGGGCTTATCCGAAAACCTCTTAAACCGTCTGACCCTGATTATCAGGAAACTCCATTGTCTTCCTCTGGTGAATCGACTGCCACACAGCTTCCTCCATTGAAAACTGTCCCAGGGTAACCTTTTAACCCTCTGCCGGTTTATGATTCCTTTTTGTTTTATAATGTTAATACTCATTTTGCATTCTTTCCAGCAAACCAAAACCCAGCAAGAAGCCCAAGGCAAACAAGCCTCCTGCTGAGGCCACTGCAGATGATCCGGCTGATGATCCGGCAACAACTGTTCCTTCAGAAGGCGAGCCCATAGCTCCTCTTGAAGACCCTGCGCCTACAGATCATATCTCTGCTCCTGAGAATCCTACTGCTGAAGATGCCCATAATCCGCCAAGCCCGGCCCGGGTCAACTCTCCTCAGATTAATCCGGCGTCTCCCAATCCGGCCCATACTGCCACTCCCCCAAATGTACCTGCTTCTCCGGATGTTGTGGTAACTGGGACTGCCTTTGTTGCTCCGGCTGAGCCCACCATTTTAGCCAAACATACGGCTAAAACGGAAAAGCTATCTAAAGAGAAGGGGAAATGGAGCACTGAGATATCCAATCTTTCCGATATGAGCGCCCAAGAAATTTATTCTGGGTATCTAAACCGGCTCCACAGCAGCCGAGATTATGAAGCAAGCCTGGTTAACTTAATGAGGGAGAAATATGAGGTAAACCTCTTCTTCTGACTTTGTACTTTTGATATGCTTCTATCCCATAACAGCCCCCAAGTTCCGGTTTAGCTGTACGATGAAAGGTGAACCGGAACTTTGTAGTTTTGAACAACTGATCTTTACATTAGCCCCCAAGTATCAAGTAGATAACTTGTTTATGTATTTGATACTTGTAAAAAATTTGTGATGATACTTCAACCATCCATTAGCCCCCAAGTGTCAAGTAGACAACTTGTTTGTGTACTTGAGACTTGTAACTTTGAATTGCTGTCGTTTACTGCTTCAACTGCCATTAGCCCCCAAGTGTCAAGTAGACAACTTGTTTGTGTGCTTGAGACTTGTCTGATTTTTATCTCTTGTCTTTTAACTGTGCTTGCAGGCTGAGTTGAACCGGAATGCTGCTGAAATCAATGAACTTCGTAGCCGTCTTACTGAAACAGAATCTGCCGCTTCAAAGGCTACAAAAGATCTTCAGGTGAGTTTAAAGACTGCTGAAGATCTGAAGAAATACTTTGAAGAAGAGCGGACCACTTTTGAGGTTCAAAAGAAAGATCTGGAGAAAAGGGTTCAGGACGCTGAAGGGGCGCTTAATCCGGTTACAGAAGAATTGACCGGTTTAAAGCAGCAGGTTGAGATGATGACCACTGCAATCTTTGGTGAGTATACTCTAAATTCCTGTTGTATGTGTGTAATGTTTTAACTGTGCCGGTTTTACCTTTATATCTGTGTGCAGGGCGCCGTGTCTCCCATCTTGGGGATGACTTACGGAAGAAACTTAAAGCATGCTACACCTTGGTCGAGCAGCTGTACTCCGGCGTTCAGAGGATCATCAGTGCCACTTCCTTTGGTAAACCGGCCCCTACGATGATCCAAGATACGTTGAACAAGTTATCTGTTTTGCCGGCTCGTCTTGAAGAAGTCCGAAAATCCGCTGCCCGAGGTGGCACTCTTCTGGCCCTTACCAGGGCTAAGGCTTGGGTCCCGGATCTTGATCCGGAGGAAGCTATGACCGGTTTTCCTGACACAAAAGATGACGGCTCAACTTTTACTGCAAAGGATCTTTATGCCTTGACAAAGGAGATGCGCCCCCTCGCCAGCAAGCTTGCAGTTGAGTCCGATTTATCCAGGTATCATCCTGGATATGACTTGCAAAACGAACGGGTGGAGAGGCCGGTTTATGATACCGTGAATTTAATCCCGCCGGTTCGTCCTCATACCTTCGCTCCAGATATTGAACCTTTTGAACTGATCAACGAAGAGATGTATTTCCGGGCCTTGACGAAGATTGACTGGCGTGTGCCGGATTTCCAACCGCTTCAAGAAGATGAAGAAGTTCCGGATCAAGGTGATGGCCAGCCGTCTCAACAAGGAGGAGCATAACTTTAAAACTTTATTGCTGTAATCGCAGTCTGTGTTTCACCAAACAATATTTCCAATCCGTCGGGCTTGCTATGCCTTGTAATAGGATAGCTAAAACTTGATCTGTTTTAATCCGGATATTTTGTCTTTATGAAATACTTGCCGATTGAAATGTTATCTGATATTGTTTGCCTTGGATATCCTCTGCTCCTGCAGAAAAATATTGAAAATATGTCCTAGTGGCTTACCACTGGACGGATTAAATTGTTCTCTTAAAACGTCAAATAAGTATATCTTTATACTAGAAATAACTTTTATACCTGAGATTATATATGCTCAGTATTCTTAATCCGGTAGGACTTTAAAGTCGCTTGATGAAGATCTTCATGGACTCAATTTGAAACCCGAAATACCCCGGTTCATCTTGATGATAAATTCCGGTTCATCTTGTTCTTCAAGACTTTGTTCGGAAATTTGTAGCTTTTTGCCTGATATATGATCCGGGTTATAATGAACACCGGTTTACTCATGCTGGTATTCATGACCCAGACTTTTCACTTTATAGGTACGTGGTCAGCTTCCGTAGCTGCTCCACTCCGGTTAAAAGGGTTTATAAAACACAAACACAAAAAAGATGCAAGTTTTGCAAATAAGACCATGTAGTCGAGGCTTTTTAAGAGCTGCCAGACTCAAAGCAAGGTTCAGCCAATCAATGGGACGTGGCATTATCCATCTTTCCCAGGGGGCCTAGCCAATCACTGAACGTGGCATTATCCAACTTTTCAGAGGGCCGAACGAACCGCAAATAAAAACTGAGCCAATCAATGGGACGTGGTTTATCCAACACTCCCAGAGGGCCTAGCCAATCACTGAACGTGGCATTATCCAACTTTTCAGAGGGCCGATAGAACCGTATATAAAACTGATCCGATCACTGGGACATGGACGTTGCCATTCCCAGAGGGCCTCCAGGGTTCCTCCTGAACCGGTGGGTCAATTTAAACCCATCACTGAACGTGGATTTATCCAACTTTTCAGAGGGTCTCCAAGGTTCCTCCTGAACCGGTGGGTAAATTCAAACCAATCACTGAACGTGGATTTATCCAACTTTTCAGAGGGTCTCCAGGGTTCCTCCTGAACCGGTGGGTAAATTCAAACCAACCACTGAACGTGGATTTATCCAACTTTTCAGAGGGTCTCCAGGGTTCCTCTGAACCGGATATGATCTCATGTTTTTTAGAGAGTTTTATTGCTCCTTTGCATACTCTGCAAAAAATTAATTTCTAAACCGGCCAATATATTGAAATATAATATCTGGTAATAAACTTGTATGGTTGCTCTCACAGGATTTTTGCATATGGAAAAAGGGCTAAGCCCCCGGTTTACCGAGGGTGCCGGTTTATTCATTACTCATAATATATACATAGGATACATTGGAGCACGTAGCTCAAGTATAGTATGGCCGTAAATGGGCGATGTTCCACGGCCTCTTCGTCTCCTCTTCTGATGTCCGTGAGTCCTTGTGTTCTCGAACGTCCACCAAGTAATATGAACCGTTGTGTAGATTTTTGCTGACCACAAAGGGCCGTTCCCAAGGTGGGGATAATTTGTGCATATCTGTTTGATCTTGGATGAGCCGGAGTACCAAGTCACCCTCCTGGAACGTCCTTGTTCTAATCCGGCGGCTATGATATCTGCGTAAGTCTTGTTGATAAATCGCAGATCGTGCTGCAGCCATATCACGCTCTTCATCCAGCCGGTCTAAACTGTCCTGCCTTGCTATCTCATTGACTGCTTCAACATAAGCCGTCACCCTTGGTGAATCATGACGTATATCGCTCGGAAGGACTGCTTCAGCCCCATAAACCATGAAGAAAGGTGTGTAACCTGTAGACCGTTTTGGTGTAGTGTTGATGCTCCAAAGAACAGATGGCAATTCCTCAACCCAACATCCTGGGGTTCTCTGCAAAGGTGTCATAAGCCGGGGTTTGATACCTCGCAAAATCTCCTGATTTGCCCTTTCAGCCTGACCATTGGTTTGGGGGTGAGCCACAGAAGATACGTCTAAGCGAATATGTTCTCTTTGACATAATTCCTTCATCTCACCCTTAGATAAATTAGTGCCATTGTCTGTGATGATGCTATGTGGAAAGCCAAACCGGAAAATTACTTTTTTGATGAATTTGACTGCCGTTGCCGCATCACACTTGCTTATAGGTTCCGCTTCAACCCACTTTGTAAACTTGTCTACTGCTACCAGTAGATGAGTTTTCTGATCTTGGGATCGCTTGAAAGGTCCAACCATATCAAGCCCCCAAGTCGCAAACGGCCAAGTTATTGGTATCATCCGGAGTTCCTGTGCTGGAACCAGAGCACGTCTTGAGAATTTCTGACAAGCGTCACACTTCCGGACCAGATCTGTCGCATCTGCATGAGCGGTTAACCAATAAAAACCATGCCGGAATGCCTTAGCCACCAATGATTTTGAACCGGCATGATGACCACAATCCCCTTCATGAATCTCGCGAAGAATCTCACAACCTTCCTCAGCTGATACACACCGTTGAAATACTCCAGAAGTACTGCGATGGTGAAGCTCTCCGTTTGCAATTGTCATGGACTTAGAACGCCGGATTATCTGTCGTGCTTCTTCTTCGTCATCTGGTAACTCTCCTCGGCTCAGGTATGCCAAATAGGGCAGCGTCCAATCCGGAATAATATGGAGCGCTGCAACTAACTGTGCTTCTGGGTCCGGAACAGCTAGGTCTTCCTCCGACGGTATCTGAACCGAAGGACTGTGCAATTCATCCAAAAAGGTGTTTGGTGGCACCGGTTTACGTTGCGACCCCAGCCGGCTTAAAGCGTCAGCCGCTTCGTTCCTCCGCCGGTCTATATGATCCACCTGATATCCTTTAAAGTATCCTGTGACTGCTTCAACCTCTCGTCTATAAGCCGCCATGAGGGGATCTCTTGAATCCCACTTGCCAGAAACTTGTTGTGCCACCAGATCTGAGTCGCCCAGGCACTTAACCCGGCTCAAGTTCATTTCCTTTGCTAGCCGCAAACCATGAAGTAATGCTTCATATTCCGCTGCATTATTAGTACAAGGAAACAATAAGCGGAGGACATAACAAAACTTATCACCTCTAGGGGAAGTTAAGACAACTCCAGCCCCCGAGCCCTCCAACTGTTTTGAACCGTCGAAGTGAATCGTCCAGTAAGTAAGATCCGGCTTCTCCTCAGGAGTCTGCAACTCTGTCCAATCATTGATGAAGTCTACCAATGCCTGAGATTTTATAGCAGTGCGCGGTACATATTTCAACTCATGTGGGCTGAGCTCAATGGCCCACTTTGCTACTCTGCCCGTAGCTTCCCTGTTCTGGATTATATCTCCCAACGGTGCCGAACTAACCACAGTTATTGGATGTCCTTGGAAATAGTGCTTCAACTTCCGGTTTGCCATGAACACACCATATACCAACTTCTGACAATGAGGGTATCTCTGCTTGGACTCAATGAGTACTTCACTCACGTAATAAACCGGGCGCTGAACCGGGTACTCCTTCCCTGCTTCTTTGCGCTCAACCACGATTGCAACGCTGACTGCCCGTGCATTAGCAGCGACGTATAACAGCAAAGGCTCCTTGTCAATAGGAGCAGCTAAAACCGGTGGTTTTGCTAGTTGCCGTTTCAGATCCTCAAACACTGCGTTTGCCTCATCACTCCAGATAAACCGGTATGTTTTCCTCAACATCTGGTAAAGTGGGATCGCCTTCTCTCCCAAGCGACTGATGAACCGGCTTAACGCTGTGATCCGGCCAGCTATGCGCTGAACATCGTTAATGCAAACCGGTTTAGTCAAAGACGTGATGGCCTTGATCTTCTCTGGGTTAGCTTCTATTCCTCTGTTTGAGACCAAGAATCCCAGTAGCTTACCTGTCGGAACACCAAAAGCACATTTTTCCGGATTAAGCATCATCCTATAAGCCCGAAGATTATCAAAGGTTTCCCTAAGATCCTCTATCATTGTTCCTTCTTTCCTCGATTTGACCACAATGTCATCCACGTAGGCATGAACATTCCTCCCTATCTGCCCTTTCAGACAATTCTGAACGCAACGCTGATACGTTGCCTGCGCACATTTAAGCCCAAAAGGCATAGACACATAGCAAAAAGCACCAAAAGGAGTTATGAAAGCCGTCTTCTCTTGGTCTTCCACCGCCATCTTGATCTGGTGATACCCTGAATATGCATCCAAAAAACTTAGCCGCTCACACCCCGCCGTGGCATCGATGATCTGATCGATGCGAGGTAGAGCAAAAGGATCAGTTGGGCAAGCTTTATTGAGGTCTGTGTAGTCCACACACATCCTCCACTTCCCATTCTTCTTCAACACCAGCACCGAATTAGCCAACCACTCCGGATGAAAAACTTCTACTATGAACCCTGCGGCCAAAAGTCTGGCCACTTCTTCTCCTATAGCTTTGCGCCTCTCCTCGTTGAAGCGGCGCAGATACTGCTTGACCGGCTTAAATTTCGGATCAATATTTAACTTGTGCTCAGCGAGTTCCCTCGGTATACCTGGCATGTCAGAAGGTTTCCATGCAAAGATATCCCGGTTCTCACAGATGAACTCGATGAGCGCGCTTTCCTATTTGGGATCAAGGTTAGCGCTGATAGTGAACTGCTTAGATGAATCCCCAGGCACAAAATCAACTTGCTTGGTCTCTTCTGCTGATTTAAACTTCAACGCCGGATCATGCTCGGTAGTTGGCTTCTTCAGTGGAGTCATATCTGCCGGATCAACATTATCTTTATAAAATTTCAACTCTTCCGTGGCACATACTGCTTCTGCATAGGCTGCATCTCCTTCCTCACATTCCACTGCTATCTTGCGGCTTCCATGAACTGTGATCGTGCCCTTATGACCCGGCATTTTAAGCTGCAAATAAACATAACACGGCCTAGCCATGAACTTAGCATAAACCGTCCTTCCAAACAGAGCGTGATATGGACTTTTGATCTTGACGACTTCGAAAGTGATCATCTCTGATCTGGAATCATATTCGTTCCCAAAAGTAACTTCCAAGTCAATCTTTCCAACCGGATAAGCTGACTTACCTGGGACCACTCCGTGAAACACTGTGTTTGATTGCCTTAGCTTCTTATCCGTCAGACCCATGCGACGGAACGTCTCATAGTACAAGATATTGATACTGCTACCACCGTCCATGAGAACTTTAGTGAATTTGTAGCCTCCCACTTGAGGTGCTACCACCAAGGCTAAATGGCCCGGATTATCCACCCGCATCGGGTGGTCTTCCCTGCTCCATATAATGGGCTGCTCTGACCAGCGAAGAAATTGCGGTGTCGCCGGTTCAACTGCATTAACAGCCCGCTTCAAAACCTTCTGGTCTCTCTTACACGGACTTGTGGTGAAAACATGATATTGCCCACTGCTTAATTCCTTCGGATTACTCTGATATCCAGATTGCGGCTGCTGCTGCTGACGCTGTTGCTGCTGATTTCCCTGATTATTATAACTCCCTTGGCCCTGCTGCTGATTACTCTGGTTATTGTAACCACCTTGATGATACAACTGATTGCCCTGGCCATTATAATTTCCTTGATTGTTCTGATTACCTGCCCGGTTTTGATAACCACTGCTATTGCCCCTATATCCTGATCCGGAGCTGTTCCCCTGATGACCTGGACCATAAAATCCAGGACCTGAACCACCATTTGGGGGCCGATTATGAGGATTGAAACGGCCCGCCACTGCCTTCATAAGGGGTATGCACTCCCTCATGGTATGCTTTGCCGTTTTCCCTTTTGCGCTATGCTTTGGACAAGGCTGATCTAACTCCTGATCCCAGCTAAGAATTCCTCCGCCGGTTTGTGAAGATGGATCTCCCAGGCTACGCTGAAAATCCCCTTGAACTTGAGTGTTAGCCACGAAGTCAGAGCCACCCTCTGCTTTCCGTTTGCCCAAAAAACTTGAGGTAGCCGGATTAATTGGCGCCGGTTTACCAGACTTGCTAACCTTCCCAGTCTTGTCTCCTTCCGCTTCTGGATACTTGGTATTATCAGAGTCTCCGTATTTCACCAGGGCACTCATGAGAGTTCCCATATCATTGCAGTCCCTTTTAAGCCGTCCGAGCTTTAACTTTAAAGATTCAAATCGGCAATTGTTCTCCAAAGTCACTATCGCCGTACTAGGATTAATACCATTCGAAGAGTGTAAAATCTCTGCTACTCTCCGTACCCAAGCTGCTGTAGACTCCTGCTCTCCTTGCACACAAGCTGCTAGATCCACCACTGACATCGGCTGTTTGCATGTGTCTTTGAAGTTTTTGATAAACTGGCTGCGTAGTTCCCCCCATGACCCAATAGAGTTCGGGGGTAGAGCTTTCAGCCAGGTCCGGGCCGTACCTTCGAGCATCATGGTGAAATATTTAGCACAAGCCGATTCATCCACATCCAGCATCTCCATGGCCATCTCGTAACTTTCAACCCAAGCTTCTGGAGCTAAGTCTGCTGTGTAATTAGGTACCTTGCAGGGCCCCTTAAAATCTTTAGGCAGCTTGACACCCCGTAAAGCGGGGATAAGACACTGCACCCTGAAGGAACTCGTCGTGACTCCTGCTTCTGCAATGGCTGTGTGAACCGGCGTTGTTTGACGAACCTCTTCCCGGGCTCCTGATCTAACCCGGTTTATCTCTGGAGCTGGTGCCGCTGCACCCGCCGGATTACCCTGTCTGCGCTGATTCCTTCTGCGTTCGCTGCTAGACACTTCTGGCTCCTCCCAATGCCTAGTATAACTCCGACTAGGACGTGGTGTCGAGTGTAACCTCTCCCTGCTATGAGAATATGCTTGCTGTTGTATTAACGCCGCGTTAAGCAGCTCCTTGACCTGGCGCGCCTCCATCGCCACCGGAGACGTCTCCTCCACGGGTAAAGTGGCCAAACGTGCAGCAGTCGCAGCAATGTTATCTAACGGGTTTGAATAATGACCTGAGGGGCGGGAATGTAAGGTGCCGACGAAATCCGACGATCCCGCTCTGCAGCGGGCTGCTGAACCGGCTCCTCCCTGTCTGGGGGTGCCCTCCGGTTTGGAACCGGATTATTACTAGCCCCAGCCCCAGGTGTTCTGAACAGATTTGCTGCTTCGTAAACCGGCGGTAGCCGAGACTGGTACTTTCGTCCCCTTACTCCTTCCATAGAAGCTTGCTCCATCCTTAGGTAGAAAGCCTGATCATCCAGCTCGGCCTGTCTCGCCGCTATCATCTCTCTCTCTGCCTTCAAATCTTCTTTTAACTGATCAATCCGGCCTTTCAACTGAAGGAGCTCTGCATCATGATGCGCCTTGTCTGCTGGAGCTACTGTTTCCACCGCTTTAGCTGTGAATTCATCCATCAAGGTGGATAGAACATCAGTAAGTGAGAGGGTCGTGCCGCTCCCCCCTACACCAGCTTCAGCTGTCGTCCCGTTCACCGGGGGCTGTGAACCGGCCATAAAGACCGCCACCCGGTTTGGCGGGCCAAAGGGGCCCGGAATACTGTTTCCATCGGACTTGCCCTCAGACCGGCCGTCCTGCAACTGATACAGAGATTCAGTTTCTCCGGATGAAGATTCGTCGTCTGAGTAGACATCTGTTGCACCATCAGATTCCGATCCGTCCTCGGCTCGAACTCCGTGGATTGCTCCAACGAACACGTGCTTCACGGCAGGTTGAATCCGGGCCGATCTCGTACGCTGAGCCGGCTCGACGATGTTGGGGAAGACGTCCGGCCCAGGTCCCGGTTCGCCGATTTTTCCAATGAAGACTTGGATGCTGCCGAAAGGAACCCGGTACCCGTATTCGATTGAATCGGCCTCCGGTCCCCAACCTGCGTCGTCGATGTAGATCCGGCCGCGGCGACTCTTGGTCATCCGGCCGACCGCGTAACCCTTGAGCCCTTCGAAGCTGCCCTTCAAGAACTCGAAACCATCGTGCGCAGGCCCCACGGTGGGCGCCAACTGTCGTGGAAATAGCACGGCAGATGTCCAGTTTAGCGGACTTGAAGATGGAACCATCGCACAGGTTAGCTTGAAGGGGTTCATAGCACACAAGGGACACAGAGGGTTTATACTAGTTCGGCCCCTTCGATGAAGGTAAAAGCCTACGTCTAGTTGGTTTGGTATTGCTTGGGCGTCGGATTACAGGGAGCGGATTCGCTTGCCTGTGTCTCGACGGGTTGATTGTTGCTTGTCCTTGAACCGTCGCCGGGTCGCCCCTTTATATAGAGGGTACGCCTGGTCCGGTTTACAGAGTCCCGAGGCCGGCTCATACTTGTGTCCGCCTCGGTCTCTGTCTTTCCTTCCTTATCTCTCAAGTTACATCGCTTGGCGGTTTACAGACCTTGATTCTACACATGGGCCCTAAGATCTCATGGGCCGTAGCCTTTACTAAATATTACAATCAGGTATAACATAATAAAGCCAGTTTACAATAGCCGGTTTATACCTGTTAGTCATATCCCTGACAGAGACTGTGGAGCACTGGACGGAGGGTCTCATCAATGCTGCCGCGGATATCGACAGGGAGCTGGGGCAGCTAGGGGCGGAGTATCTCGGGTATTCCTCCGATGAGAATCTCCACCCCAGCGCCAAGCTCACCCTGTTCTTCAAAGGCGTGGCGACGGCCCTCCAGCTACTCCGGGAGAGGATCCCGAAGCAGCTGGCGGACGAGTCACGCAAGCTCTGCGCGGGAGCCCTTCAAATGGTGTTGGTGAAGGTGGCCTTCCGCAACCCGGGCCTCAACCTCACCAACATCCTCAAGTCCCTGCCGTCGGACGCCGATCTCGACGCGCTCAAGGCCCTTGTCGCATCCATTGTGGACAAGGTGAGCGGGATCAAGAGGGTTGAGGGCGACCGCACAGACTAGGCCGCCCGTTTTCTTCTTTCCTTGTCGCTGCTGATCATGTTATGAAAACAATCTGTTAGAGCTGCGACAAGTTATCTTGTAATATAACTCTATTTTGTGTAGTGATTGCAACGTTATTTCCTTTACTTGACTCCTTCCTTCGTATGTTTTTGCCCTACGCTTTTAGGGAACTTGCCGGTGCAGGCACCTTAGCCGCGAGCGCTGAGTGCGGAACGTCAGCAGCCTGCTGGCGGTGCCGCTACCGACAAGAAACCTTGTCGGAACTAGTCGCAGCTCACTTAAGTTGTTGAGCGAACTCGAAACAAAATTGTTGAGCGGACTCGAAACAAAGTTGTTGAGAGGGCTCGAAACAACGTAAAGGGCGCAACTAGCTACGAGTTGGTTCCTCCGCGCACAGGTTTTCCTTACAAAGCACGGTCGTTCAAGGAAGATAACTTAAAAATTTAAAAATATGATTGCTCAAGCTTTGGCAACTTAGCTTTTCTGTTGTTTGCTTCCCGGCAAGGCGAAACTTTCTTGAACGGCGCTTGGTCCATACCACTATCTTCTCTCCCCCCCCCCCC
>LR738712.1:785898538-786003969 GCA_902687465.1 Secale cereale | reverse complement strand
CCCCCCCCCCCCCCTCTACGTTGCGCATGGGCCTCCTTTTATATGCTCAAGGGGTCACCGACAGGTGGCAACGCAAATGAGGGCAAAAATGGAAAGATGTTGTAGTTGGTACACCTACTTGTACAGTGTATCATACCTAACCCTGACGGCAGGGGACAAGGGCATTAAATGCCCGTCTGTGTCGCCCAAACAGTGCAAAAAGGGGCCGTCAGGGGCGCCACCGTTCGCCACGGCAGCAAACTTGTCAGCGCCGCTTGCCACCGCTCACCGCTGGCTGCACAACCTCCCGCCACGTACGCCTGGAAGGGTCCCAGAGCGACACGTGGGTGGATGCGCTGGAGCGTAGGCACAGAGTGGTAGCTTGCCGCGGCAAGCACCTTGCCGCGGTCGTTGTCTTGTCGCGTCCGGAAGCTTGCCGCTCACCGGGTCTTGCCGGGATGCGTGGCGGGTCGCGGCAAGTTCCTTGAGATGCCTTGGTTGGCCTTCCCGGCAAGCTCCTCTCGCAGGGGTCTTGTGTCTTTGGCTTGAATACTTTGTTCTTGAATGGCTCCAAAGGAACCACAGAGGACCTTGGTGGTCACCCGGCAAGCCTTGCCGCGGGACGCTGCGACTGCCCGTGCACGAGTTCGGGATACTAGGGTACCCCTACTCTAGTACACCGACATTATGGGCACTCAACGTCGTGGTATCAGCCGAAGCCTTCTTGACGTCAGCGACTTAGCGGCGCGCGCCGGGTTGGACCGCGTAACGCAACTTCCTTAGTAATGGAGGTTGCTAGGTCTGCTCACCGGCCGCGTGCGCAACGTGCAGGTGTGCGTTGGGCGATGGGCCCGGACCCCTGCGCGCCTAGGACTTAGACCGGCGTGCTGACCTCTCTGTTGTGCTTAGGTAGGGCTGCGACGTGTTGATCTCCCGAAGCCGGGCATGACCCTAGAAAGTGTGTCCGGACAAATGGGATCGAGCGTGCTGGGTTATGTGGTGCACCCCTGCAGAGAAGTTAATCTATTCGAATAGTCGTGTCCCTCGGTAAAAGGACGACCCGGAGTTGTATTCCGACCTCATGACAACTAGAACCGGATACTTGATAAAACACACCCAGATGAGTTCCAGATATAACTCGGCGGTTGCTCTCTCACAGGGTGATGTGCGGGAGGATCACTGGGTAGGATTATGCTATACGATGTTACTTGGTGAACTTACCATCTATTCTATTCTACTGCTGCAAGACGGAGGCTGCGAGAAGCGAGGATACTTGTTACGTGCACGCTATACAACATGTAGAGCAATATTGTGTGGATTAATGAATTAACCAATACGTAGGGAAAGAAGAAGCAATACATACGATCTCGACTTCACATTGATGTGATATCGACTTCATATCGCGTTCATGGGTGATGTGTGCATGTTGTCGGGCCCGATGTTCTTTCTCTCGTGAAATGAAGCATGCACACATTGCCAAAAGATTGAGCCCCTTGAGTTTCTGCCTCAAAGTCTATAGCTACGGCCAACCACGCATCGAACAACTACTCATTCTTGATCACCAAGTAATTGATGATCGATTACTCTACGAAACAACTGACAAAAAATCAATGGAATTTAACCAAAAAATTGTCGGGCATGGTGTCTGCTATGAACCGCCGCCAGCCCTACCTGCCCCGCCGAGCCGCGCGCCACCACAAGACCGGCCGTCCCGCACCGCCCAGATGCCTCGTGTGGAGGGAAGAACCCAGCCGCCGCTGGCGCGCGCACGGGCTTTGCCCGGCGACATCCCCTTGCGGCGGCGAGGGAGGGGTGAGGTGAGGTGAGGGGTGGCGGCGCCGGTGAGAAGGGTTGCGCCCGGGGTGCTCGCGGGAGCGGCACGGGGCTCTGGCACAAGACAAAGTATGACGTAGAATTTTCTGAATGTGCATATTGTGGCTACAGTCGCCAAAGAGAATTGCTGCCACGCCGCGGGCCAAGGCCCCTATTGCCCGGCTCCTCGTTACGCCACTGAGTGCGGGAGTACCTCATATGAAAGGTGTTACTATACTTAGGCGGTAGTCTCTGGTTGATTGGTGCACGGCGTAGCCAGGTTTGACCAACACCCATAGGCCAACCTCATGCTACTGTGATAAACAATACGTAGTAAAAAGTGCATATTGTGGCTGCCAGGGCCCCTACTTGTACAGTGTATCATACCTAACCCTGACGGCAGGGGACAAGGGCATTAAATGCCCGTCTGTGTCGCCCAAACAGTGCAAAAAGGGGCCGTCAGGGGCGCCACCGTTCGCCACGGCAGCAAACTTGTCAGCGCCGCTTGCCACCGCTCACCGCTGGCTGCACAACCTCCCGCCACGTACGCCTGGAAGGGTCCCAGAGCGACACGTGGGTGGATGCGCTGGAGCGTAGGCACAGAGTGGTAGCTTGCCGCGGCAAGCACCTTGCCGCGGTCGTTGTCTTGTCGCGTCCGGAAGCTTGCCGCTCACCGGGTCTTGCCGGGACGCGTGGCGGGTCGCGGCAAGTTCCTTGAGATGCCTTGGTTGGCCTTCCCGGCAAGCTCCTCTCGCCGGGGTCTTGTGTCTTTGGCTTGAATACTTTGTTCTTGAATGGCTCCAAAGGAACCACAGAGGACCTTAGCGGTCACCCGGCAAGCCTTGCCGCGGGACGCTGCGACTGCCCGTGCACGAGTTCGGGATACTAGGGTACCCCTACTCTAGTACACCGACATTATGGGCACTCAACGTCGTGGTATCAGCCGAAGCCTTCTTGACGTCAGCGACTTAGCGGCGCGCGCCGGGTTGGACCGCGTAACGCAACTTCCTTAGTAATGGAGGTTGCTAGGTCTGCTCACCGGCCGCGTGCGCAACGTGCAGGTGTGCGTTGGGCGATGGGCCCGGACCCCTGCGCGCCTAGGACTTAGACCGGCGTGCTGACCTCTCTGTTGTGCTTAGGTAGGGTTGCGACGTGTTGATCTCCCGAAGCCGGGCATGACCATAGAAAGTGTGTCCGGACAAATGGGATCGAGCGTGCTGGGTTATGTGGTGCACCCCTGCAGAGAAGTTAATCTATTCGAATAGCCGTGTCCCTCGGTAAAAGGACGACCCGGAGTTGTATTCCGACCTCATGACAACTAGAACCGGATACTTGATAAAACACACCCAGATGAGTTCCAGATATAACTCGGCGGTTGCTCTCTCACAGGGTGATGTGCGGGAGGATCACCGGGTAGGATTATGCTATACGATGTTACTTGGTGAACTTACCATCTATTCTATTCTACTGCTGCAAGACGGAGGCTGCGAGAAGCGAGGATACTTGTTACGTGCACGCTATACAACATGTAGAGCAATATTGTGTGGATTAATGAATTAACCAATACGTAGGGAAAGAAGAAGCAATACATACGATCTCGATTTCACATTGATGTGATATCGACTTCATATCGCGTTCATGGGTGATGTGTGCATGTTGTCGGGCCCGATGTTCTTTCTCTCGTGAAATGAAGCATGCACACATTGCCAAAAGATTGAGCCCCTTGAGTTTCTGCCTCAAAGTCTATAGCTACGGCCAACCACGCATCGAACAACTACTCATTCTTGATCACCAAGTAATTGATGATCGATTACTCTACGAAACAACTGACAAAAAATCAATGGAATTTAACCAAAAAATTGTCGGGCATGGTGTCTGCTATGAACCGCCGCCAGCCCTACCTGCCCCGCCGAGCCGCGCGCCACCACAAGACCGGCCGTCCCGCACCGCCCAGATGCCTCGTGTGGAGGGAAGAACCCAGCCGCCGCTGGCGCGCGCACGGGCTTTGCCCGGCGACATCCCCTTGCGGCGGCGAGGGAGGGGAGAGGTGAGGTGAGGGGTGGCGGCGCCGGTGAGAAGGGTTGCGCCCGGGGCGCTCGCGGGAGCGGCACGGGGCTCTGGCACAAGACAAAGTATGACGTAGAATTTTCTGAATGTGCATATTGTGGCTACAGTCGCCAAAGAGAATTGCTGCCACGCCGCGGGCCAAGGCCCCTATTGCCCGGCTCCTCGTTACGCCACTGAGTGCGGGAGTACCTCATATGAAAGGTGTTAGTATACTTAGGCGGTAGTCTCTGGTTGATTGGTGCACGGCGTAAGCAGGTTTGACCAACATCCACAGGCCAACCTCATGCTACTGTGATAAACAATACGTAGTAAAAAGTGCATATTGTAGCCAGGAGCCGGGCAATAGTCGCCAAAGAGAATCGCTGCCAGGGCCCCTATTGCCCGGCTCCTGGCTACGCCACTGAGTGCAGCAGCACCTCATCTGAAATCTGAATGCTAGCAACAAACGGAGTCATAGTAACTGTGTAACAACATATCTTTAACTGTGGGCAAAAGATGGATGGATGACTAAATAATCAGACCGTCCAAACCATCAGACAAACAACCCAACCTACCAGTTCAGTCTGCCCCTTTTTCTGTGATGATAAAAAGGAAGAAAATAGCGCGCTACAGAAAATAGCGTTGCCTCTTAAAATACATTATTAGCATGCTACTAATGATACATTTTACATTGATTTATTTACTGAGACAATTCTCTATATGCTATAGCGCGCTATTTGTTTCTGGGGATGAAAGACAGAGCACCAGCAGCATTCGTAGAGTAATAATGTTCAAGGTGCAGCTTATACACTATAACTAAAAAAGAATAAAAAAAAGATCCACCGTGTTATTATTACAGCATGCATTCATCTGTCACAGAAGCGGAGTAGACGATCGACTAGTGTTTGCATTACCCTGTCAAGAATCCTCGGCGGCTCCTCCACCACCCGTGGGTTCTTCTTCTGGTAATCGCCCGACCGCTGCCGCCGCCGCAGCTCCCCCGCCTCCCCGCCGCCGGCACCGTCCTCGGAGTCATCATCCTCGTGGGCTCGCACACGTCGGCGGCCAGCACCCTCCTCGGAGTCATCACCCTCGTAGGCTTGTACTCGTTGGCGTCGGCGTACTTGCGGTACTCATCCTTGAAGGCCTTGGACTCGGCCAAGATCTGCGCCCGGCGGGCGGCGTAGCGGTCATCGGCCTCCTTCTGCAGGACGTCCAGCGCGTCGGCGTACGTGACATTGAGGTCCGCAGCCAGCTTGGCCACGCGTATGTACAGGGCGATCTTGCTACGCGCCTCGTCGCCGGGGCCGGACGGCGCGGCTGCCATTAGATCAGGGGGTTGGTTGCTGGAAGTTGGCGGCGGCGGCGGCGGCATGGTGTCTAGGTTTTCGATCGACTATCGTTTGCCATGTTCCCTCGGTGCGTGGTGTTATCGATCGGTACGGGGAGGACGACCCGCGTTGACAGGCGGGGCCGGGCAAGAATGCGAACTCTCACTGACAGGCCGGCCCAAGCGCATGCGGTCTGGTATTTTCGTTCCCGGTGACGAAAGTACGGCAGCACTACTTTGTTGTTTGTTCTGAAGTACTCCCTCAGTCCGAAAATACTTGTCATCAAAATGGACAAAATGAGATGTATCTAGAACTAAAACACATCTAGATACATCCCCTTTTATTTATTTTGATGACAAGTATTTTCGGACGGAGGGAGTACCTAGTAAAAAACCAAGGATTTTGCTATCAGTAGCGCTACACCTACGGACAATTTTCACGCGAGCCAAGTTATGGGATGAGCTGTCAAGATGACATAGGAAATCAATTGAATGGGAGGGCCACCACTAGAAATCAAGAGGAAGATTATTTTTGGGAAAGGGAGTCTGTAGACAAGATCCATGGAAATCATCCATAAGTCTAGCATTTTTGTTTTGCTATAAATCCAATGTCAAATATTTTAGCATTGGAAATCAAACATTTTTGTTGATAAATTCTGTTATTACAACTTTACAAGGATGACAATATATACTTTAGCAAGCATGCATGGCAAATCCTTTCGCGGGGATGTCAATTTTCTTTAGCAAGCATGACAAATCCATGTCATAAGGATTTGCCATGTTTTTTGTAAAAGAGAAATTGTCATTATCACAACAATACAATTCTTCATTAATAAATGTTTAGTTCATCATGGCAAAAAATCTAACGTCAAATTTTTATATTTCCTGTTAGAAAAAATAGGTGCTAGCTCTAAACAAAAACAGAACAAACCAGTGAAGTGGGCTCATTTCCCTTCTCTCTTTTTTATCTCCCCCTCCTCCCCCGACTCCCCTCTCTTTCTCCTCGGATGGCGCCACCCTTGGGGTGTGGATGAGAAGGGAGCTCGTGGGTTGTAGTCGCCTATGGGGAATGGCCTTATGGTGATATGCGCCCACATAACTCGCGGTGATGCCCGATGCGGTGATGTGTGCCCAGGCTTGAAGCTCCCATTGCTCCCGCGCAGCCTTGCCTGCGGCGACAAGGTTGTTCTTCTCGTCTGTAGCGGATGCTGTCGCTATACGTATGAGGATCTGGATGATGAAGGTGCTATTGGGGCATATGTATGAGCCGTCTTTGTGCGGCTCAAGTGGCGCCCAAGGGTGTCGTAAACTTATTGAAGTCGTCTTTGCAGCAAGCCCTCGTTAAGCTGTGTATCGAGCGAAAGCTTAGTGACGATGGCGGCCTTTGTAGAAGTGCACGCTCTAGCCAATGCAACCAAAAGATCGATCTTATGGAAGAGACTAGACAGCACATTATACGTCAACACTCCCCCTCACGCGTGGCTCCCTCAGGCCTAAACGTGGACCGAAAGTGGGCTGCAAATTTAATTGCGCCAGCCGGGTCTTGAACTTGAGACCTCTTGGCTCTGATACCATGTAGAAGTGCACGCTCTAGCCAATGCAATCAAAAGACCGATCTTATGAAAGAGACTAGGCAGCACATTATACGTCAACAGCCTTGGGCGTCATTGCCCCTTTCTTGAGGCGTCACAACGGTACCCGATCCTTGTCGTGCATGTGAATCCTTGTATCCTCGATGGCGGGGTTGCTGCGGGGGTCGGTAGCAGCTTAATGCCGGCGGCGGCGTGCTACCATCTGCTTCCAATCAGGTTGGTAATTTGGTATCGCGCTCCTTGATCATCCTCCATCCCCTTCTAGTGAACTCCGCTGCCATGGGCATGAGCCTTTCAGGCGCAATGTACTCTGTCACCAACAATTTTGATTCGATCCCTGTCTTCCTCGATGCCAGTCTGTTCTCACGCTCACTTGTCTGTCCGTTGGCCATTTGGGTTGAGGGAATATACGTCAGGCATAGGTTTTTAGGTCCTTGACTTGACTAGCGAAACCTGTGTTGTATGCCAAAAAATTACATCTCTAGATTCTCTGTCGAATGAAATTTCTAAACATATAACGTATTCTCTGTGGCATGTTATACATATCTTGTTAGTTAAATCAAAAACTTAAATTCCCGTGTCCGACTTATATTCTCATCCGGAGGAAGCAACCAAGTATCTAGGAATCCAAAACCGGCCGTATCCCCTTTTGTGAGACAGGCGATAGCTCAGGCGACTATTCCCCCTTGGTGAACTCCGGCGAGGTGATGGTCTCTTCCCCCTTCGTCGGTTGCCCCGTTAGCTGGAAGAGGGATAGCTGACAGCGAGCGGAATTGATAAGTTTCCACGACTGACCACCAGGGCAGGAGATGGATGAATGATACTGTCAGACAAACAACCCAGCCTAACAGTTATTTGCACTTCTGTCACGTCTTCCCTACTTTTTTTTTTCCTGATAAAAGACGGAGCATCGGCTACATTTGTAGAGCAGTATTGTAAATGTTCACGGCGCACCTTATTAATAAAGATTATAAAGATCCACGTACGGTAGCTACGAACCCGTATTATTATTGCAGCATTCATCTGTCACCGAAACCAAGTACTGCTCTACTACTAGAGCAGAACATATGCAGGTACCTGCTGCCTGCTGCCGTTTGCATTACCCATCACAACCTACTCACAAGAATCCTTGGCGCCTCCTCTTCTTCTTCTTCGTCTCGTCGTCGCCCGGCTCCCCGCCGCCAGCCTCGGTCTCCTCATCCTCCTCGAAGTCATCATCACCGTCGGCGTACTCGTCGTCGAAGGGATCCTCAACGCCCTCGTACCTGGCCCGGGACTCCGCCACGCGGGCGGCGTCGTAGTCCGCGATCTCCGGACGGCAAATGGGTCGGTGTCCGGAACCTGCAGGTCCGCCAGCAACTCGGGACCGGTCCAAGCCGAATGCTACGATGACGGCGGGGTCCATTTCGCCGGGGCCTGGCGGCGTTGGTCGCTGGGCCACGGGAGCGCGGACCCTCCCTGCTCCCCCGCGCGCCCACATGGGCCGGCCCTTGTGCGGGGCGGGGAGCCCCTTGTCTTTCTAGCCTTTTTCTGTTTACAGCTTTACTTTGTTTTTAAATATAATTAGTATTTCAGAAAAAGCGACAAATTGTCCAATTTTTCGTGAATTCAAAATTTATTCATGGTTTGAAATTTTTTCAGGAAATGATAAATTCTCAAGGATTCAAAAAATGTTCGCAATTTCAAAAATAATATTCGTCTATTCAAAAAATGTTCATAATTTCAAAAAATGTTCATGAATTTCTACAAATTTTTCACAATATTCCAAAAAAGTTCATGAATTTTTAAAAATGATCACAAATGTTCAAAAAATATTTGCTATTTCAAGAACTATTAAGGAGCTAAGAAAATGTTTGTAAAAAATGATCATGAATTTCAAAAAATGTTCACCGTTTTCAGAAAAATATACACAATTTCAAGGAATCTTCGTGAATTTGAAAAAAAAATGAATTTACAAAATGTTGGCGGATTTAAAAAATGTTCATGATTTCAGAAAAATGTTCATGATTTCATAAAATGAGAAACAGAACATTAAATAAAAGAGGAAAAATGTTTACGATTTGAAAAAAATGTTTAAGATTTAAAAGAAAAAAAGAAACAGTGGAAACCCTAGGCATTCCTACCGCAACTATATAGCAAATATATAGTACGAGTGCTACAACTGGGTCAGGCCTCCTGCTGAAGAATTGAACACTTCACGTTGCTTGCCATCTTCAACCACGCTCAGGCATCTGATCTGCATCTAACGGTGACGGTGACTTTACCGCTATCGTCCGTCGCCAATCCAACGGCTCACGATGCCCTGCTTCACTGCCTTTGTCTGTCTCCATTTGAATTCCAATGAGGAGTATCGCAGCTTCCTTTTGCTTTTCAGTGCGCTTCTATTTACTTTTTACCTAATGTAAGGCTAGAAGAAGACTTGTACTATCTGGGAAGAGAGACCCTTATAACTTATAGTACATGGGTAAAAACACTAAACGTCATTGTTTTATCTAAAATTCGCCATAGATCTCTCGCAATTGTCCTCCAAATTTAGCTGTTCTACATTTTGTTCGGCAGATTCGGTTTGGGAGGAACAGCAGCCGGCCGGAAAAAGCAAACAATTAAAGATGGAGGGGTTAAAAAAAATAGAGACGATGGTTGTCCGTCGACCGCCGGATTCAGTTTGGGGGGAATAGCAACTGGTTTGGCTATGGAGAAGGATTGAACTGAAGAAAGGGGACGACAATTGTTCAGGTTCAGTTTGGAAGAAACCACAGCCGACGAAAACTAGCCGGCGATCGAGAGAATGTCCACCAGATTCGCCGGCCAAAACCAGCCCGCGACGTCCAGAATAGGGACGACTATGCCCCCAAAACACAAGTAGTAAAACATTGCAAGGACTGGCTGTTTCATTGATGAAAATCAGCCAGAACGTTTAGGACAACACTAACATAGTATAGCAATAGCAACTCTGAAACGAAAAACAGAACCAAGACGTGAAATGGCGTACATTCCTGCACGTGCGTAAAACAAGAGCCGTATGCTGTTCCAATTACATCAAGAAATTTCCGCTAAATGTTTCTCTGCTTATTTCGCCGTTCTGGCGGCACATCACATTGCATTTTCTTTTCTTCCTTATCTCGAAACTACACCACCATCAATCTCTCAAAACTTGGTCCATGCTACCAAAATTAAACCACGTCATCCGGAGAAACTCGGCCATGTCACTCATCAGTATCCGAAGCCTGTTCATCATCAAAGCAGAACAGATCAGCAACATGCTTCGCACGAGCGTTGTAACGTTTGCTCACCGGCTACAAGGGGTCTGAAGCTTACCGGAGTTGTCCATGGGGTTGGCGAGGGGCGCGGCCTCAGGCTCCTTGATCTCGACGACCACCACGTCGGACGTCAGGAAGGTCTTGGCCACCGATGCGGCGTGCTCCAGGCAACATCTCACCACCTGTCATATCCAGTTCAAGCTCATCAGGAAAACTAGCGTAGCATCATTATCATGTTCTTTACTTCCTGCCATTGTTGCTTTCCTTCCTTCTCCTTTTGCACTTCCCAAGTTCTTACTTTATTTTTTGTATTATGCGGAATTAAAGCTAGTCTAGATTAGCTTTGCTTGTCCATTTAGTTTCCTTTGTCTTTCTAGGCTAAGATCTGGACACTTTATTCCAAAGCAGCAAGACTAAATCTCATAAAAGAAAAAGGGTGGTTTGCCTAGGAAAAATAATATAAGGATGCAGCCCCAATAGAAAAGGACAGAATAAAGGATGCCCCAAGTTGCATCATCACCCAATATATTTCAGAGTTGTGCAAGCAAGAGTGTAGGGACTTGGGAGGCCGCAAACCTTGGTGGGGTCGATGATACCAGCAGCCATCAAGTCCTCGTACTGCCCAGTGGCAGCGTTGTAGCCGAACTTGAAGTTGTCGTTAGAAAGAACCTGGTACAGCAGCATTTTTCATGTTAGTCGGATACATGCAGGAAAAGAACAACATTTCTTTTTAGTAAACAAACTCTAACCTTCTCGGTAACAACACTGCCATTGACACCGGCATTCTTGGCGATCAACTTGAGTGGGTAGCACAGTGCCCTCCTCACTATCTCAGCTCCGACCTAGTAGAAAAGTTGGCATTACAGCATGTCAAACTTGAATGCTCAATGATTCAACATGATTGTTTGTGACCCACTTGCACCGGACTGCATTGTGTGCAAGTATTAGAAGCCTTGGGGAATTTCATTTGGTTTTTACCTTCTGCTCGTCGTTCTCCAGGGTGTCCTTGATGGCATCAACCTTAGCAGCCAGCCTCAAAAGGGTGCACCCTCCACCAACAACAATACCTTCCTCAACGGCAGCCTGCAAAAAAAAAATCAATTTGGAATGTTTAAGGAAGTAACAAACCAATGGACTTAACTCTGCTTCTTTGACAAGCAGATATGAAGCTGACAGCTAAAATTATTTAATGACAGAACATTGTTTGGCTTACCTTGGTTGCGTTTAGAGCATCCTCAACTCTCAACTTCTTCTCCTTAAGTTCAGTTTCTGTTTGTGCTCCCACCTACCAAGTCACAAGCCATGGGTTACTACAGGTACCGTGCCATCCTTCCTTCCAACAGGAAATCAAGCAAAAGAGCAGCATGCCAAAAATAAATAGTGTCCTCCATTAATACCTGAATAACAGCAACACCACCGGCGAGCTTGGCAATCCTCTCGTTGAGTTTTTCCTTCTCGTAGTCTTGCTCTGCTGCCTGGGAATCAGCAATAACAACTTAGAATCAGACTTCAAGACTACGATGTTTTTCCAGTCTGGGATAAACAGAACAGCCACACACAGAGCTCAAACAAAGAAATTTATAATATACACGCTCAGGATGAAGCATGTAAACCAACCAAACTACATTCTAATACAAAGAAATTTCTAGTCTGCACCCAGTACCAGGCATGATGAAATGGAACCTTCTAGAACTACGTACCAAGTCAAGTGAGGTGTAGAGAAAAGAAAATAGCATACCTCAATGAGATTTTTGATCTGTGCAACCCTCTTAGTCACTTCTTCCTGGGTGCTGCCATCACCAACTATTGTTGTCGACTCTTTTGTAAGGACAACCTTTGCAGCCGTTCCTAGAACTGTGTTATCTGCCTTGTCAAGTGTGAGTCCAACCTCGTCTCTGATTACAGTTCCTGTGAAAAAAAACATGTCACAACCAAGGATTGATGGTCATGAAAACTTTCATTTGAGGTTGTATATTCGCCTCACCTCCGGTGAGGATGGCAATGTCATCCAGGTACTGGGTCTTGCGCTCTCCAAAACCAGGGGCTTTGATAGCGCAAATTTTCAAAGAGCCTCTCAGCTTGTTGACAACAAGGGTTGCAAGAGCCTCCTGCTCGATATCCTCAGCAATGATCAGGATTGGGTATTGACCCCTGATGGCTTCCTCCAGAACATTGATTAGATCCCGGGCATTGGTGATTTTCTTGTCAACCAAAAGCAGCTGAAGAAAGAAGATCAGAACACATTAATAACCTGAAACTGAACCATAAAGACAGTAAGAAGCAGCAAAAACAAACTGATAGATGCTCAGATTCCAGCTTGCCTTGCAGTTCTCGTACTCGGTGGTCATTTTCTCGCTGTCAGTAACGAAATAAGGAGAGATATAACCACGCTCAAACTGCATTCCCTCCACAACATAAAGGTTGTTCTCGGAACTCCTCCCCTCTTCAAGGGTAACCACTCCCTTCCGTCCGACCTTGCTCATAGCCTCTGCTATCATGTTACCGATTTCGTAGTTGTTGCCAGCACTGACCGCAGCAACATCGGCAAGTTCACTGTCTTCAACCTGCAGCAAGAACATGCATTTGTAAATAGAACCAATAAGCATATTACATATACCAGCCATTTCACTCAAGTTGGGCATCAGTTAGATACAATTAAGGGCCAGATTGCCAAAACTAGGAACACTTTGACAGCATAATAGTCTAATGATTAATTTTACCTCCTTTGACATCTTCTTAAGTTCAAGGACTAGAGCTTTCGCTGTTTTCTCAATACCACGAGTAATTTGAACAGGGTTAGCACCAGCTGCAATAACCTGAATAATAACAGACACGTTTTTAGGTTAACAGAACAGTACCACCAAACTCAAATCACAAGTAACAATAAATCTCTTCTAGTGACATACCTTAACACCCTCAGCAATGAGCCCCTGAGCAAGGACGACAGAAGTAGTTGTCCCGTCTCCAGCTAAATCGTTGGTCTTCGCTGCAGCTTGCCTAACCAACTTAGCTCCAATATTTTCAACAGGATCCTCCAGCTCAACCTGCAGTACAACAATTGTTACTTGAATATTCTGCTGGGGCTGAGGATGCTCATATTGCCAGAAAGTAATTACACTAGATCCATGTATATAAGAATACAACATGCAAACTCGTGTGCTTTGAGTGACAAAAAAATGTGCATGATTACTAAAAGCAATCTTCTCAGTACTTAGAAGTGTAGCAGAAAAACTGGCTGATTGCCGCGTCACATGGTACTATTGCAACGTACCTCTCTTGCAACTGTAACACCATCATTGACAATCTTAGGGGACCCGTACTTGCTCTCCAAAACAACATTCCTTCCCTTTGGTCCCAGAGTAACTCCAACAAGATCTGCAAGCTTGTTGACTCCAACCTAAAATATAGAAACAGCTCATCAGCGTGTGTTGAACGCTCACCAGGCATCTTCATATAGTGAGAGCACAAAACAGGATGTGTAAGATATGTGAAGCTCACCTGGAGCTTCTTGGTGGCTGAGCCGTCCTTGTTGAAGTAGAGCTCCTTGGCTGCTTTAACTCTGAAGTTGCATTTCCTCTGAAGGCGCACATGTCGTGGCCTGTCGGCAAGGGAGATAGATGATAACGAAAATGGCTTCTTGTCTGATACAAGGCCAGTTGGAGCTGCCATGAGCCCAACGGTAGAAGTGGCACCAAATGGTGAAGCCATGTTTCCCTGTGCAGCAACGATGATATCAGAATGACAGAACAATACATATACTACAACATGTACAAATCTCTGAATATGGAGATCTTGTAATCACAAGGAAACACAAACAAGCTTCACTCCAGATATAAAGGCAGTGGAGGCGAAGGCACTAAATCAAAGTAGATACTTAAAACTTTCTGTGTCCTACATATATGCACCGAAAAAAGAATAAAAATTAGCAGGGTGTTCCATGTATGGGTTGAAAACAGAATTTTGTCACTGTCCTCAAATTACCCAGAAACAGCAGTTGACTCTACTACCCTGGTTTGTGTTGTAGAAGCAACAGCTATGGCCAACCAATAGAGTGCACTGACTTGTAATTTACGCGCTATATGACACCCAAACAATCTTGGGGCTTTAAAATTAGCTAGTCAGTGTGCAAACAAACATAAACAAACTGCAATTCTCATTGCAAAACTGAACGGCACATGTAGCTCCTGCTCTGGCCAGCTGAATAAGAGCACCAGAAAACAAAACCGCGACGGAGCACGCGCAAGCGGCTCGTGGAGCATGAGCCCTGAACCATTTGCAGAACACACACCACTTCCTAATGCCACACCCTGCACCATTCTGCGCCAATGTACCCATCACAGCAGGCTATGCACGAAGAAGCCGGAGACCCAGCGAGCATCCCGAGCGCCAACAGCCCGCGGCATCTGGGGGGAATTGCTCTAATCCCACTACACTACTAAACATTCGTGAGTACAGTACCTAGCAAGGCATAAAACATCCCAGACCCAAGACCGACCGCACGCCCGCCGAATTCGCCGGCAAAACCTACTGGAAACTCCTCCCCGCGCCCTAATTCACCCAGAGACCGGTACCAAAACACGGCGCGACCTGCCCATCTGGTCCTCGGACCGCCACGCCCGAATGCGGCGGCCCGGCGGCCTGATTCAGCGGGCAAGGAGCGGCGCGGCGCCGGGAGAGGGGGGTTGAGGAGGTAGGGGGTCGGGGCGGTGGCTTACCTTGGCGGAGCGGCGGAGGGGCGAGGCGGGGCGGAGAGGATAAGGCTGCGGCCTCGGGAGGGCAGGGCGCTGCGGGTGCGGGTGAGGAGGGGTTTGGTTGGGTTGGGGGAGGAGGAGGAAGGGGATGAGGTAGGTCTTAAATACACGCCAGGGTTTTACAAAGGGGATTGGTTGGTGGCATATTCCGTTCCCACCCTTGGGTAAGTGCGTATTTTCGATCAGAGTAATAAGATTTGTGCAAGGACCCCTTGTGTTATTAGCAGGATATGAATCTCTATTTCCAAGCCAGCCTCCCCAAACTGGCCAGTTCCTGGTTGTCAAATGTGACCTAGCCGGGCTCCTCAAACCGCGCGCGGATGTTGGGACGGACTGGCACACTCTCAAACTCAGCTTAAATCTAGGCGAACATGGGGAGTTCGAACGGGCTCGGACGCGTCCGTCACGTCAGTCCGGCCCACCATGGCCCGCATGGACTCACTCCGTCGCACTTAAAATCCCCACCCAAACAGTCCTAAACTTCACTTCACTCTCCCGCTCCCTCTCCCTCTCCTTCGCTTCCCCGCCCGTCCTCTCCCTCTCTCTGTCCCAGTGCCAAACACTCGTGGCGGCGACTCCGCCAGTTCCAACAATGAGGATGACTAGGACACCTTTGTCGGCGAGGCAGTGGGTGGCGAGGAGGAGCTGTCCCTTTGCATCGCGATGCAGTGCTCGCGAGTTCACACAGGCGGCAACTCCGGCTCTGCTCCACCATCTATCACCCATCGCCGCAGCGTGGACCCCGGTGCACTCGGCCCGCAGCGTGGACCACCTCTTATCCATTCGCCCGCTGCTACGTAGGGGCATTAGTGGGTGTTTGTGCTCGTGCAGCCGATGTCGTAGAAGCGACGTTCAGAAGCAAAGGTGTGTGTCGCCTGCCGCAAGACGCGGCGGTGTAGGAGGTGATCGCATAGTCCTCTCGTCGTCGCCGCGGATTGCTGCCCCCTTCCCCAATAAGAAGGAGCATCTCCTCGTGGTTTTCTATCCCCTCTGGTTGTAGACGGTAGAGACGGACACCCGGTGGCTCCGGCGGAAGAACACCAAGGCGTTCTGGCTTGGTACCAAGACATCACTGCGCGAAGCGGCAGAGAAGGTGGTGGCGGAAGCGAGAGCGACAAAGTTGGCGATGCAGCAAAACCCAGCCATCCGGAGGATGGCCGACTACATCGACTTCTCGTCCGACGACTCTGACATCACTAGCGTCCCCTCCACCTACTGTCGACCCCTACACATATGGCTACAGCCGCTCTAGTGACCGGAAGGGCAAAGGACTGACAAGGAAGTGGTGAAGATGCTCGGCCTCTCTGTCTCTGCTTCCAGTTTTAGTAATTTAGTTCTATGTACGACAGCTGAACTATGATGCGTTTTGGTCTAGATTATGTGGATTTGGAGTTTGTTCTTTGTGTTGTTTATTGCATGTTCATACATTTCGTTGATCATGTACATAGTTTCTATCAGATTACATGCATAATACAAATTTAGGGTACCGGGTATGAGGTACATGGTCGTGGACGCGGCGATTTGATGATTAACTGGCACTGTCTGTGAAGGTGCCCGGACGCAGCTATCAAAGTATAGGGTGTCAGATTTGATATATTTGGCTATTAATTTTTTAACTAATGACGCAACCATCTTGAGTGGATAATAAGCAAATGAAAGGGATGGCAACAGTAAGAATAAAGAAAATGCAATTGTCCATCACATCCTTTGTTTATATATGTCCATCGGTGAGACGAGCGCCTTCCGGCAAAATACCGAGACGGGGTGTTGTGGTTGCCTTTGTGCCTTTGGCTATCTCCTTGGTGTCCGGCGAGGAGATGGCGTGTATAGTCTCGATGATGACCATGGATACTAGCGACGATGGAACCGAGAGTTAAGATGTTAGACGATGACCCATTCAGATAGAAGAATGTAAGTACATTAACAATAATGCATGAGCATAGATCTGAATAAGTGATTCTAGTGAAGACGAGTAGCTTAAATTCTATTTCTATTCTTTTTATGCAACTCAGAGAATAAAACAAACAAAAACATATTACGACCCGATTGGGGTTTAAAGATCATCTTGACGTAGTTACCCATGCGAAAAAAGGGATGGCTAAAGGTCGATTCAAAAAAAGATTTGAATGGGTCGAGTCTTTCTAGACCTTCTGATGAACAGGCAACGACCAGATGTCCTTTTTTTCATCTATTGTCTCCCCATATTCATCTTCCCCAACCCGTACATGACCACCGGCCGAACCGCCTGCCTCTGCCAACCCGTTCTAGACTAGCAAACCACTAGAATTTCTCAGCGAGACCGCACCCCGAATTGTTAACCTTCGAACTCGCCTCCGTCTACGGCTCGTTCCTGGCCGTGGCCTTGCCGGCATCTTGCCCTGATGCCGCTGAAGACGGCCTCCGTGCTCCGCCGCGCTTCCTTCTTCTTCTTCTTCTTCTTCTTCTTCTTCTTCTTCCCAACGGAATCAACTGATCAAACAACTTTTGCCTGCTAAATTGGAGAAGACATGAACGCATAACATATAACACAAACTCATTTAAATTTGAGATAGCAAATATAGCTTCAAAACCAACAAAACAAATGTAACACACACGAACTAAAAGCTAGTGCTTTTTTATATATAAAAAACGATGGTACTCATTATAAGCATTTGGACAATGACTAGATTCCGGTAGTCCTTTAAGCACGCGTATGCTTTGCCATTGCAACAAAAACAAATTTGTAGCACGACGGCAAAATTTTGTAGCACGAGGGCTCTGGAGGGAACAGGGATACTTTTCCAGGGTGCATACGATAAATAGGCCCTGACGGGCCAGGCGAGAGCACGAGCCCAGCCATCGGACGCAGTGGATCGGCCTCGACCGTTGTGGAAGCGTCTAGACGCGTGCAGGCCAGGAGCGGGCCCTCAGCAGGCCGAAAGGAATCGGCCTGGCCTGTCGTGGGCCAAAAATTAAAAAAATGCGCCGTTGCCGGGGATCGAACCGGGTCACCCGCGTGACAGGCGGGAATACTTACCACTATACTACAACGACTTTGTTGGAAATGATTGCTCAGCTAAGCTTGGTTATAGGTGTTAACTACCCATAAAACATTCCCCATTGCGGTGACCAGTTTTTGTGCGTGCTCCACATTACGGTGGCCGCATATTCCGGAGTAAATCGGCCCAATGAGCAGGAGGGACCGTGCTCAGGAAAGAGGCGACACTCACATACGAGTACTTTCGATCAAGCATGAAGAAGCAATGGTAGTGGGAAACAAGCAGAGCGAGGATCTTCGGCCCCAGAAAAACATTGCTCAGTGTTGCTTCAAGGCTCCAGCTGACTGTTGCTTCCTTCGGCGGACAATATTCGAGTTTCATGGCAAGGTCTCGCGTTCCTGGGGTTAAGTTCTAGCTCAGCGTTCCGCTTTGTCCCGCAAAACCTAGATGTCGGCATGTCACGGGAGGACGAGAACGCTCTAGATGAACATGATTCGGTAACTCTCCATGAACCCGGCACTGTTATACTGCCAAAAAACAAATCTTTGGATAACTTTTGGGAGTCGGTGAGTATTTGGAACCTGTGAAAGATGCGATGTTGTGGATATTGATTCTGCTCCCACTCAACTTAATTTGATCCACTCACTTCATATTATATGTCGATATTTTTGCCCCACCGTGTACCTTTGGAAAAAACAAATGCAAATCATTGCTCAGGTGTTCTATATGCACGCTTGTTTTTTCTTTAGTTGGTAACACTATATTTTCCACTAGACAATGCTTACATCTCTCATGAGTGTTTGCTTCTTGGGTTTGCCTACCTAGTTAAATGAGAGGGTTGCCCCTAAGGAACTGTGATAAATATTTCAGTATTTTTTAGCGGGATTATACCAGCGCATTGATTAGTTGAGTGTGTTCTATAGCATTTTATATGAGGTTTTGAATTATCCTCGATTTTATAATTAATCAAAGGGTGTTTATGCAATAATTGTGATGCACACTACAACTCATTATTACAGTTTACTAAACTGGGTTGCCCCCAGTCCCAATCACACGCGATGGTCAACGAGCTTCTCCATCGCCTTTGTTGGCGGC
This sequence comes from Secale cereale, assembly GCA_902687465.1. Classification (NCBI taxonomy): domain Eukaryota; kingdom Viridiplantae; phylum Streptophyta; class Magnoliopsida; order Poales; family Poaceae; genus Secale; species Secale cereale. Next base: position 785,985,126 of record LR738712.1, on the reverse strand, counting down.
ATATCTGAATGGCGCTCCGGTGTCCTCAGTCTCAATAGACCCTTAGGATAGTTGCTTCTCTGGATGCCGACAAGAAGATCGAGGAGCGGCGCCATCTTTGGCTGGGAGAGAAGGTTTCGATGGGAAGAAAACTCGTCCTTATGGATTGTGTTGTGGGTGTCGGATCACATATATTCCCTCGCATGCGGTGAATGTCGTTGGCATCGAGCGGATATTACCGTCGTTGCCCGTTGAGGTTGTCCACTTTGCTCTCACTGGCAAGGAGGACACACAGGACAAAGAGGAGAGGTTGGGTGACGAGTGTTGCATTGTTATGGAGGTAACAACCATCATTCTCAAGGCAAATGGGAATTCAGTAGAGGGGTCTTGGTTGACATGGAGAAATAAGAATAAAAATGTGGGTGAAGAGCTACAAGAATTCTAGGAGGACATTGAGTACCTCACGCTGACATCCTGTGTCTGGGAGTGGAGCCGCCGGTGTCCGGTCAGCGAGGTAAGGGCATTGGCTTCTGATGGTTCATTATTTGTATGCAAGAATCATGGCTGGTCGGAGCATGTTGCATGGTGTCAATCGTCTCCTTGCCAATTGGGAGCACCTCACATAGACTCCCTGGTGTTTGCTCGCTCCAACGAGCATATTGACCAACACGCACAACTCCCAACCGACACGCTTTTTTGGGAGCGGCAGGGTGAAAAGTGGGCCCACCACATGGGAGAGGGAGGGAAAATTTAAATGAGAGGACATGAGGTCTTGTTGTGGTATGCAGCCCACATAATAATATATGATAACCCATAAGTATAGGGATCGCAACAGTTTTCGAGGGTAGAGTATTCAACCCAAATTTATTGATTCGATAAAAGGGGAGCCAAAGAATATTCTCAAGTATTAGCAGTTGAGTTGTCAATTCAATCACACCTGAAAGACTTAATATCTGCAGCAAAGTATTTAGTAGCAAAGTAGTATGGAAGTAACGGTAACGGTGGCAAAAGTAACATTAGCAGTTTTGTAGTGATTGTAATAGTAGCAGCGGAAAAGTAACTAAGCAAAGATCAATAAGTGAAAAGCTCGTAGGCATTGGATCAGTGGTGGATAATTATGTCAGATGCGATTCCTCATGTAATAGTTATAACATAGGGTGACACAGAACTAGCTCCAGTTTATCAATGTAATGTAGGCATGTATTCCGAATATAGTCATACGTGCTTATGGGAAAGAACTTGCATGACATCTTTTGTCCTACCCTCCCGTGGCAGCGGGGTCCTATTGGAAACTAAGAATATTAAGGCCTCCTTTTAATAGAGTACCGGACCAAAGCATTAACACTTAGTGAATGCATGAACTCCTCAAACTACGGTCATCACCGGGAGTGGTCCCGATTATTGTCACTTCGGGGTTGTCGGATCATAACACATAGTAGATGACTATTGACTTGCAAGATAGGATCAAGAACTCACATATATTCATGAAAACATAATATGTTCAGATCTGAAATCATGGCACTCGGGCCCTAGTGACAAGCATTAAGCATGACAAAGTCATAGCAACATCAATCTTAGAACATAACGGATACTAGGGATCAAACCATAACAAAACTAACTCGATTACATGGTAAATCTCATCCAACCCATCACCATCCAGCAAGCCTACGATGCGATTACTCACGCACGACGGTGAGTATCATGAAATTGGTGATGGAGGAAGGTTGATGATGACGACGGCGATGATCTCCACTCTCCGGAGCCCCGAACGGACTCCAGACCAGCCCTCCCGAGAGAGATTAGGGCTTGGCGACGGCTCCGTATCATAAAACGTGATGATTCCTTCTCTCTAATTTTGTTCTCCCCGAACGTGAATATATGGAGTTGGGGTTGAGGTTGGTGGAGCATCAGGGGGCCCATGAGACAGGGGGGCGCGCCCCCACCCTCGTGGACAGGGTGTGGGCCCCCTGGTCTGTTGGAAATATGCCCTAGAGGCAATAATAAAATGGTTATTATTATATTTCCTTGTTCATGATAATTGTCTGTGATTCATGCTTGAATTGTATTATCCGGAAACAGTGATGCATGTGTGAATACATAGACCACAACGTGTCCCTGGTAAACCTCTAGTTACTAGCTCGTTGATCAACAAATGGTTATGGTTTCCTGACCATGGACATTGGATGTCATTGATAACGCGATCACATCATTAGGAGAATGATGTGATGGACAAGACCCAATCCTAAGCCTAGCACAAGATCGTGTAGTTCGTAATGCTGAAGCTTTTCCAAATGTCAAGTATCTTTTCCTTAGACCATGAGGTTGTGCAACTCCCAGATACCGTAGGAATACTTTGGGTGTGCCAAATGTCACAACGTAACTGGGTGGCTATAAAGGTACGCAACGGGTATCTCTGAAGTATCTGTTGAGTTGGCACGAACCGAGACTAGGATTTGTCACTCCGTATGACGGAGAGGTATCTCTGGGCCCACTCGGTAAGACATCATCATAATGAGCTCAATGTGACGAAGGTGTTGTTCACAGGATGATGTATTACGAAACGAGTAAAGAGACTTGCCATGACGAGATTGAACAAGGTATCGGTATACAGACGATCGAATCTCGGGCAAGTACTATACCGATAGACAAAGGGAATTGTATACGGGATTGATTGAATCCTTGATATCGTGGTTCATCCGATGAGATCATCGAGGAACATGTGGGAACCAACATGAGTATCCAGGTCCCGCTGTTGGTTATTGACCGGAGAGTTGTCTCGGTCATGTCTACGTGTCTCCCGAACCCGTAGGGTCTACACACTTAAGGTTTGGTGACGCTAGGGTTGTAGAGATATATGCATACGGTAACCCGAATGTTGTTCGGAGTCCCGGATGAGATCTCGAACATCACGAGGAGTTCCAGAATGGTCCGGAGGTACAAAATTATATATAGGAAGTCCAGTTTCCGCCATCGGGAGAATTTCGGGGGTCACCGGTAGTGTACGAGGACCACCGGAAGGGTCCCGGGGGTCCATCGGGTGGGGCCACCTATCCCGGAGGCCCCATGGGCTGAAAGGTGAAGGGGACCAGCCCATAGTGGGCTGGTGCGCTCCCCTTGGGCCCTCCCCCTGCGCCTAGGGTTGGGAACCCTAGGGGTGGGGGGCGCCCCATGTGCCTTGGGGGGTAAGTTTCCCCCTGGCCGCCGCCCCCCTAGGAGATTGGTTCTCCTAGGGCCGGCGCCCCCCAGGGCCCCTATATATAGTGGGGGGGAGGGAGGGCAGCCGCACCCTTGCCCCTGGCGCCTCCCTCTCCCTCCCGTTACACTTCTCCCTCCTCCCGCAGCGCTTGGCGAAGCCCTGCAGAAATACCGTTGCATCCACCACCACACCGCCGTGCTGCTGGATCTCCATCAACCTCTCCTCCCCCTTGCTGGATCAAGAAGGAGGAGACGTCACTGCACCGTACGTGTGTTGAATGTGGAGGTGCCGTCCGTTCGGCGCTGGGATCATCGGTGATTTGGATCGCGACGAGTATGACTCCATCATCCATGTTCTCTTGAACGCTTTCGCTCGCGATCTACAAGGGTATGTAGATGCACTCCTTACTCCCTCGTTGCTAGATGACTCCTTAGATTGAACTTGGTGAAGTGTAGATTTTTTTTGAATTCTGCTACGTTCCCCAACAATGGTATCAGAGCTAGGTCTTCGCGTAGTATCTTGCACGAGTAGAACACAAAGCAGTTGTGGGAGTAGATTTGCTCAATTTTCTTACCGCTACTAGTCTTGTCTTGATTCGGCGGCATCGTGGGATGAAGCGGTCCGGACCGACCTTACACGTACGCTTACATGAGACATGTTCCACTGACTGACATGCACTAGTTGCATAAGGTGGCTAGCGGGTGACAGTCTCTCCCACTTTAGTCGGATCGGATTCGATGAAAAGGGTCCTTATGAAGGGTAAATAGAAATTGACATATCACGTTGTGGTTTTGGCGTAGGTAAGAAACGTTCTTGCTAGAAACCTATAGCAGCCACGTAAAAATTTGCAACAACAATTAGAGGACGTCTAACTTGTTCTTGCAGCATGTGCTATGTGATGTGATATGGCCAAAAGATGTGATGAATGATATATGTGATGTATGAGATTGATCATGTTCTTGTAATAGGAATCACGACTTGCATGTCGATGAGTATGACAACCGGCAGGAGCCATAGGAGTTGTCTTATTTTTTGTATGACCTGCGTGTCACTGAATAACGCCATGTAATTACTTTACTTTATTGCTAAACGTTAGCTATAGTAGTAGAAGTAATGTTTGGCGAGACAACTTCATGAAGACACGATGATGGAGATCATGATGATGGAGATCATGGTGTCATGCCGGTGACAAAGATGATCATGGAGCCCCGAAGATGAAGATCCAAGGAGCAAAATGATATTGGCCATATCATGTCACTTTATTTGATTGCATGTGATGTTTATCATGTTTATTACATCTTATTTGCTTAGAACGATGGCAGTAAATAAGATGATCTCTCACTAAAATTTCAAGAATAGTGTTCCCCCTAACTGTGCACCGTTGCTAAGGATCGTTGTTCCGAAGCACCACGTGATGATCGGGTGTGATAGGCTCTAACGTTCGCATACAACGGGTGTAAGCTAGATTTACACACGCAATACACTTAGGGTTCACTTGACGAGCCTAGCGTGTACAAACATGGCCTCCGAACACGGAAGACCGAAAGGTCGAACATGAGTCGTATAGCAGATACGATCAACATGAAGATGTTCACCGTTGATGACTGGTCCATCTCACGTGATGATCGGACACGGGCTAGTCGATTTGGATCATGTATCACTTAGATGACTAGAGAGATGTCAATCTGAGTGGGAGTTCATTATAATTTGTTTAGATGAACTTAATTGTCATGAACTTAGTCTAAAATCTTTACAATATGTCTTGTAGATCCAATGGCCCATGCTCATGTTGCCCTCAACTTCAACGCGTTCCTAGAGAAAACCAAGCTGAAAGACGATGGTAGCAACTATATAGATTGGGTCCGTAACTTGAGGATTATCCTCATAGCTGCCAAGAAATCATGTGTCCTTGAAGCACCGCTAGATGATGCACCCGTTTTCCCGGCAGCCCAAGACGTTATGAACGCATGGCAGTCACGTTGTGATGATTACTCCCTGGTGTAGCGCGGCATGCTTTACAGCTTACAATCGGGGCTCCAAAAGTGTTTTGAGCACCACGGAGCATATGAGATGTTCCAAGAGCTGAAAATGGTTTTCCAAGATCATGCCCAAGTCGAGATATATGACGTCTCCGACGCATTCTACAGTTGTAAGATGGAGGAGAATAGTTCTGTCAGCGAGCACATACTCAAATTGTCTGGGTTGCACAATCGCTTGTCTCAGTTGGGAATTAATCTCCCAGACGAAGCGGTCGTTGATAGAATCCTTCAGTCGCTCCCACCTAGCTACAAGAGCTTCGTGATGAACTTCAATATGCAAGGGATGGAGAAGTCCATTCCCGAGGTGTATTCAATGCTGAAATCAGCGGAGGTGGATATCAAGAAAGAACATCAAGTGTTGATGGTGAATAAAACCACTAAGTTCAAGAAAGGCAAGGGTAAAAAGAACTTCAAGAAGGACGGCAAAGGAGTTGCCGCGCCCGGTAAGCCAGTTGCCGGGAAGAAGCCAAAGAATGGATCCAAGCCTGAAACTGAGTGCTTTCATTGCAAGGGAACGGTTCACTGGAAGCGGAACTGCCCCAAATACTTAGCAGATAAGAAGGCCGACAACGTCAAAGGTATATATGATATACATGTTATTGATGTGTATCTTACCAGTGCTCGTAGTAGCTCCTGGGTATTTGATACCGGTGCAGTTGCTCATATTTGTAACTCAAAGCAGGAGCTGCGGAATAAGCGGAGACTGGCGAAGGACGAGGTGACGATGCGCGTCGGGAATGGTTCCAAGTTCGATGTGATCGCCGTCGGCACGCTACCTCTACATCTACCCTCGGGATTAGTTTTAAACCTTAATAATTGTTATTTAGTATCAGCTTTGATCATGAACATTGTATCTGGATCTCGTTTAATGCGAGATGGCTACTCATTTAAATCCGAGAATAATGGTTGTTCTATTTATATGAGAGATATGTTTTATGGTCATGCCCCACTGGTCAATGGTTTATTCTTGATGAATCTCGAACGTGATGTTACACATATTCATAGTGTGAATGCCAAAAGATGTAAAGTTGACAATGATAGTCCCACATACTTGTGGCATTGCCGCCTTGGTCATATTGGTGTCAAACGTATGAAGAAGCTCCATGCAGATGGACTTTTGGAGTCTCTTGATTATGAATCATTTGACACATGCGAACCATGCCTTTTGGGTAAGATGACCAAGACTCCGTTCTCCGGAACAATGGAGCGAGCAACCAACTTGTTGGAAATCATACATACCGATGTGTGCGGTCCGATGAGTGTTGAAGCTCGCGGAGGCTATCGTTATGTTCTGACCCTCACAGATGACTTAAGTAGATATGGGTATGTCTACTTAATGAAACACAAGTCTGAGACCTTTGAAAAGTTCAAGGAATTTCAGAATGAGGTTGAGAATCAACGTGACAGAAAAATAAAGTTCTTACGATCGGATCGTGGAGGAGAATATTTAAGTCACGAATTTGGCACGCACCTAAGGAACTGTGGAATTGTTTCAAAATTGACACCGCCTGAAACACCTCAGCGTAATGGTGTGTCCGAACGTCGTAATCGTACTCTGTTGGACATGGTGCGATCTATGATGTCTCTTACCGACTTACGGCTATCTTTTTGGGGTTATGCTTTAGAGACTGCCGCATTCACTTTAAATAGGGCTCCGTCTAAATCCGTTGAGACGACACCGTATGAACTTTGGTTTGGCAAGAAACCTAAGCTGTCGTTTCTGAAAGTTTGGGGTTGCGATGCTTATGTCAAGAAACTTCGACCTGAAAAGCTCGAAACCAGATCGGAAAAATGCGTATTCATAGGATACCCTAAGGAAACTATTGGGTATACCTTCTACCTCAGATCCGAAGGCCAGGTCTTCGTTGCCAAGAATGGATCCTTTCTGGAGACAGAGTTTCTCTCGAAAGAAGTGAGTGGGAGGAAAGTGGAACTTGATGAGGTGACAGTCACTCCTTCCGAACCGGAGAGTAGCGCAGCGCAGGAAGTTGTTCCTGAGGAGCCTGCACCGACTAGGGAGGAAGTTAATGATGATGATCATGAAGCTTAAGATCAAGTTACTACTGAACTTCGAAGGTCCACAAGGACACGTTTCGCACCAGAGTGGTACGGCAACCCTGTCATGGAAATCATGTTGTTAGACAACGGTGAACCTTTGAACTATGAAGAAGCGATGGCGGGCCCGGATCCCAACAAATGGCTTGAAGCCATGAAATCCGAGATAGGATCCATGTTTGAAAACAAAGTATGGACTTTGGTGCACTTGCCCGATGATCGGCACGCCATAGAAAATAAATGGATATTTAAGAAGAAGACTGGCGCGGATGGTAATGTGACCATCTATAAGGCTCGACTTGTCGCTAAAGGTTATCGACAAGTTCAAGGGATTGACTACGACGAGACTTTCTCTCCCGTAGCGATGCTGAAGTCCGTCCGAATCATGTTAGCAATTGCCGCATTCTATGATTATGAGATATGGCAAATGGACGTCAAAACAACATTCCTTAATGGCTTCCTCAAGGAAGAACTGTATATGATGCAGCCGGAAGGTTTTGTCGATCCTGATAATGCTAACAAGGTTTGCAAGCTCAAGCACTCAATCTATGGGCTGGTGCAAGCATCTCGGAGTTGGAATATTCGCTTTAATGATGTGATCAAAGCGTTTGGGTTTATACAGACTTGGGGAGAAGCCTGTATTTATAAGAAAGTGAGTGGGAGCTCTGTAGCATTTCTCATATTATATGTGGATGATATATTGCTGATGGGAAATGATGTAGAATTCTTGGAAAGCATAAAGGCCTACTTGAATAAGAGTTTTTCAATGAAGGGCCTTGGAGAAGCTGCTTACATATTAGGCATCAAGATCTATAGAGATAGATCGAGACGCCTCATTGGTCTTTCACAAAGTACATACCTTGACAAAATATTGAAGAAGTTCAATATGGATCAGTCCAAGAAAGGGTTCTTGCCTATATTGCAAGGTATGATATTGAGCACGACTCAATCCCCGACCACGGCAGAAGATAAAGAAAAGATGAGTGTCATCCCCTATGCCTCAGCCATAGGTTCTATTATGTATGCCATGCTGTGTACCAGGCCTGATGTGAACCTTGCCATAAGTTTGGTAGGGAGGTACCAAAGTGATCCCGGTATGGAACACTGGACAGCGGTCAAGAACATCCTGAAGTACCTGAAAAGGACTAAGGATATGTTTCTCGTTTATGGAGGTGACAAAGAGCTCGTCGTAAAGGGTTACGTCAATGCTAGCTTCGACACAGATCTGGATGACTCCAAGTCACAAACCGGATACGTGTATATTTTGAATGGTGGGGCAGTCAGCTGGTGCAGTTGCAAGCAAAGCGTCGTGGCGCATTCTACATGTGAAGCGGAGTACATAGCTGCTTGCGAAGCAGCGCAGGAAGGAGTATGGATGAAGGAGTTCATCACCGACCTAGGAGTCATTCCAAGCGCGTCGGGCCCGATGACTCTGTTCTGTGACAACACTGGAGCTATTGCCATTGCCAAGGAGCCCAGGTTTCACAAGAAGACCAAGCACATCAAGCGCCGTTTCAACTCCATCCGGAATTATATTCAAGATGGAGACATAGATATTTGTAAAGTTCATACGGATCTGAATGTCGTAGATCCGTTGACTAAACCTCTTCCACGAGCAAAACATGATCAACACCAAAACTCTATGGGTGTTCGATTCATCACAATGTAACTAGATTATTGACTCTAGTGCAAGTGGGAGACTGTTGGAAATATGCCCTAGAGGCAATAAAAAATGGTTATTATTATATTTCCTTGTTCACGATAATTGTCTGTGATTCATGCTTGAATTGTATCACTCCGTTCCTAAATATAAGTCTTTTTAGACATTTCACTAGGTGACTACATACGGAGTAAAATGAGTGAATCTAAATTCTAAAGTATGTCTATATACATTCGTATGTAGTTCCCTAGTGAAACCTCTAAAAAGACTTATATTTAGGAACGGAGGGAGTATTATCCGGAAACAGTGATGCATGTGTGAATACATAGACCACAACGTGTCCCTGGTAAACCTCTAGTTACTAGCTCGTTGATCAACTGATGGTTACGGTTTCCTGACCATGGACATTGGATGTCATTGATAACGAGATCACATCATTAGGAGAATGATGTGATGGACAAGACCCAATCCTAAGCCTAGCACAAGATCGTGTAGTTCGTAATGCTGAAGCTTTTCCAAATGTCAAGCATCTTTTCCTTAGACCATGAGGTTGTGCAACTCCCGGATACTGTAGGAATACTTTGGGTGTGCCAAATGTCACAACGTAACTGGGTGGCTATAAAGGTATGCAACGGGTATCTCCGAAAGTATCTGTTGAGTTGGCACGAACCGAGACTGGGATTTGTCACTCCGTATGACGGATAGGTATCTCTGGGCCCACTCGGTAAGACATCATCATAATGAGCTCAATGTGACTAAGGTGTTGGTCACAGGATGATGTATTACGGAACGAGTAAAGAGACTTGCCATGACGATATTGAACAAGGTATCGGTATACCGACGATCGAATCTCGGGCAAGTACTATACCGATAGACAAAAATTGTATACGGGATTGATTGAATCCTTGATATCGTGGTTCATCCGATGAGATCATCGAGGAACATGTGGGAACCAACATGGGTATCCAGGTCCCGCTATTGGTTATTGACCGGAGAGTTGTCTCGATCATGTCTACGTGTCTCCCGAACCTGTAGGGTCTACACACTTAAGGTTCGGTGACGCTAGGGTTGTAGAGATATATGCATACGGTAACCCGAATGTTGTTCGGAGTCCCGGATGAGATCCCGGATGTCACGAGGAGTTCCGGAATGATCCGGAGGTAAAGAATTATATATAGGAAGTCCAGTTTCGGCCATCAGGAGAATTTCGGGGGTCACCGGTAGTGTATCGGGACCACCGGAAGGGTCCCAGGGGACCATCGGGTGGGGCCACCTATCCCGGAGGGCCCCATGGGCTGAAAGGGGAAGGGAACCAGCCCATAGTGGGCTAGTGCGCTCCCCTTGGGCCCTCCCCCTGCGCCTAGGGTTGGGAACCCTAGGGGTGGGGGGTGCCCCATGTGCCTTAGGGGGTAAGTGATAACCCTCAACCGTAAGGGATCGAGATAGTCTTCGCGGGTAAGAATAACCCAATTTATAGATTCGACACACGGGGAGCCAAAGAGTATTTATAAGCTTTGACAGTTGAGTTGTCAATTCAACCGCACCTGAAATATACTTACTTGCAACAAAAGATAAGTGGTGACGGTGATATGATAGTGATGGTGGTGACAGCAAAAGTAAACAACAAAAGTAACAACTAATAACCAGCAGGATTGAAACACTGTAGGCTAGGGAGATGGATGGTTGGGCGCTGCATGGATGAGATACATCATGAATCTAACTTGGGGCAAGGCACACATAAAAGTAATGATCATCTAGGCAAATATCAAACATTAGGCATGTATCCCACAGGTAGTTGTACGTGCTTGCAATAAGAACTTGCACAACATCTTTTGTCCTACCATCCCGCTACGAACGGGGCCAAAAGGAACTTATGGAGATTAAGGTGCTCCTGTCAAAGAGCACCGGAACAAAGCAATAAACTCAATGGATACATGGAATCCTCAAATTATGGACCATCCCCTTTGGTGTCCCAAGCTGTCACCTTTGGGATCGCCGGTTCCGGACCATAATAGGTGCAAACAACTCATAGATAGGATCAAGAACACAAATATATTCATGCAAACACATAGGGTTCAGATCTGAAAACATGGCACTCGGGCCCAAAGTGACAAGCATTAAGAGCAACAAGTTGAAGCAAAGATGATAAACACCAAAGTAGATGATAGGCAACATGCCCCCAATAATCTGATAAACTATTACATGATCTAACTCATCCAATCCCTACCATCCCCTTTGCCTACAGCAGGGAATTACTCACACATGGAAGGAGAAGTCATGGAGGGAGGATGGAGTGGTGATGATGATGACGATGGCGATGATCTCCCCTCTTCGGAGGCCAAATCAGCCTCCAGATTAGCCCTCCCGAAGAAGAACAGAGGGTGGCGGCGGCTCCGCGACGGAAACTGGAAAAACGACTTCTCTTCTGGGGTTTCCTCGCCACGGGAATAAATAGGAGCCAAGGTAGGGCACCAGAGGGGGGAGGACCCTCCCACGCGGCCTCCTGGCGCGGCCAGCGGTGGGGCCACGCCAGCAGGGCGCCTGGGGCCCCCCTGGCTGCCCTCTGGCCCCACTTCTGGCACAATGGCCCTTCGGGTGCGTGGATTTTCTGTGATTTTTCTTGGAATTTTCTGAGACACCTAAAAATTCATTTTCCTGCACACAATAAAACCATACAGGCAGCTCTGCTGAAAACAACGTCAGTCTGGGTTAGTTTAGTTCAAATCATGCAAGAATGAGGGCAAAACAATAGCAAAAGTGTTTGGAAAAGTAGATACGTTTGAGACGTATCAACTCCCCCAAGCTTAGCATATTGCTTGTCCTCAAGCAATTCAGTTCAACGAACTGGACGCGACAAAGAAAACTTTGACAAACTCTTTTGCTTCATTAGATGTATATAAGCATGTACTACGAAAAGAGTCTAGCAAGTATTGAAACAATGTTATGAGGACAATGCACGAAGCAATCATTCTTTCAAGTGACCAATCACAAATAACTAAAAGTAAATAATATGCTACTGAAAATCAAGACAAGATTACATTGCACATAGCTTGAACATACTAGAGTGGTATCTCGCTAGCCTCCATGAGTGAAGCAAAACATAAATGCAGAAACTCCTCCAGAGTTTTAAAGGAGACTAGAACTAAGAATTTCAGAATAAATAATACCACAAGCATGCAGAAGACAATGTAATACTTTGGGACAGTGCACATTACACTCAGAATGACAATTATGCTCTCCTAGTTGGTGCTTCGAAGAAAGAAGGTGGAGATTCTCGAACTGTGGAATTTGATGGCGAGGTTGAAAACCCGTGGTTGGAAGCAAAGACTAAACATGTACCAGAGCTCTTGGTTTTGAAAACAGAGGTAAAAATGATTTTGGGTGGTGCATATTTCGTCAACGAATGCTAGTAGACAACCCAATCACTTCTTATGCTAGACATGTTTCAAGGAACGGCTCCCAAGATGGGGACGATCACATCCCCTTAATCTCCTTTGTTTATCACTACCAAAGTTTTCTGATTTCTCATAAACAAAGCATGAAGGAGGGTTTGTTGGTTGTGATTATCTTTTGTGAGCTGGGCGCACTCATGCCAGTCCCTCCTCGTATTAGGGGTTTGCATATTAGACATGCAATCCCGGGATAAAACATGTCCAACATAGGAAGATCATGAATTACCTACTACTTCCTCATGAGCTAAAACAGAGGCACAAAACAGGAGTAAATTTGAATAATTTCGAGATGGTACAAGAAAGTCTTCGTTAGGATGGCCGGTAAATACCACATAGGAAGGTATGGTGGACTCATATGGAATAACTGGTTTGAAAGGATTTGGATGCACAAGCAGAATTCCGCTTAGTGCGAGCGAAGGCTAGCAAGAGACTGGGAAGCGACCAACTAGAGAGCAATAACGGTCATAATCATGCAGAGCGACAAAGCAACATTGAATTGGGCATGAAAGTGATATAACTATTCTGAAACTCAAAGATCATCAAGGCAAAGCAGACTTTTTAGTCTTAAACATGTGTAAACATGTGCCAAGTCAATCCAAGAATTCTCCAAAGGGAAATACCACCTTAGTATACCAAACTATGAACAATGCAATGCATGTAAATCATTTCAATAACACATTATATACTCTAGCTATTTGAGATTAGCCACAAGGAAAGCATGAACCACTGGAAAGCATTGTAAACATAGCACTATGTCGCTACAAGCTGGTCTCTAGATCATAAGTACAGGCATATGTACAAAAGTAGAAACAAGAAGAGTTCATACCGGTTTTCCTTGTTGCTTCCCTTTCGTCGATCTTCGTCATTACTGCCTTGTCACTTGCATGATCGAACGTAGGAAATATAATTAAATGCCATCACGGACTCGAGCTGAACTCTGAAAACAAAGCAAACTAAAGAGAGAAAGGAAATCTTTTTGGGTTTTTTCAAAGGTTGAACGAAAGCAAAAGAAAGAGAAAATCTTTTTGTTGTTTTTGCAAAGAAAGAAACAAAGAAGAACGGGCAAAAACTTCGAAAAGATCAAAGCGAACAAAAATAAAATGGATAATACAATGGAAAAGTGAGAAGGGCACGTACTCCCCCAAGCTTAGGCTTTTGGCCTAAGTTGGTAGTAGCTACTGCCCCCAGGAGCCTCCTGCTCCGGGGTGGTACTGGTGAGTCCAAGGGTCGTATAAGGATTTCGGCGCGTACACCGAAGTCCTCGGATCCTCCCACGAAGAAGGGTCCGCACTCCAAGCAGAGGAAGACCCTTCACCAAACTGGGTGACGGTCTCCCCCTGAAAAGGTGGTAACTCACCGTGCTCCTCCTCGTCGGGCACAACCCCCTCCATGGGGTTATGAAACTGATGCTGGACCATGAACTCATCGAACTGGATAACATCAAAGGACCATCCGTTCCTGCGAGAAAAATCAAACAAAAGAGGTGCAGTTAGACGGATCTTGCGTTCCGCGGTAGTTCCGAAACGCAAGATATAAACAAGGTTACCAAACTCACAAGTCATGGTAACAAACTTATGCCTTTTCATAGCAGCAAGATCAAAACTTAAATAAGTAAAAGGCTTATCACCAGGGTGTGGGGTGCCTTTAAGATACTCTAAGATAAGTGTGGCATAAACGCCACCAAATAAATTTCCCTTGTTACCGTTCATAGCAAGGCGTCGAGCAATTAAGGCACCCACATTATAATCAAACCTCCCTGAGAGGGCGGTTGCCAGGATAGCAATATCCGGCGCAGAAATGCTGCTCGTGTTGTCACGAGCTAACACCCCTCTAGCAACATAATACGCAAAATACCTGAGGTGAGGGAATAAGATGCTGGAGATTTTTGACCGATGAATATCCCTCGTATCCATGCTGCAGAGAGAGTTGAAGACGGTTCTCAGCTCGGAGGGCTGAGAGGTCATCTTCGCCGTCCGCCCAACGTTTGGCACACCTATTATTTCACAAAACTTTTCCAAGGGCATGGTCAAAAGATTATTGTAAATTTTAAACTCAATAGAACTAGTATCAAGGTTATATCTAAAACTGTTAATGAAACCGGAGGTGAGTTTTTGATACTGAGCAACACGGCACGTGACGAGCCGTGTCAGACCTGCATTAGCACAAAGGTTATAAAACTCATCCTTAATTCCTGCAGCTTCAAGGAATTCATCACATGGGAACATCATCGCACGTGCTGGATTTGTGTCTTCCAACAACTCTAGGGGCACATGATCTTCATTGTAGCTCACCCTAGCAGTCGAGGGTGAAGCTGCGGCTCTAGTAACTCGATCGGAGCGCGCGGGCTTCTTCTTCTCAAGCCACCCCTTTGCCCTTCCTAACAAACTCATTTCTGAAATTTTTGGCAAATTACGAAAACAAGGATTTAAACAAAGTGGGGTAAGGCAAACTACTCAACTCACTTACCTAAGGCATAAACTTGCATCAAAACTTGGAAAATAAATTTCTACACATGCATGCAAGCTCATCTACACAGCACCAAGAACTACTAAATACTCACAAATGAAGCCACCAACCAAAAATCTAATTGGAGGGGTGGAGGAGTTACATACCAGGGAGTATTTGTTCAGAATCTCAGCTCGAATGATAGGCTGTAGAGAGAGATCGAAAATTGCCTCCAAGAACAGCAAGAACGCAAGAACAGGTGCAGAACTCGTGTTTTCGGAGAGAAAGAGAGAGAGAGAGGAAGAAGACTCACCTGGAGGCGGGACCTGTGGGCCCCAGGCGCCCTATGGGCGCGGCCAGGGGGCAGGCCGCGCCAGCTGGCCGCCTGGGCCACTGGTGGCCCCCCTGGTCAGCCCCAGGTGCCTCTGGGTCACTCCCGACATGGAAATTTTAATTTTAATTTTTCTGGAATTTTTCTGAAAACTTCACTGTTGAATTTTTTTCGAAGTTCAAAAAGCTGCAAAACTTTCTGAAAACTTAAAGCAGTGATTAGTATTGTGAAGCTTCAAAAACACAAACACTTGGTACAGCAAGGAGAACAAAAGCTAAAAGAAATGAAAACATAACAAGCTCAACTTTTTACCTATATAAAACATGCTCACTAGTAAGGTTGATCAAGTCTTACCAACAAACCGGCGATATATAGAGCAAAAAGTCCCACCTCTTACGAAGTGATTATTGCACCTTTACTTTAATGGACATTGTCCCCACCATAATAGTTTTGTATTTGTGGTGCACACATGTAGTGGACAGTCCCATTCTCCAATCTTCACGGTCTCGATATTTTCTATAGAGTTGAGGCCATGCCTCTTGTCGGTCTTCTTTGGAAAATACACCGTGTGTTCTTTATCATTCACATTGAAGGTAACCTTTCCTTTATTGCAATCAATAATAGCACCTGCGGTGTTAAGAAAAGGTCTACCAAGAATAATGGACATGCTCCCATCCTCGGGCATGTCAAGCACGACAAAATCAGTAAGGATCAAACAATTAGCAACTTCTACGGGAACATCCTCACAAATACCTATCGGGACGGCTGTTGACTTGTCAGCCATCTGAAGAGAGATATCTGTAGGAATTAGTTTCTCTAAACAAAGCCTCTTGTAAAGAGAGAAAGGCATAACACTCACTCCTGCTCCAAGATCACATAAAGCAGTTTTGACATAATTATTATTTATGGAACAAGGAATGGTGGGTATACCTGGATCACCAAGCTTCTCAGGAATCTTGCCACTGAAAGAGTAGTTAGCAAGCATAGTAGATATTGCTTCATTAGGAACTTTTCTTTTATTAGTAACAATATCTTTCATATATTTTGAATAGGGAGGTAACTTAATAGCATCACTCAAAGGGATTTGAAGAAAAAGAGGTTTCATCCACTCACAAAACTTATTGTAATGCTCTTCTTCTTTAGATTTGAGAGACTTACCTGGAAAGGGCATGGGTTTCTGTATCCATGGTTCTCTTTCCTTCCCATGTCTTCTTGCGACGAAGTCTTCTCTAGTGTACTTCTTGCATTTGTCAGGTGCTTCTTCTTCTCGAACTTCAGGCGGATCATTCTTCTCCTTATCCTTATCTTCAGGTTCGGCACCGTCTTCAGTCTCAGCATCATAGGTAGATATACTGTTGGGATCAACAACTGGCTCTTCACTTGTAATAGGATCATTGGAATTGTCAGCCTCCTTGTGTTTCTTCTTCTTCTTCTTTGGAGAGCCAACAATTTCTTCTTCCCGCATTTGAGAATCTTGCTCGATTCTCCTCAGATGCCCCTCTGGATAGAGAGGATCTTGAGTGCTAGTTCCTCCTCGGGTCTTAATCCCGAAGGCCTGTAAATCATCTTGTTTGGTATTGTTAGCAAGCAAATCTTTTTGCACATTAGAAATTTGTTCAAGCTGAGTTTGAACCATATGAAAATGCTTCACAAGACATTTAACATCATTAACTGTTCTACCTAGAACATCAAGCAAACTTTTGATAGCAAGGGAATTATCATGCAATTGACTTTGTATCCTCTCATTAAAATGACTTTGCTTCATAATAAAATTATCAAGCTCATCTAAACATTGATTAGGAGGCTTACCATGAGGGATGTCACTTGCGTTGAAATCTAAAAGAGAGTGTACCTCTACCATAGGAGGGTGAGTGGTAGGCTCACACAACTTCTCAATAGGGGGTAGATTCTTCACGTCTTCAGTTTTAATACCCTTCTCTTTAATAGACTTCTTTGCTTCTTGCATATCTTCGGGGCTTAGAACAAGCATGCCCCTCTTCTTTGGTGGTGGAGGTGGTTCAGGGACGGACCAATCTTCATGGTTTTTGGCAATCCTGCCCATCAATTCTTCTGCATCGTCCGGTGTTCTTTTCCTGAAAACACAACCAGCACAACTATCCAAATAGGACCTGGATTCATCAGTTAGACCAGCATAAAATATATCGATTAATTCATTCTTAGGGACTCCATGTCCTGGTCTAGCCTGGATCAGACTGCAGTACCTCCCCCAAGCTTTAGGGAGGTGCTCATTCTGCAACTGTTTAAAGTTATAAATTCTTTGTAAAGCAGCATGTTGCATATGAGCAGGAAAGTACTTATCAACAAAAGAGTGAGCTAAGTCTTGAGGACTCTTAATGGAACCACATGGTAGTGCATCATACCATGTTTTAACACCTTCCTTCAAAGAGAAAGGAAGAAGCTTAGTCACATAAAAGTTTCGTCTCTTTTCATTCGTGGTAAACAAGCCAGCCAACTCAGTGAGTTTGGTCAGGTGTGCAATAGCATCATCGTTTTCTCTGCCATAAAAGGGGTCAGCTTTAACCATAGATATAAGTGAAAGATCAACAGAGAAATCATAATCAGGATCATTGATGCATATAGGAGATGTAGCAAATTCAGGATCAGGAACAATCTTGTTCTTCAATGAGTGTTTTTCAAGCAGCTTCTTAATAGCTTCAGGGTCAGAGTCGGCAAACTCTGTCAGTTCCCTGCATAAATCATCATCAAGCATAATGTAATCATCATCAAGGAGTCTCTCCTTGAGTTTACTCAAATCAAGATAATCATAAGTCCCACCAATAGGGTAGCGAGTAACAGGAATTTCAATTCCAGATTTTTTTGCAGCAGTAGCGATCTGTTTCTCAAGAGCATAACCAAGTGAACCAATATCATCATGAGTAGTAGAAGCATCATCAAAAGTATCGGACCTAGTAACAGATTCAGTAGAAGCATCATGTGGTGGTGGTGAGGCAAACTTACTCATAACAGAAGGTGAATCAAGTGTAGCACTAGTGTTCAGAACAGTACCTCTTCTTGTAGTGGATAATAAGATCGGAACCTTGGGGTCTCTTTTCTTACCCATAGCGGATGAAGTGCAGCAGGTAGGATACTTCAAGTAGACTTGTAAATATTGCTATGCTCCCCGGCAACGGCGCCAGAAAATGGTACTTGATAACCCTCAACCATAAGGGATCGAGATAGTCTTCGCGGGTAAGAATAACCCAATTTATAGATTCGACACACGGGGAGCCAAAGAGTATTTATAAGCTTTGACAGTTGAGTTGTCAATTCAACCGCACCTGAAATATACTTACTTGCAACAAAAGATAAGTGGTAACGGTGATATGATAGTGATGGTGGTGACAGCAAAAGTAAACAGCAAAAGTAACAAGTAATAACCAGCAGGATTGAAACACTGTAGGCTAGGGAGATGGATGGTTGGGCGCTGCATGGATGAGATACATCATGAATCTAACTTGGGGCAAGGCACACAGAAAAGTAATGATCATCTAGGCAAATATCAAACATTAGGCATGTATCCCACAGGTAGTTGTACGTGCTTGCAATAAGAACTTGCACAACATCTTTTGTCCTACCATCCCGCTATGAACGGGCCAAAAGGAACTTATGGAGATTAAGGTGCTCCTGTCAAATAGCACCGGAACAAAGCAATAAACTCAATGGATACATGGAATCCTCAAATTATGGACCATCCCCTTTGGTGTCCCAAGCTGTCACCTTTGGGATCGCCGGTTCCGGACCATAATAGGGGCAAACAACTCATAGATAGGATCAAGAACACAAATATATTCATGCAAACACATAGGGTTCAGATCTGAAAACATGGCACTCGGGCCCAAAGTGACAAGCATTAAGAGCAACAAGTTGAAGCAAAGATGATAAACACCAAAGTAGATGATAGGCAACATGCCCCCAATAATCTGATAAACTATTACATGATCTAACTCATCCAATCCCTACCATCCCCTTTGCCTACAGCAGGGAATTACTCACACATGGAAGGAGAAGTCATGGAGGGAGGATAGAGTGCTGATGATGATGACGATGGCGACGATCTCCCCTCTCCGGAGGCCAAATCAGCCTCCAGATTAGCCCTCCCGAAGAAGAACAGAGGGTGGCGGCGGCTCCGCGACGGAAACTGGAAAAACGACTTCTCTTTTGGGGTTTCCTCGCCACGGGAATAAATAGGAGCCAAGGTAGGGCACCAGAGGGGGGAGGACCCTCCCAGGCGGCCTCCTGGCACGGCCAGGGGTGGGGCCGCGCCAGCAGGGCGCCTGGGGCCCCCTGGCTGCCCTCTGGCCCCACTTCTGGCACAATGGCCCTTCGGGTGCGTGGATTTTCTGTGATTTTTCTTGGAATTTTCTGAGATACCTAAAAATCCATTTTCCTGCACACAATAAAACCATACAGGCAGCTCTGCTGAAAACAGCGTCAGTCCGGGTTAGTTTAGTTCAAATCATGCAATAATGAGGGCAAAACAATAGCAAAAGTGTTTGGAAAAGTAGATACGTTTGAGACGTATCAGTAAGTTTCCCCCCTGGCCGCCGCCTCCCTAGGAGATTGGATCTCCTAGGGCCGGCGCCCCCTAGGCCCCCTATATATAGTGGGGGGGAGGGAGGGCAGCCGCACCCTTAGCCCTGGCGCCTCCCTCTCCCTCCCGTTACACTTCTCCCTCCTCCCGCAGCGCTTGGCGAAGCCCTGCAGAAATACCGTTGCATCCACCACCACGCCGTCGTGCTGCTGGATCTCCATGAACCTCTCGTCCCCTCTTGCTGGATCAATAAGGAGGAGACGTCGTTGCATCGTACGTGTGTTGAACGTGGAGGTGCCGTCCGTTCGGTGTTGGGATCATCGGTGATTTGGATCACGACGAGTACGACTCCATCATCCACGTTCTCTTGAACGCTTCCGCTCGCGATCTACAAGGGTATGTAGATGCATTCCTTGCTCCCTCGTTGCTAGATGACTCCTTAGATTGATCTTGGTGAAGCGTAGAATTTTTTTAAATTCTGCTACGTTCCCCAACATGGTTTTGATTCTTTCGCCAGTATTTTTTATATATTCCAAAAATAATCTCAGTTGATTCTCAGGTCATTCTGAGAACTTTTATTTCGACACAAAAATAACACCATGGCAATTCTGCTGAAAACAGCGTCAGTCCGGGTTAGTTCCATTCAAATCATGCAAGTTAGAGTCCAAAACAAAGGCAAAAGTGTTTGGAAAAGTAGATACGTTGGAGACGTATCAACTCCCCCAAGCTTAAACATTTGCTTGTCCTCAAGCAATTCAGTTGATAAACTGAAAGTGATAAAGAAAAACTTTGACAAACTCTGTTTGCTCTTGTTGTTGCAAATATATAAAGCCAACATTCAAGTTTTCAGCAAAGATTATGAACTAACCACATTCGCAATAACTTTCAGATCTCATGCTTACTCATATCAATGGCATAATCAACTAGCGAGCAATAATAATAAACCTCGGATGACAACACTTTCTCAAAACAATCATAATATGATATAATAAGATGGTATCTTGCTAGCCCTTTCTGAGATCGCAAAACATAAATGCAGAGCACCTCTGAAGATCAAGGATTGAGTAGACATTGTAATTCATGGTAAAAGAGATCCAGTCATAATCATACTCAATGTAAATTAATAGCAATACATGCAAATGACAGCGGTGCTCTCCAACTGGTGCTTTTTAATAAGAGGATGATGACTCAACATAAAAGTAAATAGATAGGCCCTTCACAGAGGGAAGCAGGGATTTGTAGAGGTGCCAGAGCTAGATTTTGAAACAGAGATTAATAATATTTTGAGCGGTATACTTTCATTGTCAACATAACAACCAAGAGATCTCGATATGTTCCATGCTACACACATTATAGGCGGTTCCCAAACATAATGGTAAAGTTTATACTTGTTGGAAATATTCCCTAGAGGCAATAATAAAATGGTTATTATTATATTTCCTTGTTCGTGATAATTGTCTGTTGTTCATGCTTTAAATGTATTATCCGGAAATCGTAATGCATGTGTGAATACATAGACCACAACATGTCCCTAGTGAGCCTCTAGTTGACTAGCTCGTTGATCAATAGATGGTTATGGTTTCCTGACCATGGACATTGGATGTCATTGATAACGCGATCACATCATTAGGAGAATGATGTGATGGACAAGACCCAATCCTAATCCTAGCACAAGATCGTGTAGTTCGTATGCTAAAGCTTTTCCAATGTCAAGTATCCTTTCCTTAGACCATGAGATTCCGCAACTCCCGGATACCGTAGGAGTACTTTGGGTGTGCCAAACATCCCAACGTAACTGGGTGGCTATAAAGGTACACTATGGGTATCCCCGAAAGTATCTGTTGGGTTGGCACGAATCGAGACTAGGATTTGTCACTCCGTATGACGGAGAGGTATCTCTGCGCCCACTCGGTAAAACATCATCGTAATGAGCTCAATGTGACTAAGGGTTGGTCAGGGGATGATGTGTTATGGAACGAGTAAAGAGACTTGCTGTAACGAGATTGAACAAGGTATCGGTATACCGACGATCGAATCTCGGGCAAGTACTATACCGATAGACAAGGGAATTGTATACGTGATTGATTGAATCATTGACATCGTCGTTCATCCGATGAGACCATCGTGGAACATGTGGGAGCCAACATGGGTATCCAGATCCCGCTGTTGGTTATTGGCCGGAGAGATGTCTCGGTCATGTCTGCATGGTTCCCGAACCCGTAGGGTCTACACACTTAAGCTTCGATGACGCTAGGGTTATAGGGAATGTAGTATGATAAGTCTCCAACGTATCTATAATTTTTGATTGTTCCGTGCTATTATTTATGAAGTCTTAGATGTTTAATGGGCTTTATCATTCACTTTTATATCATTTTTGGGACAAACCTACTTACCCAAAGGCCCAGTCCAGATTGCTGTTTTTTGCCTATTTCAGGGTTTTGCAGAAAAGGAATATCAAACGGAGTCCAAACGGAATGAAACCTTCGCAGGAGATATTTTTGGAGAAAATCATGCGAGATAGACTTCGGGGCCAAGCCAGAGGACAGGGGCCCACCCTCGAGGGTGGGGGGCGTGCCCCCCTTCCCAGGGCGCGCCCCTGCCTCGAGGGCAGGCCCGGTGGCCCCTGGTGCCCCTCTTCCTCCTATATATGCCTACGTACCCCAGAAACTCCATACGCAGAGAGAAAAACCCTAATTCCACCACCGTAGCTGCTGTTCCCGTGGAGATCCCATCTTAGAGCCTGTTTCGGGAGGGGGATTGATACGTCCAAAACGTATCTATCATTTCTGCTGGCTCCATGCCACTTTTGGGTGATATTGCTATGATATTCATACGCTTCCATACACTTTTGATCATATTTGGACTAACTTACTAATCCAGTGCACCCCAGTGCCAGTTTCTGTTTTCGGCTGTTTTTGTATTTTAGGTTTTCACGTTTCGAGAACTGCCCAGAAAAATCCAGAAAAAATATATAAAAAATCAGCGAACCGGAAATAACACTGTGTCCGAAGGGCAGCCTGGGGGGCCACAGGGGCTCCAGGCGCCCTGTGGGCGCGCCCCCCCTGGGCCGCGCCGGGGGGGGGGGGGGGGGCGCCTGGGCCCCCCGAGGCTCCCCCGGTGCCCTACTTTGGCATATATTTAAAGGGTTCCCGTTAACCCTCAGAACAGGACTTCTTTTCGCGATCCCATCTCTGTTCCACCGCCGCCGCCGCTTCCAAGATCGGGAGCACCAGGAGAACTCTTCCCGGCACCCTGCCGGAGGGGAGGATCACCACCGGGAGCTTCTCCACCACCATGGACGCCTCCCGGATGACTCGTGAGTAGTCTCCCTTGGACCATGAGTCCATGACCAGTAGCTATGTGATGTTCTCCTCCCGTTCTTGTGCTTCACTAATTAGTCCTCGTGAGCTGCCCTACATGATCGAGGCACCTATGTAATCCTTATGCCGTTGCTATGTTGAGTTTGCTGGGATCCGATGGATTATGAGATTATGTTCAGATTGATCTTGAGTAATATGTTTGATTCACCTCTTTTATATTTTAGTTCATAAGTAATTCTTGCATGTTCTCCGTTGTTATTTATTGCTTTGGCCGAGTAATAGGTAGTGACTCCAAGAGGGAACGTTATGCTCGATTGTGGGTTCATGCCCCTCGATGACTAGCTTGAGTGACAGAAACATGAGTCTAGGGGATGTGCTGTTGCCACAAGGGGGAAAACAACGGTGCTTGTGCCCGCGGGTGCAAGGATTGTTTACTTTACGCAAAGTTCTTTTAATGCAGTTGTCTGTTGCATTGAGTTTACACTATGGGTGGGACTCGCAACTTAATACCAGCGAGATGTTCTGGATAGATATCTCAAGGTGGATGATTAGTAGTAGGTATTGATGGATTTCGGTCTACTTACTTTGGCGTACTGCCCATGCTTTGAACCTCAACCTTTCTTGCAATGTAGTCAGCATTGGTTTGCGTTCGTGGTCCTGTCAATTGCCCAGCTGTAATTTGTTTACCTCACATAGCTGTTTTATCGTCTTTTGGGAGAGAGACATCACTAGTGAACATCATGAGACTCCGGTCCATATTACCATCATTGACCGCATCCACTATTTACTTTTCGCTATTTTATTTACTATTGCAAAAACTATCTATCACTACTATCATATTGCTTTTAACCCTTTGTGAACTACAAGGCCGGAGAGATTGACAACCTCTCTGTACTCGTTGGGAGCAAAGTTATTTGTATCTGTGTGCAGGTCCACGTTGATTGCTAATTGCGCCGTTAGCAGTTGACACCTACCTGTTGAACCTAGGAGTCTCTGGGGATTCGATCCTTGGCATCTTTGCTAAGGGAAAACACTTCTACTTACTGTATCTTACACCTTCCACTTGGGGTAACCAACGAGGGGTTCGAGGCCCATCAAGGAGTATTTTCTGGCGCCGTTGCCGGGGACTCCACTCTTCAGGATAGGGGAGTTGCATGCTATCTTTTACCTTTGCTTTTTAGTCTTGTTAGTTTACCTTTCATTTTTGCTTTAGTTCCTTTTTACCGAAAATCACAAAAATAGTTATCTTGCTTGCTTGCTATTATGGGTTCCACCGCGAACACCAAGTTGTGTGACTTCACTAGTCACAACAACGATGACTTTATCAGCACACCTATCACTACACCTGCCACTTCAGCACCTTCATATGAAATTAAACCTGCTTTACTTAACTTAGTCATGAGAGAACAATTCTCCGGTGCTGGAGATGATGCTACTTTACACTTGAACAACTTTGTAGAACTTTGTGATATGCAAAAGTACCAAGAAATAGATGGTAATATTGTTAAGCTTAAGCTTTTTCCTTTCTCCTTGAGAGGAGGAGCTAAAATATGGTTTCAGTCTTTGCCTAGAAATAGCATAGATTCATGGGACAAGTGCAAAGATGCTTTTATCGGAATATACTATCCACCTGCTAAAATTATCCAACTTAGAAGTAACATCATGAATTTTAAACAATTGGATAATGAACACGTTGCCCAAGCTTGGGAACGTATGAAATCTCTTATCAAAAACTGCCCTACTCACGGTTTGACTACTTGGATGGTTATCCAAACTTTTTATGCAGGCTTGAACTTTACCTCGCGGAACTTGTTAGATTCGGCCGCGGGAGGAACTTTTATGTCAACTACACTTGGTGCTGCCACAAAGCTTCTCGATGAGATGATGACCAACTATTCCCAATGGCACACCGAACGCGCTCCAACAGGTAGGAAGGTAAACTCTGTCGAGGAGATTTCCTCCCTCAATGAAAAAGTTGACTTGATTATGTCTCTACTTTCGAAGCAATCTACTGTTGATCCTCGTGATGTTCCTTTAAATTCTTTGATTGCTCAAGAACAAGTAGATGTTAACTTTATCTCTAGAAATAATTTCAACAACAATGCTTATAGGAGTAACTTTGGTAACAATTCTAGACCGTACCCCTCTAACTCTTATGGGAACAACAATGCTTATCCTAGTACCAAGAACTCCAATACTGAACTAGAGACCATGCTTAGAGATTTCATCACTACCCAAAAAGCCTTTAATAAGAATGTAGAAGAGAAACTGCATAAACTAGATGATCTTTCTTTTAAGGTAGACCACTTAGCCAATGAGTTAAAATTACTAAAAATTGAAACTTCTCCTCTTAAGGAGAGGGAAGTCATCCCTATTAATGCTACTCAAGTACAAATTAATGAAAACATTAGGATGATGGCTAAGCTAAAAGAAAGATGGGCTAGAGAAAGGGAGGAAGAGGAAAGAATTAAGAGCCTTCCTACCCACCACACTGTTGCTACTAGCCAAGTTATTGAAGATGTTCACACTCTTAGCACCCAATGTACTCCTGGTCCCAATGGACCTATTAATGGTGATGCTATAGAAACTACCAAACAGGTGAACCTTAAGGACACCACTACTACTTTACTTGATGCTCGTGACCTTGATTTTGATAATTGTAGTATTTCAGAAGTTGTCGCCTTCCTACAAGGAATGGCTAAGGATCCCAACACTAGCATGCTTAATCTTGCCTTCACAGAGCATATCACTAATGCTCTTATCAAAGCTAGGGAGGAGAAACTTAGAGTAGAAGCCTCCATACCTAGAAAGCTAGGAGATGGTTGGGATTCTATGATTAAAATTAAGATAAACAACTTCTCATGCTATGCTTTATGTGATATTGTAGCTAGTACTTCCATTATGCCCAAAAGACTATATGATATGCTTAAATTGAAATCTTTTGATTCTTGTTCTTTTGGTAATGCTCTCGTTGATTCTTCCATAAAGAAACCTTTGGGGAGGATCGACGATGTTCTTATTGTTGTCAATGATAATTATGTGCCCGTTGATTTCACTATTATGGATATTGAATGTGATCCTTCATGTCCAATTATTTTGGGACGTCCCTTTTTGCGTACCGTTGGTGCTGTCATTGACATGAAAGAGGGTAATATAAAATTTCAGTTTCCTCTCAAGAAAGGGATGGAACACTTCCCTCGTAAGAAGGTCAAGTTACCTTTTGAGTCCGTTGTACGGGCTAGCTATTCTTTTACTCTTGATAAAACTTGATCTATGCATTATGCCTAGCTTAAAGGCATAAAAGAAAGCGCTTTTGGGAGGCAGCCCACATGAATAATTTTTTTGCTTTTGTTGTGTCTTGATGTTGTTTACTGCTGTAGCATCATCATTGTATCTTTGCTTTTCATATTTGTGCCAAGTATAGCCTCTGATTGCTAGAAAGTTCAAAAGTTGTGAGGTGCTGTCCAGGAAACAGATTCTGTCCTTGGATAGAAAAATTCGTATAAAATCACCAGATCATCTTTTTGGTCTGAATTGTTTCGACAACGTTCTATATATAATTGTCTTTCGTGCGTCAGTTCTGAGTTTTTTAATTTGAGTTGCAGAAGTATCCCGAACAGGTCAATTACTGCCTGCTGTTCTGTTTTTCACAGATTCTGTCCTGTTTTGCCTTACCTTCACTTTGCAAATTAAGAACTTGCTTTTTCTTTGCAAAAACCTTTTGGCAATCTTGAGAAACAGTAGAACTTCAAGAATATCCTTATTACCAGCAAGATATAATTATTTTATTAAGGGTACTAACCTCGCTAATCAGATTATGATGAGTTGTGTATGAAGGGAGTTTTCAAGTGTGTGAGGGAAGATGATAAAAAGATTCAGGAGTGTCAAGCGCTCAAGCTTGGGGATGCCCCCGTGCACCCCCAAGAAATATTCAAGGAGACTCAAGCGTCTAAGCTTGGGGATGCCCCCGTGCATCCCCTTCTCCATCAACATTATCAGTTCGTCTTTCGTTCCGCTATATTTTTATCACTTCATGTGTTATGTGCTATGCTTGGAGCGTCTTGCTTTTAGTTTTCCTTTTAGTTTTTCATAACGAGTCGGAACCCAGCATTCCTTTATGTGGGAGAGAAACACGCTCCACTTCTACCTAGAACATAACATAGATTTTTCATGTCTATCTATGCTGTGTGTGTTCTTTGTCCTTTAAATAGCTACTATCGTGCTTTGCTCTTATTATTCATGCTTATCTTCTCAAGAGCTTTTATTTAGTTGGTTGCTTGAACTCTCTTTAATTACCATGCTCACCTTATTAAGAGAGTTTGCTTCCGTTGCATGGGTTAATGTGTCTATGATAAAGATGCTACTTTCATGATGGTGCTTAGTAGTTCAGGTTTTCTTTTGGTTAATCTCAAATAGCTGGGGGGTTCCCAATGTGTTATTGGAGTACCAACTTGGTTTGTTTGTCTATGATGTGGTATGGTTTAGTAATATCTTCCTTCGAGAATTTATTTTGATCGACTTGGTGTATGCTCACGCATATTCAAGACTGTAAAGAAAGTCTGTCAAGCCTTGATGATCTTTTGTTTCTAAGTAGCGATATAACAACCATGCCTGATTCAATATTGCTTTGTCGCTCTGCATGATTATGACCGTCATTGCTCTCTTAGTTGGTCGCTCCCAGTCTTTTGCTAACCTCCACCTGCACTAAGCAAATTAACCATGCAATACATAGCTCATGGGAAAGTAGCCTAAAAACTATTGTGGTAAAGAATATGTTGCCTATGTATCTTATTTCTTATAAGTTGCTTGCTGAGCGGTAACCATGTTTCTGGGGACGCCATCAACTGTCACACTTTCGTTGAATATCATGTGAGTTGCTATGCATGTTCGTCTTGTCTGAAGTAAGGGTGATTTACCGTGGGTTGAATTAATATGCATATTGCTAGAGAAGAACATTGGGCCGCCAACCAAAGCCATGCATCATGGTGGAAGTTTTAGCTTGGACCTTAATCCTCAATCTCTCATGAGAATATGCTTATGCATTAAAGAGGAGTCCATCATCTATTTTCTATGTTGTCCCGGTATGGATGTCCTCAAGTTGAGATCTATCAAAAACGAGAAATCAAATGCGATCTATCTCCTTGGACCTTTGTACAGGTGGCATAGAGGTACCCCTTTGTGACACTTGGTTAAAACATATGCAATGCAATGATAACCCATGGGGATCCGAGCTAATTAGGACAAGGAGCGAACACTATTGGTATTCGATGCATGAGGCTTGCAACTTATAAGATGTTTTATGCATGACACATATGAAGTACTACTACCGTTGACACAATTGCTTCCATGTTTCCAAAATAAAAAGCTTTAGCACTTAACCTTTCTTTTACCTTTATGATTGAAGCACCAACTACTGAGAGCATGATTGTCATTCTGAGTGTAATGTGCATTGTCCCAAAGTAGCATTGTCTTTTGCATGATTGTGATATCGTTTATTCTGAAATGATTGTATCTAGTCATCACTTAAACCTTGAAGGTGCCCTTGCATTTATGTTTTGCATCACTAAAGGGGGCAAGCTAGATATCACTTTATCATATTTGCACATCATGTTCATTGCAAATCTTTTTGATGTTTCAGTTTCATGTTGTAAAACTTTCAGTCATTTGTGATTTTCTCTTGAGACAACTTAATTACTATAGAATCATTGTCTCAATAAGCTTTTGTCATATGACTATGAGAAAGTCCTATATGGTTAATAGCATGTCACCACAGAAATTATTCTTGTTATCATTTACCTACTCGAGGACGAGCAGGAATTAAGCTTGGGGATGTTGATACGTCCAAAACGTATCTATAATTTCTGCTTGCTCCATGCCACTTTTGGGTGATATTGCTATGATATTCATACACTTCCATACACTTTTAATCATATTTGGACTAACTTACTAATCCAGTGCACCCCAGTGCCAGTTTCTGTTTTCGGCTGTTTTTGTATTTCAGGTTTTCACGTTTCGAGAACTGCCCAGAAAAATACAGAAAAAATATATAAAAAATCAGCGTTCCGGGAACGACACTGCTTCCGAAGGGGAGCCTGGGGGGGCCACAGGGGCTCCAGGCGCCCTGTGGGCGCGCCCCCCCTGGGCCGCGCCGGGGGGGCGCCTCGGCCCCCCGAGAGCCCCCCGGTGCCCTACTTTGGCAGATATTTAAAGGGTCCCCCGTAACCCTTGAAACATGACTTCTTTTCGCGATCCCATCTCTGTTCCGCCGCCGCCGCCGCTTCCAAGATCGGGAGCACCAGGAGAACTCTTCCCGGCACCCTGCCGGAGGGGAGGATCACCACCGGGAGCTTCTCCACCACCATGGACGCCTCCCGGATGACTCGTGAGTAGTCTCCCTTGGACCATGAGTCCATGACCAGTAGCTATGTGATGTTCTCCTCCCGTTCTTATGCTTCACTAATTAGTCCTCGTGAGCTGCCCTACATGATCGAGGCACCGATGTAATCCTTATGCTGTTGCTATGTTGAGTTTGCTGGGATCCGATGGATTATGAGATTATGTTCAGATTGATCTTGAGTAATATATTTGATTCACCTCTTTTATATTTTAGTTCATAAGTAATTCTTGCATGTTCTCCGTTGTTATTTATTGCTTTGGCCGAGTAATAGGTAGTGACTCCAAGAGGGAACGTTATGCTCGATTGTGGGTTCATGCCCCTCGATGACTAGCTTGAGTGACAGAAACATGAGTCTAGGGGATGTGCTATTGCCACAAGGGGGAAAACAACGGTGCTTGTGCCCGCGGGTGCAAGGATTGTTTACTTTACACAAAGTTCTTTTAATGCAGTTGTCTGTTGCATTGAGTTTACACTATGGGTGGGACTCGCAACTTAATACCAGCGAGATGTTCTGGATAGATATCTCAAGGTGGATGATTAGTAGTAAATATTGATGGATTTCGGTCTACTTACTTTGGCGTACTGCCCATGCTTTGAACCTCAACCTTTCTTGCAATGTAGTCAGCATTGGTTTGCGTTCGTGGTCCTGTCAATTGCCCAGCTGTAATTTGTTTACCTCACATAGCTGTTTTATCGTCTTTTGGGAGAGAGACATCACTAGTGAACATCATGAGACTTCGGTCCATATTACCATCATTGACCGCATCCACTATTTACTTTTTGCTATTTTATTTACTATTGCAAAAACTATTTATCACTACTATCATATTGCTTTTAACCCTTTGTGAACTACAAGGCCGGAGAGATTGACAACCTCTCTGTACTCGTTGGGAGCAAAGTTATTTGTATCTGTGTGCAGGTCCACGTTGATTGCTAATTGGGCCGTTAGCAGTTGACACCTACCTGTTGAACCTAGGAGTCTCTGGGGATTCGATCCTTGGCATCTTTGCTAAGGGAAAACACTTCTACTTACTGCATCTTACACCTTCCACTTGGGGTAACCAACGAGGGGTTCGAGGCCCATCAGGGATCCATCACGGAGGCCTTCATCATCATCATCATCGCCCTCACCATGAGTTGTGAGTAGTTTACTATAGACCTTCGGGTCCATAGCTAGTATCTAGATGGCTTCTTCTCTCTCTCCGGATCTCAATACAAAGTTCTCCTCGGTCTTCGAGGAGATCTATTTGATGTAATCTCTTTTTGCGGTGTGTTTGTCGAGATCCGATGAATTGCGACTTTATGATCAAGGTTATCTATGAAAGATATTTGGTTCTTCTCTGAAATTTTTATGTGTGCTCGTAATATCCTTGCAAGTCTCTTCGAATTATTGGTTTGGTTTGGCCTACTAGATCTATAGTTCTTGCAATGGGAGAAGTGCTTGGCTTTGGGTCCAATCTTGCGGTGTCCTTTCCCAGTGATAGTAGGGGCAGCAAGGCACATATTGTATTGTTGCCATCGAGGATAAAAAGATGGGGTTTTCATCATATTTCTTGAGTTTATCCCTCTACATCATGTCATCTTGCTTAAGGCGTTACTCTGTTCGTATGAACTTAATACACTAGATGCATGCTGGATAGCGGTCGATGTGTGGAGTAATAGTAGTAGATGCAGAATCATTTCGGTCTACTTGTCTCGGACGTGATGCCTATATACAATGATCATGCCTAGATAATCTCATAATTATTCGCTTTTCTATCAATTGCTCGACAGTAATTAGTTTATCCACCGTAGAATATCGCTATCATGAGAGAAGCCACTAGAGAAAACTATGGCCCCGGGTCTATCTCTATCATATTACTTTCCCGTTAATTTCTGTCGCCGTTATTTATTTGCTTTCTTTACTTTCTGTTTCTATACCAAAAATACCCAAAATATAATTATCATCTCTATCAGATCTCACTATCGTAAGTGACCGTAAAGGGATTGACAACCCCTTATCGCGTTGGCTGCGAAGTTCTTATTTGTTTGTGTAGGTGTGAGGGACTGGCGCGTGGTCTCCTACTGGATTGATACCTTGGTTCTCAAAAACCGAGGGAAATACTTACGCTACTGTGCTGCATCTCCCTTCCCTCTTCGAGGGAATACAATGCAAGCTCAAGAGGTAGCAAGAAGAAATTCTGGCGCCGTTGCCGAGGAGGCTTACGCAAAAGTCATATACCAAGTACCTATCACAAACCCTTATCCTTCACATTACATTTAGCTGCCTCTCGTTTTCCTCTTCCCCACTTCGCCTTTGCCGTTTTATTTGCCCTTCTTCCGCCGTGTGTTTCTCGTTCGCTTGCTTCTTGTTTGCTTGTGTGTGTTGGATTGCTTGCTTGTCACTATGGCTCAGAACAATACCAAATTGTGTGACTTCTCCAATACCAACAACAATGATTTTATTAGCACTCCGATTGCTCCTATTACCGAAGCTGAATCTTGTGAGATCAATGCTGCTTTGTTGAAGCTTGTCATGAAAGATCAATTCTCCGGCCTTCCTAGTGAAGATGCCGCTACCCATCTAAACAACTTTGTTGATTTGTGTGATATGCAAAAGAAAAGGGATACGGATAACGATATTGTTAAATTGAAGTTATTTCTGTTTTCACTTAGAGATCATGCTAAAACTTGGTTTTCCTCTTTGCCTAGAAATAGTATTGATTCGTGGAATAAATGCAAAGATGCTTTTATCTCTACGTATTTCCCTCCTGCTAAGATCATCTCTCTTAGAAACGATATTATGAATTTTAAGCAACTAGATCATGAGCATGTTGCACAAGCTTGGGAGAGAATGAAATTAATGATACGTAATTGCCCTACACATGGTTTGAATCTATGGATGATTATTCAGAATTTTTATGCTGGCTTGAATTTTGCTTCTAGAAATCGTGTAGATTTGGCCGCCGGAGGCACTTTCATGGAAACTACCTTAGGAGAAGCTACTAAACTCCTAGATAATATTATGGTTAATTATTCTCAATGGCACACCGAAAGATCTACTAGTAAAAAAGTGCATGCTATCAAAGAAATTAGTGTTTTGAGTGGGAAGATGGATGAACTTATGAAATTGTTTGCTGCTAAGAGTGCTTCTTCTGATCCTAATGATATGCCTTTGTCCACTTTGATTGAGAATAACAATGAATCTTTGGATGTGAATTTTGTTGGTAGGAACAATTTTGGTAACAATGCTTATAGAGGTAATTTTAATGCTAGGCCTTTCCCTAGTAATTCCTCTAATAATTTTGGTAATTCCTACAACAACTCTTATGGAAAGATGCCTTCTGAATTTGAAACTAGTGTTAAGGAGTTTATGATCTCGCAAAAGAATTTCAATGCTATGCTTGAAGAGAAATTGCTTAAGGTTGATGAATTGGCTAAAAGTGTGGATATAATTACTCTTGATGTTGATGCTTTGAAACTTAGATCTATTCCACCTAAGCATTATATCAATGAGTCTCTCAAAGCCATGAGAATTTCCATTGATGAATGCAAAGAAAGAACCGCTAGAATGCGTGCTAAAAGAGAAGATTATATTAAATCGTGCTCTTTGGGTTATCGTGAAAATAAAGATGAATATCTGAAAGTTATTGATGTGTCTCCTATTAGATCTTTGTTTTCTAGTATTAATCTTGATGAGAATAGGATTGGAGATGATTATGCTTTAAGGTGTCCCAATGATTCAGAGTTTTTATATCTTGATGCTAAAATTGCTAAAAGTGGGATTGAAGAGATTAAAACTTTGCATAGTGATGAACCCACTACTTTTGATTTCAAGGGATTCAATTATGATAATTGCTCTTTGATTGATTGTATTTCCTTGATGCAATCCGTGCTAAATTCTCCGCATGCTTATAGTCAAAATAAAGCTTTCACTAAACATATAGTTGATGCTTTGATGCAATCTTATGAAGAAAAACTTGAGTTGGAAGTTTCTATACCTAGAAAGCTTTATGATGAATGGGAACCTACTATAAAAATAAATATAAAAGATCATGAATGCTGTGCTTTGTGTGATTTGGGTGCTAGTGTTTCCACTATCCCAAAAGCTTTGTGTGATTTGCTAGGGTTCCATGAACTTGATGATTGTTCTTTAAATTTGCATCTTGCGGATTCCACCATTAAGAAACCTATGAGAAGAATTAATGATGTTATTATTGTTTCCAATAGGAATTATGTGCCCGTAGATTTCATTGTTCTTGATATAGATTGCAATCCTTCATGTCCTATTATTCTTGACAGACCTTTCCTTAGAACGATTGGTGCAATTATTGATATGAAGGAAGGAAATATTAGATTCCAATTTCCGTTAAGGAAAGGCATGGAACACTTTCCTAGAAAGAAAATCAAGTTACCATATGAATCTATCATGAGAGACACTTATGGATTGCCTTCCAAAGATGGCAATACCTAGATCTATCTTGTATTGTGCCTAGCTAGGGGCGTAAAACGATAGCGCTTGTTGGGAGGCAACCCAATTTTATGTTTTTTTGCTTTTTTGCTGTTAGGGAATAAATATTGCATCTAGCCTCTGATTAGATGTGTTTTCATTTTTTGTTTAGTGTTTGTGCCAAGTAGAACCTTTGGTAAAACTTGTGTGAAGTTTATATGATCTTGCTGTGAAAAACAGAATCATTAACGCTCACTAAAATAGTCTTCAGATTTTACTGGAGCGTGCTTTTTAGTTGATTATTTTTTCTGCTGATTGGTAGACAAATTGCGCAAATTTACCAATTTAGTTTGAAGTTTTTGGAGTTCCAGAAGTAGGCGAACCCAGCAGATTACTACAGACTGTCCTGTTTTTGACAGATTCTGTTTTTCGTGTGTTGTTTGCTTATTCCGATGCATCTATGAGTAATATTGGAGGATATGAACCATAGATAACTTGGTGTACAGTAGGTTTAAAAGCAATATAAACAATGAATGAATTCCTTGCTGTACCTTTGAATGGTGGTTTGCTTTCTCTTACTAACGGAGCTCACGAGAATTTTTGTCTAAGTTTTGTGTTGTGAAGTTTTCAAGTTTTGAGTATTGCTTTGATGGACTATGGAACAAGGAGTAGAAAAGGCCTAAGTTTGGGGATGCCCAAGGCACCCCAAGTAAATTCAAGATAATCAAAAGCCTAAGCTTGGGGATGTCCCGGGAAGGCATCCCCTCTTTCGTCTTCATCCATCGGTAACTATACTTGGAGCTATATTTTTATTCACAACATGCTATGTGTTTTGCTTGGAGCGTCTTGTATAATTTGAGTCTTTGCTTGTTAGTTTGCCACAATCATCCTTGCTGGACACACGTATTTGAGAGAGTTAAATATGCCCTAGAAATTGTTAGAACACTCTATATGCTTCACTTATATCTTTTGAGTTGAATAGTTTTTGCTCTAGTGCTTCACTTATATCTTTTAGAGCACGGTGGTGGTAATATTTTGTAGAAATTGTTGAACTCTCATGCTTCACTTAGATCTATTTGAGAGTCTATTAAAACAGCATGGTAAAGTGTTTAGGCTAAATAAACTAGTCTTCACATGATAAACATCCAATGTCAATGTAGTAAAAAAAATCGCATCTAGTGCATTGAATAGAATGAGATGTTGGATGCTTGATAATTGTTTTGAGACACGAGGATAGTGATATTAGAGTCATGATAGTGGAGTAATTATGAAATTGAGAAATATTTATGTGAAGGTTAGTGATTCACGTAGCATGCACGTATGGTGAACCGTTGTGTGACTAAGTTAAAGCACGAGGTATTTGTAGAGTGTCAACCTTTGTGTGGAGGTCGGGGGCACGCGATGGTTAACTCCTACCAACCTCCCCCCTAGGGGCATGCGTTGATTGCTTTGTTTTGATGACTCGTAGATTTTTGCAACAAGTATATGAGTTCTTATGACTAATGTTGAGTCCATGGATTATACGCACTCTCACCCTTCCACCATTGCTAGCCTCTCTTGTACCGCGCAACTTTCGCCGGTGCCATAAACCCACTATATATCCTTCCTCAAAACAGCCACCATATTGTTCCTCAAAACAGGCACCATACCTACCTATCATGGCATTTCCATAGCCATTCCGAGATATATTGCCATGCAACTTCCCACCGTTCTGTTCATATGCCACGCATCATATTGTCATAGTGCCATGCATGATCATGTAGTTGACATAGTAGTTGTGGCAAAGCCACCATGCATAAATTTTCATACATGTCACACATGATTCATTGCTTATGCCGGTACACCGCCGGAGGCATTCATGTAGAGTCATACTTGTTGTAGTATCGAGTTGTAATAAAAAGTGTGATGATCATCATTACTAGAGCATTGTCCCGTGTGAGGAAAGGCCAATAAAAAAAGAGATGGCCCAAAAAATATATATATTGAGAGGGGCTAATAAAAAAAATGAGAAAGCCCCTCCAAAAAAAAGATGAGAGAAAAGAGAGAAGGGACAATGCTACTATATTTTTCCACACTTGTGCTTCAAAGTAGCACCATGATCTTCATTGTAGAGAGTCTCATGATTAGTCGCTTTCATATACTAGTAAAAAATTTCATTATAGAACTTGGCTTGTATATTCCAACGATGGGCTTCCTCAAATGCCCTAGGTCTTCGTGAGCAAGCAAGTTGGATGCACACCTACTAGTTTCTTTTGTTGAGCTTTCATTCATATTTAGCTCTAGTGCATCCGTTGCATGGCAATCCCTACTCACTCACATTGATATCTATTGATGGGCATCTCCACAGCCCGTTGATACGCCTAGTCGATGTGAGACTATCTCCCTCCTTTTGTCTTCTCCACAACCACCTCTATTCCACCCATAGTGCTATGTCCATGGCTCACGCTCATGTATTGCGTGAACGTTGAAAGGTTTGAAAAGATAGAGCATGAAAACAAATTCTTGGCTGAAATCGGGGTTGTGGATGATATGAATATTTTTGTGTGATAGCAAGGGAGCATAGCCAACACTATATGGTTTTGTAGGGATAACTTTCTTTAGCCATAGTATTTTGAGAAGACGTGATTGCTTTGTTAGTATTGCTTGAAGTATTGTTATTTCTTATGTCAATATAGACTTTTATCTTGAATCCTTCAGATCTGAACATTCATGCCACAATTAAGAGAATTACATTGAAAAACTATATTGGTTAGCATTCCACATAAAAAATTCTTTCTTTCTCATTTACCTACTCGAGGACGAGCAGGAATTAAGCTTGGGGATGCTTGATACGTCTCCAACATATCTATAATTTTTGATTGTTCCATGCTATTATTTATGAAGTCTTAGATGTTTAATGGGCTTTATCATTCACTTTTATATCATTTTTGGGACAAACCTACTAACCCAAAGGTCCAGTCCAGATTGCTGTTTTTTGCCTATTTCAGGGTTTTGC
Source organism: Secale cereale (assembly GCA_902687465.1). Taxonomy (NCBI): domain Eukaryota; kingdom Viridiplantae; phylum Streptophyta; class Magnoliopsida; order Poales; family Poaceae; genus Secale; species Secale cereale. The sequence goes on along the minus strand of LR738712.1, from coordinate 785,948,276 downwards.
AGAAAAGGAATATCAAACGGAGTCCAAACGGAATGAAACCTTCGCAGGAGATATTTTTGGAGAAAATCATGCGAGATAGACTTCGGGGCCAAGCCAGAGGACAGGGGCCCACCCTCGAGGGTGGGGGGCGCGCCCCCCCTTCCCAGGGCGCGCCCCCTGCCTTGAGGGCAAGCCCGGTGGCCCCTGGTGCCCCTCTTCCTCCTATATATGCCTACGGACCCCAGAAACTCCATACGCAGAGAGAAAAACCCTAATCCCACCGCCGTAGCTGCTGTTCCCGTGGAGATCCCATCTTGGAGCCTGTTCCGGGAGGAGGATCCATCACGGAGGCCTTCTTCTTCATCATCATCGCCCTCACCATGAGTTGTGAGTAGTTTACTAAAGACCTTCGGGTCCATAGCTAGTATCTAGATGGCTTCTTCTCTCTCTCCGGATCTCAATACAAAGTTCTCCTCGGTCTTCGAGGAGATCTATTCGATGTAATCTCTTTTTGCGGTGTGTTTGTCGAGATCCGATGAATTGTGAGTTTATGATCAAGGTTATCTATGAAAGATATTTGGTTCTTCTCTGAACTTTTTATGTGTGCTCATAATATCCTTGCAAGTCTCTTCGAATTATTGGTTTGGTTTGGCCTACTATATCTATAGTTCTTGCAATGGGAGGAGTGCTTGGCTTTGGGTTCAATCTTGCGGTGTCCTTTCCCAGTGACAGTAGGGGTAGCAAGGCACGTATTGTATTGTTTCCATCGAGGATAAAAAGATGGGGTTTTCATCATATTGCTTGAGTTTATCCCTCTACATCATGTCATCTTGCTTAAGGCGTTACTCTGTTCATATGAACTTAATACACTAGATGCATGCTGGATAGCGGTCGATGTGTGGAGTAATAGAAGTAGATGCAGAATCGTTTCAGTCTACTTGTCTCGGACGTGATGCCTATATACAATGATCATGCCTAGATAATCTCATAATTATTCCCTTTTCTATCAATTGTTCAACAGTCATTAGATTACCCGCCGTAGAATATCGCTATCATGAGAGAAGCCACTAGAGAAAACTATGGCCCCCGGGTCTACCTCTATCATATTACTTTCACATTAATTTCCGTCGCTGTTACTTATTTGCTTTCTTTACTTTCTGTTTCTATACCAAAAATACCAAAAATATAATTATCATCTCTATCAGATCTCACTATCGTAAGTGACCATAAAGGGATTGACAACCCCTTATCGCGTTGGCTGCATAGTTCTTATTTATTTGTGCAGGTGCAATGGACTGGCGCGTGGTCTCCTACTGGATTGATACCTTGGTTCTAAAAAACGGAGGGAAATACTTACGCTACTGTGCTGCATCTCCCTTTCCTCTTCGAGGGAATACAACACAAGCTCAAGAGGTAGCATAGTACATGATTACCGAATGTTGTTTGGAGTCTCGGATGAGATCGGATGTCAGGAGGAGTTCCGGAATGGTCCGGAGGTAAAGATTTATGTATGGGAAGTCTCGTTTTGGTCACCGGAAGTGTTCTGGGCGTACCGAGACCACCGGAAGGGTTCCAGGGGTCCATCGGGAGGGGCCACCAGCCCCAGAGGCCTGCGTGGGCCAAGTGTGGGAACGGACTCCCCAGACTGACCAATGGTCCAGGAGGTGTCCGGTCATAAAAACATGACCTAGCCGAGCTCCTCAAATCATATGTGGACGACGACACCCCTCAAACCCAGCCCAAATCTTGGGCGGGTATGTGGAGGTCCCGGACATGTCTGCCACGTCAGCCCGGCGCACCATGGCCCGCACGGATCTCACTCCGATTGCACTTAAAATCCTCATCTAGAGCAAACCCTAACTTCACTTCGTGCTCCGCTTCTTTCGCCGTCGCTTCTCCTCCACTCCGACCGCCTTCTTTGGCCCATCCCGCACCACGCATAGCTCCGCGCCAATACTCCTCAAGGGCATCAGTGGATGCTTTTGCCCGTGCCATGGACCCGGACATCCTAAATGGAGGCGTGCGATGCCCACCACAAGTGGCAACAAGCCAGGGAGAGAGTGGCGGAGGCGATCACACAGTTCTCCTGCGGTTGACGTGGACCGCTGGCAGTGCCCAATGAGGACGAGTAGCTCCTCACAGTTGTCTATCCCCGCTCGCTGAAGACGGCAAAGGAGGACGCCCTCTGGCTCCGTCGGAAGAACATGAGGCGCTTCGGCTCGGTATCAAGCAATCGGTGCGCAAAGCAGCAAAGAAGGCGACAGCGGAAGCAATAGCGGTGAAGCTGGCGAGGCAAGAAAATCACACCATCCGAAGGAAGATCGGCTACATTGACTCCTCATCCGACGTCACTGACACCCTGACGATTCTCCTTCCTGCCCCCAACGCCTACATGAAGGGCTACAGCCGCTCAGTGAGAGGAAGGGCAAAGGACTGACGAGGAACTAGTGAAGATGCTCAGCCCTCTCCATGTCTGTTTCCGTTTTAGTAATTTAGTTTTGAAACAATGTATGTGAGTTGAATTGTGATGTTGTACAGTTCCAGATTATGTGGACATGCGGTTTGTTCTATGTCCGTTTGTTGTATGTTCATTTATTTTGTTAATCATCTATGTAGTTTCTTACATGTTGCATGCATACTACAGATTTAGGGTACCAGATAACGATTTGATGATTGACTAGTCATTGTCCCCGAACTTAGAGGGTGTCGGATTTGATACATCCGACAATTGATGCTCTAATAAATGATGCAACTATCTTGACTGGAAAATAAGAAAATGAAAGGGATGACTCATTCAGAATAAGGAAATGCAATTTCCTGCTGCATCCTTTGTTTATATATGCCCATGAGCGAGAGGAACGCCTGTCGACAAAATACCAAGGCACGGTGTTGTGGTCGTCTTTGTGCCTTTGGTATCTCCTTGGTGCCCAACGAGGAGATGGCGTGTACAGTCTCATCCATGACCATGTGTAGTAGGGATGATGAAAACGAGAGTCTAAGATGTTAGACGAACTGGAAACTCCTCCCCGCGCCCTAATTCACACGAGGACTACCATCCGAGACGGCACGACCTGCCCATCTAATCCTCGGACCGCCACGCCCGAATGCGACGGCTCGGCGGCCGAATTCAGCGGGCGAGGAGCGGCGCGGCGCCGGGAGAGGGGAGGAGGGAGGGAGGGGGTCGGGGTGGTAGCTTACCTTGGCGGAGGGAGCGGGCCGGGGTGGAGGGCGGAGAGGATAAGGCTGCGGCCTCGGGAGGGCAGGGCGCTGCGGGTGCGGGTGAGGGGTTTGGTTGGGTTGGGGGAGGAGGAGGAAGGGGATGAGGTAGGTCTTAAATACACGCCAGGGTTTTACAAAGGGGATTGGTTGGTGGTATCTTTCCGCTCCCACCCTTGGATGAATGCGTATTTCCGATGACTGTTATAAGATTTGTGCAAGGACCCCTTGTGTTATTAGCAGGATATGAATCTCTGGTTCTAAGAGCATCTACGAACGGACTCCCCAGACTGACCAATGGCCCAGGAGGTGTCCGGTCATAAAAATGTGACCTAGCCGAGCTCCTCAAATCATACGTGGCCGATCGGCACCCCTCAAACCCGACCCAAATCTTGGGCGGGTATGTGGAGGTCACGGACATGTCTGCCACGTCAGCCCGGCGCACCATGGCCCGCACGGATCTCACTCCGATTGCACTTAAAATCCTCATCTAGAGCAAACCCTAACTTCACTTCGTGCTCCGCTTCTTTCGCCGCCGCTTCTCCTCCGCCCCCACCCCCTTCCTTGGCCCATCCCGCACCATGCATGGCTCCGCGCCGCTACTCCTCAAGGACATTAGTGGATGCTTTTGCCCGTGCCATGGACCCGAACATCCTAAATGGAGGCGTGCGATGCCCACCACAAGAGGCAACAAGCCAGGGAGAGAGTGGCGGAGGCGATCACACAGTCTTCCTATGGTCGACGTGGACCGCTTGCGGTGCCCAATGAGGACGAGCAGCTCCTCGCAGTTGTCTATCCCCACTCGCTGAAGACGGCAAAGGTGGACGCCCTCTGGCTCCGTCGGAAGAACACGAGGCGCTTCGGCTCGGTATCAAGCAATCGGTGCGCAAAGCGGCAAAGAAGGCGACAGCGGAAGCAATAGCGGCGAAGCTGGCGAGGCAGCAAAATCACACCATCCGAAGGATGGCCGGCTACATTGACTCCTCATCTGACGTCACTGACGCCCTGACGATTCTCCTTCCTGCCCCCAACGCCTACATGAAGGGCTACAGCCGCTCAGTGACCGAAAGGGTAAAGGACCGACGAGGAACTAGTGAAGATGCTCAGCCCTCTCTGTCTCTGTTTCCGTTTTACTCCCCCCGTCCCAAAATTCTTGTCTTAGATTTGTCTAGATACGGATGTATCTAATACTAAAATATGACGATACATCCGTATTTAGACAAATCTAAGACAAGAATTTTGGGACTGAGGGAGTAGTAATTTAGTTTTAAAACTATGTATGTGAGTTGAATTGTGATGTTGTACAGTTCCAGATTATGTGGACATGCGGTTTGTTGTATGTTCATTTATTTTGTTAATCGTCTATGTAGTTTCTTACACGTTGCACGCATACTACAGGTTTAGGGTACCGGATAACGATTTGATGATTGACTAGTCGTTGTCCCCGAACTTACATGGTGTCGGATTTGATACATCCGACTATTGATGCTCTAATAAATGATGCAACTATCTTGACTAGATAATAAGAAAATGAAAGGGATGGCACATTCAGAATAAGAAAATGCAATTTCCGGTCGCATCCTTTGTTTATACATGCCCATGAGCGAGAGGAACGCCTGCCGGCAAAATACCAAGGCACGGTGTTGCGGTCGTCTTTGTGCCTTTGGTATCTCCTTGGTGCCCAACGAGGAGATGGCGTGTACAGTCTCATCCATGACCATGTGTAGTAGGGATGATGAAACCGAGAGTCTAAGATGTTAGACGGCAGCCCGTCGTGATAGAAGAACGTAAATTCGTTAACAGTAATGCATGAGCATAGATCTGGATAAATGATTCTATTGAAGATGGGTCTAGCTTAAATTCTATTTCTATTATATTTATGCAACTTAGAGAACAAATCAAACAAAACATATTTCAACCCCGATTGGGGTTTAAGAATCGTCTTGACACAGTTGCCCATGAGAAAAAAGGGGATGCCTAGAGAGCGGCCGATTAAAAAAAGATTTGGATGGGTTGATTTTTCTGAACCGTTCGATGTGTAGCCAACGACCAGATGGCCCACCTACTCCCCTATTCATCTTCTTCCCCAACCCGTCCATGACCACCGGTCGACCTGCCTGCCTCCGGCACCCCCTTCCCCCACCGTTGTGCTGGCGCCACCCTGGCCATCCCTCTAAACTGGCAAACCACTAGAATGTATATGTGAGCCCGCACCCCCCAACCATTAACCTTTGAACTCGCCTTCACATACGGCTCGTTCCTGGCCGAGGCCTTTCCGGTGTCTTGCCCTGATGCCGCCTCTTCGCCGCGCTTCCTTCTTCCTTCTCAACGAGATCGCTGAGCCAAAATCGAAAATATGACAACTTCTTCCAGCTAATTTGAAGAAAAAGACCGACATAAACACATAACATACAACACCAACTCATTTAGTCTACAATATGACACTAGTTCATTTAAATTTGAGATAGCAAATGTAGCTCCAAAACCAACAAACCAAGGGTAACACGCACGAACTAGAAGCTAGCTAGTGTTTCTTTTATCAAAATCCATGGTATTCAACAACCAATTTGTAGCACGACAGGAAATGTCCTAGCAGGGCCCTAGAGCGAACAGGATACTTTTTCAGGGTGCATACGATAAATAGGACCGACGGCCCAGGCGAGGACGAGCCATCGGGACGCAGTGGATCGGCCTCGACCGTTGTGGAAGCGTCCAGAAGCGCGCAGGCCAGGAGGAGCGGGCTCTCAGCAGGCCGAAAAGAATCGGCCTGGCCTGTCGTGGGCCGCATAAAAAAATAATCGCCGTTGCCGGGGATCGAACCCGGGTCACCCGCGTGACAGGCGGGAATACTTACCACTATACTACAACGACTTTGTTGCTATTGTTTTGTCAACGATGATCCTTAGACGCTCTAACTACCCATAAAACGTTCAGTTTTTCTTGCGTGCTCCACATCATGGTGGTTGCATGTGTCTCTCTTGGGCCCAATGAGCTGACTGTTGCAGCCTTCGGTTTGGCCCTCACATACTTCCGATCAAGCATGAAGAAGCAATGGTAGTGGGAAACAAGCAGAGCGAGGATCTTTATCCCGAGAAAAACATTGCTCGGTGTGGCCTTAAGGCTCCAGCTGACTGTTGCTTCCATGGGCGGACAACATTCGAGTTTCATGGCAAGGTCGGGTTAAGTTCTACCCAGCGTTCCGCTTTGTCCCGCAAAACCTAGATGTCGGCATGTCACGGGAGGACGAGAACGCTCTAGATGAACATGATTCGGTATCTCTTCATGAACCCGGCACTGTTATACTGCCAGAAAACAAATCTTTGGATAACTTTTGTTGTTTTCAAATGATAATTAATTCAGACACACTTGTTACTAACGGAGTCGGCGAGTATTTGGAACATGTGAACGATGCGATGTTGCGGATATTGATTCTGCTCCCACTCAACTTAATTTGATCCACTCACTTCATATTATATGTCGATATTTTTGCCCCACCGTGTACCTTTGGAAAAAACAAATGCACATCATTGCTCAGGTGTTCTATATGCACGCTTGTTTTTTCTTTAGTTGGCAGCACTATTTTTTTCCCACTAGACAATGCTTACATCTCTCATGAGTGTTAGCTTCTTGGGTTTGCCTGCCTAGTTAAATGAGAGGGTAGCTCCTAAGGAACCGTGGTAAATATTTCAGTATTTTTTAGCGGGATTATACCAGTGCATTGATTAGTTAAGTGTGTTTTATAGCATTTTATACGAGGTTTTGAATTATCCTCGATTTTATAATTAATCAAAGGGTGTTTATGCAATAATTGTGATGCACACTACAACTCATTATTACAGTTTACTAAACTGGGTTGCCCCCAGTCCCAATCACACGTGATGGTCAACGAGCTTCTCCATCGCCTTTGTTGGCGGCATATCTGAATGGCGCTCCGGTGTCCTCAGTCTCAATAGACCCTTAGGATAGTTGCTTCTCTGGATGCCGACAAGAAGATCGAGGAGCGGCGCCATCTTTGGCTGGGAGAGAAGGTTTCGATGGGAAGAAAACTCGTCCTTATGGATTGTGTTGTGGGTGTCGGATCACAGATATTCCCTCGCATGCGGTGAATGTCGTTGGCATCGAGCGGATATTACCGTCGTTGCCCGTTGAGGTTGTCCACTTTGCTCTCACCGGCAAGGAGGACACACAGGACAAAGAGGAGAGGTTGGGTGACGAGTGTTGCATTGTTATGGAGGTAACAACCATCATTCTCAAGGCAAATGGGAATTCAGTAGAGGGGTCTTGGTTGACATGGAGAAATAAGAATAAAAATGTGGGTGAAGAGCTACAAGAATTCTAGGAGGACATTGAGTACCTCACGCTGACATCCTGTGTCTGGGAGTGGAGCCGCCGGTGTCCGGTCAGCGAGGTAAGGGCATTGGCGTCTGATGGTTCATTATTTGTATGCAGGAATCATGGCTGGTCGGAGCATGTTGCATGGTGTCAATCGTCTCCTTGCCAATTGGGAGCACCTCACATAGACTCCCTGGTGTTTGCTCGCTCCAACGAGCATATTGACCAACACGCACAACTCTAAACCGACACACTTTTTTGGGAGCGGCAAGGTGAGAAGTGGGCCCACCACATGGGAGAGGGAGGGGAAATTTAAATGAGAGGACATGAGGTCTTGTTGTGGTATGCAGGCCCACATAATAATATATGATAACCCATAAGTATAGGGGATCGCAACAGTTTTCGAGGGTAGAGTATTCAACCCAAATTTATTGATTCGACACAAGGGCAGCCAAAGAATATTCTCAAGTATTAGCAGTTGAGTTGTCAATTCAACCACACCTGAAAGACTTAATATCTATAACAAAGTATTTAGCAGCAAAGTAGTATGGAAGTACGGTAACGGTGGCAAAAGTAACAGTAGTAGTTTTGTAGTGATTGTAACAGTAGCAGCGGAAAAGTAACTAAGCAAAGATCAATATGTGAAAAGCTCGTAAGCATTGGATTAGTGATGGATAATTATGTCGGATGCGATTCCTCATGTAATAGTTATAACATAGGGTGACACAGAACTAGCTCCAGTTCATCAATGTAATGTAGGCATGTATTCTGAATATAGTCATACGTGCTTATGGGAAAGAACTTGCATGACATCTTTTGTCCTACCCTCCCGTGGCAGTGGGGTCCTATTGGAAACTAAGGGATATTAAGGCTTCCTTTTAATAGAGTATCGGACCAAAGCATTAACACTTAGTGAATACATGAACTCCTCAAACTACAGTCATCACCGGGAGTGGTCCCGATTATTGTCACTTCGGGGTTGCCGAATCATAACACATAGTAGATGACTATTGACTTGTAAGATAGGATCAAGAACTCACATGTATTCATGAAAACATAATAGGTTCATATCTGAAATTATGGCACTCGGGCCCTAGTGACAAGCATTAAGCATGACAAAGCCATAGAAATATCAATCTTAGAACATAGTGGATACTAGGGATCAAACCATAACAAAACTAACTCGATTACATGGTAAATCTCATCCAACCCATCACCGTCCAGCAAGCCTACGATGCGATTACTCACGCACGACGATGAGCATCATGAAATTGGTGATGGAGTAAGGTTGATGATGATGACGGCGACGATCTCCACTCTCCGGAGCCCCGAACGGACTCCAGATCAGCCCTCTCGAGAGAGATTAGGGCTTGGCGGCGGCTCCGTATCGTAAAACGCGATGATTCCTTCTCTCTGATTTTTTTTCTCCCCGAACGTGAATATATGGAGTTGGGGTTGAGGTTGGTGGAGCATCAGGGGGCCCACGAGACAGGGGGGTGCGCCCCCACCCTCGTGGACAGGGTGTGGGCTCCCTGGTCTTGATTCTTTCGCTGGTATTTTTTATATATTCCAAAAATAATCTCCGTTGATTCTCAGATCATTCCGAGAACTTTTATTTCTACACAAAAATAACACCATGGCAGTTCTGCTGAAAACATCGTCAATTCGGGTTAGTTCCATTCAAATCATGCAAGTTAGAGTCCAAAACAAGGGCAAAAGTGTTTGGAAAAGTAGATACGTTGGAGACGTATCAACTCCCCCAAGCTTAAACCTTTGCTTGTCCTCAAGCAATTCAGTTGATAAACTAAAAGTGATAAAGAAAAACTTTGGCAAACTCTGTTTTCTCTTGTTGTTACAAATATGTAAACCAACATTCAAGTTTTCAGCAAAGATTATGAACTAACCACATTCGCAATAACTTTCAGGTCTCATGTTTACTCATATCAATGGCATAATCAACTAGCGAGCAATAATAATAAACCTCGGATGACAACACTTTCTCAAAACAATCATAATATGATATAACAAGATGGTATCTCGCTAGCCCTTTCTGAGACCGCAAAACATAAATGCAGAGCACCTCTGAAGATCAAGGATTGAGTAGACATTGTAATTCATGGTAAAAGAGATCCAGTCACAATCGTACTCAATGTAAATTAATATCAATACATGCAAATGACAGCGTTGCTCTCCAACTGGTGTTTTTTAATAAGAGGATGATGACTCAACATAAAAGTAAATAGATAGGCCCTTCACAAAGGGAAGCAGGGATTTGTAGAGGTGCCAGAGCTCGATTTTGAAATAGAGATGAATAATATTTTGAGCGGTATACTTTCATTGTCAACATAACAACCAAGAGATCTCGATATCTTCCATGCTACACACATTATAGGCGGTTCCCAAACAGAATGGAAAAATTTATACTCCCCAACCACCAACAAGCACACTCCACGGCTGGCCCGAAACAACGGGTACCGTCCATACCAACAACAGCCCTGGGGGAGTTTTGTTTAATTATTTTGATTTGATTTGAGCATGGGACTGGGCATCCCGGTTACCGGCCTGTAACGCCCGGATACTTAAGCTACATTAACTCTTTATTAATGATGCCACGTCACCACGGTCACCGTTGATAAACTCACGTTGATTCAAACCCCGTTCAAATTCAAATTTAAAATCAAGTCAAACTATAAAAGTTTTCAAATGTCAAAACTAAAATGTTCGCAGTGTGGAAAAGTATCCCTGGTATTACCATGTTGAAACCCATATTTTAAAAGTTTGTAAATGCCCTTAAATGAATAAAACAGGGGTTTGAAACAATTATTTAATGCCTTTTAATTATAAAGATTATTAAGCCATTTTGTTATTTTTTCAAACTAATTTTGGATGTGGCCTAGTTTATTATGATATTTTAGGCACAAGCTTTTTTTAATTGTCAAACTAAAATAAAAGAAACAAAAAAATGAAGTCAGAAAACAAATAAAAATATAAACGAACAAAAATTAGAAAAGGGGCAAGGCCCCCCTTCCCCTGGTCTGTTCGGCCCAACTGGGCATCAGGCCACAGACCGGCCCACTTACTGCCGTCCCCCTCCTCTGTTCATCGGGGGGATCGTGCCAACGCATCCATGGTGCCATGGACGACCGTGGACACGCGCCGGGCATCCATGCCCCCCGGCTACTAGTCCCCCCGGACGCCCCACTCTGCCTCCCCTTAACCCTAGGCGCCCCCATTTGTCCCGCTGTCCCTAGATCCCCTTTCCCCGCGCACCTTCGACGTCACTGCCGCCATGGCCGCCGTCGCCCTCACGGCCACCGTCCTCCCCACGTCTGCCCGACGTGCCCGTTAGCTTCGCCGTGGACCTCCACTTCCCCTACGACCGCCACCTCGAGCTCAGAGCTGCTACATCGCCGGATCCCCGTCATCTTCTTCCTTCAACAGCCGCTACTTCTCTGTCGACTCTGGCCACGTCGAGCCTTCCCCGAGCCTGCTGCCATCCCCTACGGCTCCATTGTGAGCTCCCCTCCGTTCCCCCTCTCTTCCCACTGCCGTTTGCGAGTTCTAGCGCCCGATGGCGCCCGATTCCCTGTCCGTTGAGTTGCTCCGCTGCACGAGCTCGTCTCCGGCGAGGCCTCGGTGGACCTTTGGTCCCGTTCCAGCCACCACACATGCCCACACCTGCCTCGTGCCCCCAGCCGCAGCCAATCCCGCTCGCCTCCCGTTGCCGCCGATTCCTGCTGCTACCCCCCCCGTTCTCCCGCGGCGCTCCGCCCGCACGACGCGCTCGCTGCCCACGTCCGCCCAGCGCCGTGGCCACGCGCCCCGCTTCTGCTTGCTCCACGCCCGCTCGCACCGCTCCGCGCCTCCGCCACTGCTGCCGCAGCATGCCGCGCGCCCCCTCCTTTGCCTCCCCTCACTGCCCTCCCCTGCCGCGGACAACGGTGCCGGCCGCGCCCGCGTCGGCCGGCGGTGCCCGCCGTGTCTTAGCGCTGCCAGGCGCCCGCCGCACCCGTCGACCGCCGGCCCCCGGCCTCCCCCGGCCCCGGCGCCCTGCCAGGTCCGCCGCCTTGCGCGCCCTTGGGCGTGCGCCCGCTTGGGCGGAGCCCAGCGCCCGTGTCCCAGCACCCGTTTGCCCGCTTTGGCTCCTGGGCCACTTCCAGATGGGGCCCAGCCCCCAGAACAATTTTTTTGAAAATAATGTATAATAAAAATTAATTAAATAATTAACTCTGTTTAATTAACATAATCATTTAATTAAACTTAAACAAATAGTCTAATTAAACTAAGTACAATTAATTAGTAAACAGTCAATGATAGTAGGACCCACACGTCCGTTTGACTAAGTCAACTAACTGTTGACTGCAGTTGACTGCCAACATCACCATGACATCATTGTGACGTCATAATTGCAATTTCTAATTAAAATAATTCCAAAAAAGACTAAATCTTTATAAATTAATATAAAATAAACCGTGCATCGGATGAAAATACTTTGTACATGAAAGTTGCTCAGAACGACGAGACGAATCCGAATACGCTGTCCGTTCGTCCGCCACATGCCTCTAAATACCTGAACATGGAACTTCCCCCCTTCGGTCATCTGTCTGACAAATGTCCGGAACCAGGAATACTTTCCCGGATGGGATCCTCCTTTGTCGGTAACATGTAACACTGCGTTAGGGCACACCCGGCACATCGTATTGCCATGCCATACTTTGTGTTACAATTGTTTGCTTGATATTTATTGTTTCTCCCCCCTCTTCTCTCCGATAGACACTGGGACTGAGACTGCTGACGGTGCCACTGTGATCGACTGCGTCGACGACGACCCCTCTTTCTTGCCAGAGCAACCAGGCAAGCCAACCCCCCTTGATCACCAGATATCGCCCATTCTCTTCTCTCTTATTCTTGCATTAGATTTTCTACTGTTGATGATTCGATAGCTCCTATTCTGTTGCATAGCCTGTCATTGTTGCTACTACTGTTGATACCTGTACCTGCTATCCTAATGCTTAGTATAGGATGCTAGTATTCCATCAGTGGCCCCACATCCTTGTCCGTCTGCCATGCTATACTATCCGGCCGTGATCACCACAAGTGGTGATCACGGGTATATACTATACACATACTTTACATGACACATGATGTGACTAAATCCGGGGCGGCTCGTTGAGTACCCGCAAGTGATTCCGATGTGGGGGCTGAAAAGACAGGCGACTCCATCCAGGTAGTGGTGGGCCTGAGTTCCCGACGGCCCCCGAGTGGATCTTTGTGGCGGAGCGACAGGGCAGGTTGAGACACCCAGTCGATAGGTGGCCTGGCCCTGGTCGTTGTCCGCGGTGATTTCATAATAACACGCTCAACGAGTTTGGATATTTGATCCAAGTCTGGCCGCTTGCCTATACGCACTAACCAGCTGCGTGGGAATAGTTATGAGCTCTCGACGTCGTGGTATCAGCCGAAGCCTTCTTGACGTCAGCGACTGAGTGGCGCGCGCCGGGTTGGACCGCGTAATGTAACTTCCTTAGTAATGGAGGTTGCTAGGTCTGCTCACCGGCCGCCCTCACAACATGCATGTGTGCATTGGGCGATGGGCCCAGACCCCTATGCGCTTAGGACTTAGACCGGCGTGCTGACCTCTCTGTTGTGCTTAGGTAGGGCTGCGACGTGTTGATCTTCCGAGGCCGGGCATGACCCAGGAAAGTGTGTCCGGCCAAATGGGATCAAGCGTGCTGGGTTATGTGGTGCACCCCTGCAGGGAAGTTAATCTATTTGAATAGCCGTGTCCCTCGGTAAAAGAACGACCCAGAGTTGTACTTTGACCTCATGACAACTAGCACTGGGTACTTAATAAAACACACCCTTACAAGTGCCAGATACAACCCGGTGATCGCTTTCCCATAGGGCGACGAGGGGAGGATCGCCGGGTAGGATTATGCTATACGATGTTACTTGGTGAACCTTCCAGCTACTCAAGACGTAGGTTGCCAGAAGCTTTGATACTTGTTACTATTCCATATACTCTCTTCTACTTCTGCAAGATGGAGGCTGCCAGAAGCATAGTCTTCGATTGGATTAGCTATCCCCCTCTTATTCTGGCATTCTGCAGTTCAATCCATAGATATTACCCCTTTATACAAATACCATTGCATATGTAGTGTAGATCCTTGCTTGCGAGTACTTTGGATGAGTACTCACGGTTGCTTTGCTCCCCCTTTTCCCCCTTTTTCCTCTTTTCTCGGATGACACAACCAGATGGTGGAGTCCAGGAGCCAGAGGATCCTGATGCTGTTTCTACGTGGAGTTCGGCTTCGAGGAGTAGTTAGGAGGTCCCAGGTAGGAGGCCTTGCCTTTTCGATCGTTGTTAATTTTGTGCTAGCCTTCTTAAGGCAAACTTGTTTAACTTATGTCTGTACTCATATATTATTGCTTCCGCTGACTCTTGTGTATTCGAGCTGATGTATTCGAGCCCTCGAGGCCCCTGGCTTGTAATATAAAGCTTGTATTATTTTAATTTGTGTCTAGAGTTGTGTTGTGATATCTTTCAGTGAGTCCTTGATCTTGGTCGTACACATTTGCGTGCATGATTAGTGTACGGCCAAATCGGGGGCGTCACAAGTTGGTATTAGAGCCAACTGCTTGTAGGAATCCCCCTTTCCAACTCCTTGGCCGAAGTTGAGTATAGTCTTTGCAAAACAAATTTACTAACTTGTTGTGTGGCTTACGGGCCCACAACACCAATGGGTGGTGTTAGGATCTTTTATTCCTCTTCTATGCTCTGGGACTCTGATCTCTCTTCTATTCGGGTTAAAAGATTTTACTAACTCTGACTCTAGGTTCTCGTAACTATTTCTCCCGGAGAGCCCACATTCCGGAAGATCACCTGCTTCGTCAGAAGATTCTGAGGATATCCCTCAATATTTCCCGAGACCCTTGTGCTAATTATCTTTGCAATTCACTACCACCGATATATCCATATGGATATCTGCATGCACTTGTCATTCTCATGATCATTCCTCATCGCTCTTGTTGTTACAAGATGCCACGAAATATTCTCCGTTGTCTCGAGAATCCTTTGAGTTTACTGTCTTGTAGTTTTATTTGCATGAAAACCCTTACGGTTATTTCCTCACATTTATCGAGGATCCGTTCTTCTCAATTGATCATGTGTCTCACAAAATTCTTCAGAATAGTTTTCGATCTTTCGAAAATCCTCTACAGCCTTTTACTCTTGAAATTCCTACCTGCTTGCATTATGGTTAATTCCATATGACTAGCAGTCCTCGTTAACATCCCTTGTCTTAGCCATTTTGAGCATATTGATTCAAGGTGTGCTTATGCACGCAGTCATCAGGTTATCCTTTTTAAAATTATCTTTCGGGCTTAGACGTCATTCCAGACATGAGTTGGTTTTCGGCAATTCAAACCTTCATTGATTGTCCAACTAAGTGTTTTCAACTTATCCATCCTTGATCAGAGCGTCTGCTTCTGATCCTTCGTTTTGGAAACCATAATTTCTTTCTATTTAAGCATCAGGCTAATCCGGTGATTCTTGAATCTGATGCCTCTGCATTATTTCTTCCTCTAAGTGAGTACCGATACTCACATTAGCTCCGTTGTGGATCGCCCGATCCATTGTTAGATTGTTATCCGACAGTGTCCTTCATATTCAATCACCTTGTGAGTTCTTCCCCTGATACATAATGCCTTTGGTAAATTGTATCCCCTGCTTGGCCAACCATGCTCTGCTTTCGAGCTTGAGTATTTACTTTTGAAACTTGTGGTATATGTTACTAAGATGCCCGACGGGTTGAACCTATGCATTTCCCTAATCCGTGAGAACCCAAAAGTTTTCACAAGTCATACTCTTCCGGTGTTCTACCAGATAAAATTCCAACACTACAGTTTTATCAAAGCGAGAGATGAATGAAATGATATGCATTAAAGAAGTGGGAGTCGACCTTGAACTTTGTGTTCATGCCCATGAAAATGATGTAGACCATCTCGGAAGCTTCTTGCAAAATGATTATCCAGCTGTATGATTCTTTCGGTATTCTTGAATTGAGTCCTTACAGTTATGGTTCCAACCATGCTGTCCTGATCTAATATATCTGTTGGGAATTCATTCCAGTGCCTCGTCTATTTTTCGCAAGGTTGAAGTATCTACTGTCATAGGTCAATGATCCAGTTCTACTTCTATCATGTTCTACCTTCGAGTATTACCCCTTGGTAGCTCGAAGATGTCTTGCCATTGCACCACATCTTACTAACTTTGTTGAAGTAATGTCTTACCTTGTCGTAAAATCACTCTACGGGTTCTGGGTTGTTGTCAACCGAGGACACCGACTAGTAAAGTTATTCCACACTACAAGTCAAATACCCCTAGTATTTTTACTGGGAAATTCTGAACTCAATCTCGTCATTCCTAGACTATTGGCTGCATCCTGGTCTTGCTATCCTTGACTGTGCTACCTCGTCCTTCTCTGGTGCACGAATTCTTCAGTGTGTGAGCACGACTTACGTCGAGCTTTCAACATCATGTTGCTTGTCCTGAAAGGCAACTTTGGTTCCGAGCTTGCATCTTATATATGATCCTATAACTTGCCACTTCGTCATTCCCTTGCTGGTTGCCATTGTTGTTTGATTGCATCCTCTTGAAACCTCCCGGCAAATGTGTCGGATCACCTTCAACACTTTGACTTCTTCCGAGATGTCAACTGTGTTCTTGATGAGAAATACCTTCCTTGCCCTATATGATTTTTATTATAATCAACAACACCCTTGACTTCCTTTCATCGCGAACTTGTCCACACTATAATTACAACTTGATCTCCAGCTAGTGTTGCGTTCTGCATTGAAGTATTACTGTCTTTTTGTCGAGAATGTTGTGGGGATTGCCCCACCTCTTAGAAATTCTCGGTATGAAGATACTTCTCATCATCACCATTCTTCCTTGGTCCCCGTGTTGTTTTCAACCGGGATACCAATATACTAAAGATGCTGCTTGAGTTTTGCACTTCTAGCAACCATATTGCTTTGAAGTTAACGATCGACAGTTCGTTCTTAGACTGTTGGAAAAGCATCCCTGGTATTACCATGTTGAAACCCATATTTTAAAAGGTTTGTAAATTCCCTTAAATGAATAAAACAGGGGCTTGAAGCAATTATTTAATGCATTTTAATTATAAAGATTATTAAACCATTTTATTATTTTTTCAAACTAATTGTGGATGTGGCCTAGTTTATTACGATATTTTAGGCACAAGCTTTTTTTAATTGTCAAACTAAAATAAAAGAAAAAAAATGAAGTCAGAAAACAAATAAAAAGAGAAACAAATAAAATTTAGAAAAGGGGCAAGGCCGCCCTCCCCCCTGGTCCATTCGGCCCAACTGGGCATCAGGCCACAGACCGGCCACTTACTGCCGTCCCCCTCCTCTGTTCATCAGGGGGATCGTGGCAACGTATCCACGACGCCATGGCCGACCGTGGACACGCGCCGGGAATCCATGCCCCCCCGCTTACTAGTCCCCCCGGACGCCCCTCTCCCCCTCCCCTTAACCCTGGGCGCCCCCAGTTGTCCCGCTGTCCCTAGATCCCCATCCCCCGCGCACCTCCGACGTCACTGCCGCCATGGCCGCCATCGCCCTCACAGCCACCGTCCTCCCCACGTCTGCCAACGTGCCCGTGAGCTTCGCCGTGGACCTCCACTTCGCCTACGACCGCCACCTCGAGCTCGGAGCTGCTACATCGCAGGATCCCCGTCATATTCTTCCTTCGACAGTCGCCGCTTCTCCGTCGACTCCGGCCACGTCGAGCCTTCCTCGAGCCTGCTGCCATCCCCTACGGCTCCATTGTGAGCTGCCCTCCGTTTCCCCTCTCTTCCCACAGCCGTTTGCGAGTTCTAGCGCCCGATGACGCATAATTCACCGTCCGTCGAGTTGCTCCGCTGCACGAGCTCGTCTCCGATGAGGCCCGGGTGGACCTTTGGTCCCGTTCCAGCCACCACACATGCCCACACCTGCCTCGTGCCCCCCAGCCACAGCCAATCCCGCTCGCCTCCCGTTGCCGCCGATACCTGCTGCTGCCACCCCGCTCTCCCGCGGCGCTCCGCCTGCACGACGCGCTTGCTGCCCGCGTCCGCCCAGCGCCGCGACGACATGCCTCACTTCTGCTTGCTCCGTGCCCGCTCGCACCGCTCCGCGCCTCCGCCACTGCTGCCGCAACATGCCGCGCGTCCGCCTCCTTTGCCTCCCCTCACTGCCCTCCCCTGCCGTGGACAACGGTCCCGGCCGCGCCCGCGCCGGCCGGCGGTGCCCGTGCCAGGCGCCCGCCGCGCCCGTCGACCGCCGGCCCCCGGCCTCCCCGACCCCGGTGCCCTGCCGGGTCCGCCGCCTCGCGCGCCCCTGGGCGTGCGCCCGTTTGCCCGCTTTGTCTCTTGGGCCACTTCCAGATGGGGCCCAGCCCCCAGAACATTTTTTAAAAAAGTAATGTATAATAAAAATTAATTAATTAAATAATTAAATAATTAACGCTGTGTAATTAACATAATTCTTTACCTAATAATAAAGAAAGTTGGGTTTCAGCCCGTCCGTCATGCCACTTTGCAGAAAAGCCCCTCTGTTTTCTATAAATTAACCCGCACTACACGTTTAAGTCATACCGAACCGTTATTTGGCATTTTCGCATAAAAACCCCTCAGGTTTCATGTAATCAACCCGCCATCCATATTTAAGTCAGCCGAATCGTTTTTTTGTGTTTTAACAGAAAAAACCCCTAAACTTTTCGTTAATTAATCTGCAGTTTATCTAAAACAAAAATATCCTTATCTTTTAAACCGTAACTCCGATTTTAACATATTATATATGAAATTTGATTAGAAAAATGTGTAGAATCTAAATAAACTGTTACTTTTAGCTGTTAAATATTTCTAAACTATTAATTTGGATGCAAACTTAATCTATAGTGCACGGTCCATTTTTATTTCGCACTGGTGGCGATCCAAATTGCAAATAAACACACATTAAAACCAGATTGAGAGGAAAAAAAACATTGATAACCATGCACGCACAACTCTGGAAAACCTCACGGGAGAAAAATAACATTTTTCTCATCTTATTCTGAGCGATTGTGTGCGTGCGAGCACGCGTACGTGTGTGTGAGAGAGAGACGCCTTAGGACTGACCATATTCAAATACGTTTGAGACCACCATCGGGAACACAAATGTGATGCCATTTTAAAATAAAGAACATCTACCTACCAGGATCTCGAGTCGTGGTTATTGGGTTAAGAACGTGTGTTTTTTTCTATCCCGTTGCAACGCACGGGCTTTTTTTTAACGCTGTGTAATTAACATAATTATTTAATTAAACTTAAACAAATCTGCTAATTAAACTAAGTACAGTTAATTAGTAAACAGTCAATGACAGTAGGACTCACACGTTAGTTTGACTAAGTCAACTAGCAGTTGACTGCTGACATCACCCTGACATCATGCCGACGTCATAATTGCAATTTCTAATTAAAATAATTCCAAAAAAGACTAAATCTTTATAAATTAGTATAAAATAAACCGTGCGTCGGATGAAAATACTTTGTACATGAAAGTTGCTCAGAACGACGAGACAAATCCGAATACGCGGTCCGTTCGTCCGCCACATGCCTCTAAATACCTGAACGTGGAAGTTTCCCCCTCCGGTCATCTGTCTGACAAATGTCCGGAACCAGGAAAACTTTCCCGGATGGGATCCTCCTTTGTCGGTAACATGTAACACTGCGTTAGGGCACACCCGGCACATCGTATTGCCATGTCATACTTTGTGTTACAATTGTTTTCTTTATATTTATTGTTTCTCCCCCCTCTTCTCTCCGATAGACACCGGGACTGAGACTGCTGACGGTGCCACTGTGATCGACTGCGTTGACGACGACCCCTCCTTCTTGCCAGAGCAACCAGGCAAGCCAACCCCCTTGATCACCAGATATCACCCATTCTCTTCTCTCTTATTCTTGCATTAGATTTGCTACTGTTGATGATTCGATAGCTCCTATTCTGTTGCATAGCCTGTCATTGTTGCTACTCCCTCCATTTCAGTTTATAAGGCGTGCACGTACCCTTAGGTTGCCAATTTGATCACCGTAATATAAACTATATAACACAAAAATTATACCGTTTGAAAATAGAACATCTAAAGTTTATAATGATATATTTTTTGTAATATATGACTTTTATTAGGTTGGTTAAAATGACGACCTAGGCGTACGCGCACGCCTTATAAATTGAGAGAGAGAGGGAGTACTACTGTTGATACCTGTACCTGCTATCCTAATGCTTAGTATAGGATGCTAGTATTCCATCAGTGGCCCCACGTCCTTGTCCGTTTGCCATGCTATACTATCGGGCCGTGATCACCACGGGTGGTGATCACAGGTATCTACTATACACATACTTTACATGACACATGATGTGACTAAAGTCGGGTCGGCTCGTTGAGTACCCGCAAGTCATTCCGATGTGGTGGCTGAAAGGACAGGTGGCTCCATCCAGGTAGTGGTGGGCCTGAGTTCCCGACGGCCCCCGAGTGGATCTTTGTGGCGAAGCGACAGGGCAGGTTGAGACACCCAGTCGAGAGGTGGCCTGGCCCTGGTCGTTGTCCGCGGTGATTTCATAATAACATGCTTAACGAGTTTGGATATTTGATCTGAGTCTGGCCGCTCGCCTATACGCACTAACCAGTTGCGTGGGAATAGTTATGGGCTCTCGACGTCATGGTATCAGCCGAAGCCTTCTTGACGTCAGCGACTGAGCGGCGCGCGCCGGGTTGGATCGCGTAACGTAACTTCCTTAGTAATGGAGGTTGCTAGGTCTGCTCACCGGCCGCCCTCGCAACGTGCAGGTGTGCATTGGGCGATGGGCCCAAACCCCTATCGCCTAGGACTTAGACCGGCATGCTGACCTCTTTGTTGTGCTTAGGTAGGGCTGTGACGCGCTGATCTTCCGAGGCTGGGCATGACCCAGAAAAGTGTGTCCAGCCAAATGGGATCGAGCGTGCTGGGTTATGTGGTGCACCCCTGCAGGGAAGTTAATCTATTCGAATAGCCGTGTCCCTCGGTAAAAGGACGACCCAGAGTTGTACTCTGACCTCATGACAAATAGCACTGGATACTTAATAAAACACAACCTTACAAGTGCCAGATACAACCCGGTGATCGCTTTCCCACCGGGCGACGAGGGGAGGATCGCCGGGTAGGATTATGCTATACGATGTTACTTGGTGAACCTTCTAGCTACTCAAGACGGAGGCTGCCAGAAGCTTTGATACTTGTTACTATTCCATCTACTCTCTTCTACTGCTGCAAGATGGAGGCTGCCAGAAGCATAGTCTTCGATTGGATTAGCTATCCCCCTCTTATTCTGGCATTCTACAGTTCAATCCACAGATATTACCCCTTTATACAGATACCATTGCATATGTAGTGTAGATCCTTGCTTGCGAGTACTTTGGATGAGTACTCACGGTTGCTTTGCTCCCCCTTTTCCCCCTTTTTCCTCTTTTCTCAGATGACGCAACCAGATGGTGGAGTCCAGGACACTACAACAAAATATGTTAGTAGGTACGCTTTTTCTGAGACGCTTTTATATTCGTCCTTACATTTGGAAGTACAGATTATGTAGAGACGCTTTTTAGAACGATATGCACAGCGTCACAAATTTCATTTTTACAGGTGCATCATATTCGTTATTATTTTCACGTGTAAATACATAGGGACGATTTTTGAGACGTTTTAGAATACGACACTATGGCTATAGAAGAGTTTAAAAATATTTTATAATCATTTCTAAGAGTAATAGCATATAATCTTGTAATAGTAGGTTCTAAATAAAATCAGCTAATAAAATGGACAAAACACGTATCAGAAACGACCTGCCCATCTCTGCCCACAATTGAAACAGAAATCTGTCGACGAAACTCGATTTTTGTGCATTTTTTGAACTCAATTTTTTTCATCAAACATGGAACAGAAATCTGATCGCGCGCACCTCCCGGGCCTTCCGCGTGAGAGCTCCTCAGTGGCGCCTTATGCGCCAGGTTACCGAACAAGCGCCCACGCGCCTGGGTACCTGGGCTGGCCCAAGAATAAGGAGAAGAGATCGCTCACGACGCTTCACCCGGCTTCCCTGATCGAGAGGTTTGTGATTGACCGGTCCACCTTGACGGGGTAAGACATTGAGCATTGACTTTTCGGGTAAAGAATCAATAATTTGAATAAGAAAAAATACCAGAAATAATAATCACAGATTATAAAAAGTTCATCAAATTTTTTGGGAAAAAGTTCAGAAAATAAAAAAAATCATTTACTTTGAAAAACGTTCATTGATTTTCAAAAAAGATCGAAAAAAACTAATAAAATGTTCACCAGTTTTCAAAAAAGTTCTTTAAAATAAAAATAGTTCGCAAATTTGAAAAAAAATCATTGATTTATGGGAAAAAGTTCAGCGTTTTGAAAAAAGTTAACCAATTTTCGAAAAAGTTAATCGAACTCTACAAAAGTTCATGAAACATGATATTTTTTAATTTTTTATTTTCAAATTCAAAAAATTCACAAATTTAAATTTTGACATCAATTTTCAAAAAACGTTCATTAAATTGTAAACAGTTCATTGATTTTGAAAAAGTTCTTCAAATTTTTTAAAAGTTCACAAATTTGAAAACGGGAAAAAATAAAACAAAAGGAACGGAAAAAAGAACGAAAAACGAAAAGGAACTAGAAAAAGGAAAACTAGAAAAGAAAAAAAGAGAAAGAAAGGGAAAGAAACAGAAAAAGAAAAAACGAATTTGGGGGCCGAGTAAAGAAGATTTATAGATTCTTAGTGTCGCACCATTTTTGCGTATTTTGAACAGGAAAAAAAAATTAAACTGGGGCCACCCAGCGCCTGATTGTGGGTACAACAGTATCGGGTGTTAATGGCGCGAAATAGGATTCGCACAGGTTCCAGACGACTGGGCCGGCCGACTCGACGCAATGAGAGTTTTTTTAACGCGACGCATAAAAATCCCAAAAATGGAATAGCATGGGGTACATGAACTCGGGACCTAGCGCCGCTGTACTAACGCCGCTAGCGAATACTCCCTCCGTTCCAAATTACTCGTCGTGGTTTTAATTCCAATTTGAACTAAAACCACGACGAGTAATTTGGAACGGAGGGAGTAGAATAGATGACTGTTGGTGATTGTTACAATCGCAAAGTATTTAATAACCCACTACAGCGTCAAGATTCGGATACATTTCCGTTTATTCTTTAAACTGCCAACAATTTTGAAATGTCAAATATTTTTCAAAATGAGAACTACAATTAAACTTAAAAACATTTTTGAAAATGATTTTTTAGAATTATAAATAGTTTTTGAAAACATTAATAAATTTGAAATCCTCAAATAGTTTCTAAGTTGCAATTTAAAATTCCAAACATTTCTTGAAAAGCAAGAATTTTTGAAAATAACGACATTTTTTAAAACGTGAACATTTATATTAGAAGTGAAATTGTTTTTAAAACATGAAATAAAAAAGAAAAATTCGAATTTGTTTTATATTTTCGAACATTTAGTTAATATTGTGGATAAAATTTGAAACTCCAAGCATTTTTTTAATAATACTAGCATTTTTTAAATGATATTTTTATGGATAATATGAACAAATTTGAATTTAGAACAATTTTGGAGAGCTTGAAAAAGTAATTTTTGAATTTTCCTTGTATTTATGAAAAATAAGTGGATAAAATTAAATTGAAAAAACGAGAGTAAGAACAATAATAATAAGAAACAGATAATAAGATAATAATAAGAAGAAACAAAACTTTATTCGATGTAGCAATTCGTTTCTTTTTCATCACGCCGTTCACACTGGTCGGTGACAATTTCAATGATCTCATTATGCCATCATGCCCTTCCTCCTTATGGTCGACATTGTACATAGGAACATTATAATTCTATTTTCATACAATTAATATGTTTCTCTAAAAAACAATCACTTCAAAATATATGTGGAATAAATAAATTTTCAATCAAAATGATAGGGTTCCTGCTTCATTAACAAACAAAAAAGAGTTGCTCAGTTAATTGGGAAAATCGAGCGAAACCGAATTGCGTGGTTAATTTTGAAGAATCGGGCAAAAACCAACACAACTGCAGAGCGGCACACATAAGATAGCCGACCGCACACTACTCCAAAGAGAGCCTCATCGAGACAGCACGAATGTGTCATCGTGTCACTCGTCCCTAGAGGCGTCCTCACCATCCCTAACCCCGAGCTAACGACTTCGACTTCGTCGTAGGTGATCGTCAACTCAATCCACATTGTACATGTCGTGTGGAGATGTATGAAGATCGGCACCAGAACTCAGCTACCTGCGACGAGATAGCACAACTCTAATTCTGACGGAGAATTACGAAGAAGAACAAGGCACGGCTGGTGTCGTAGACGATCAACGAACCAACTGCTCTTGTCAGCATATATATGCCATCGAGACCCCACCACCATAGCTTTGACTTCACATCAACAAACATGCCGTCGGAGAAGAGCGGACGTTCCTAATCCATAGCCAAGTCTCCGATATTGCTCCCCTCATCATCGTTGCCACAAAAGCCTTGACGCCAACACCGCCGTCTTCCATTGGCCCAACTCGCCAATACCCAACTACAGAGACGAATCACCGATGGGAGCGGGAGGATACGAAATGAAAGCGCCACCACCGTCTGATCAACTAGATCAACGGTCCCCTCGGAGGTGCATCGATCAACGCGGGAGCGGTGTGGCAACAATACAACGATGAATCCAAGAAGATAAGCAACGACCACGGTCCCGCCATCGCTGGTCATGCCCACAACCGAGATAGGGTTTTCACCCAAGCTCCTGACATCACCTCATCCGCACATCATCTCACAACAACGCCCACCTAGCACCACCACCGAGCCAACTTGCAATCGAAGAAGCTCATCGTCGGAGCATCCAACCGCACCTTGCGGAGGCCGCAGACCAACAACAACCGCTAGATTTGCCAACCGCCGACCAAAAGTTGGGTCATCGGATGCAGCACGAACCAATCCTTATAAACGACCACGCCGCCATGGACCAGACATATGCCACCTGAGGCCACGAAGCACCTTCTTTTCCAGCAACGACCAGGTTCCCACGCGCGTGCGCCAAAAAACGCAGAAGATCCAACACCCGCCCGTGTGCCGCTACTCCATCACTATGAGCCGCTCCACCACACGACTCCCAGGCTACCGCGCAGCCCGAGCATCAGCCCCTCGCCACACCATCGATCGACCTTACGGTGGTAGAACCTCGCCGCAGAGCCGCTTGTGATGCACCTCCCGCGCAGACTCACCACGTCCCGACCATGCCCAGAGCACCATCGGGTCGCGCACACCCTTGAGAGGCCCGCGCCATGCCTGACCAGATCAGCCAAGGCACCGGCCACCACCCCACACTGTCAGAGCCGCCCATGCTGGCCGATTGCCGCCCACAGACCCGATCTGGCCATGAGAGCCCCGGATCCGCCTCTTTGCCGGAGTAGAGGAGCTTCAGCCCGCCTACAGAGAACCACACGATGTCCACTCGCCGGCACCACACGAGCCAGCCACTAGGACACCCGCTCTCTAAAAAAGAAGTGTGTCGCTACCGCTGCCACACACGCTTTCAAGGTGGCGCACCATGGCGGTCGTGAGAGGGGAAGACGGCGGAAGAGGCTGCTGACGGTAGTGACTAGATTCACCGCCTATGTCACTCGTGTGGAGCGATGCTGCCCTAATGTGTGCTTCTTAATGGTATACATGCAAAATAAAATAAAAAATGGAGCAAGTGTATGACCACTGGCCCTTTTCTAGTTGTTTTATCTATAACTGAAACAAATTGTCATTTTTCTGAATGATAAAAATTATGTTTTCCTGAATTTCGTTTGGAGGAAATTATTTTGGCCCTTGGTGCTCCTATTTTCTCTTGGCGCCAGAAAATATCTCCCCGTATATACTTTCTCTCACCCACGCCGCCATCTCCCCACTTATCTTCTTCTCCAACCTCCTAATCCATCTAATGGAATCCCTCCCTGGCTGGTGATGTGCATCGCCTCCACACTGGAGCAGCGATCGATTCGTTTGGTGGCGGAATTGAGGGAAACTCGGTGGGCGGCGAGCGATTGGATGCGGCGGAAGTTGGGGGACAGAGACCGGCCGGTGGGCGCCACGGGGGCGGCGGCGGCGATTGGGCAGGCAGGTCGGAGGAAGCATCTGTTGCAACGAACATTTTCGTCCTCAACCTACAGGTGGAATATGCAGAGCATGCACAGATGTGCATCCGTGCCGCCTAGGTACCCGCCCCAGATTCATCGTGCCCTGCCCATTGTGATCTGATCGCTCAAGCTAGTACGGAAAATCCTTGAATATTTCTAGTATCTCAAACCTATGTAGTAAATTGATTTCCTGCTTAATGCTTAATCGCTGTCAATTCTTGTTGTTCGACTCTGCAAACTGCAGGTGCTCTGCTCCGTGGTAGGAGTAGAGTAGATATTCACATCAATAAAAAAAATCTGAACATTGGGCGTACATACTGTTCGTTCGGTTTGATTGCTTCTCGGTTGGGTTGCATGTTGTTTACAGATCATGGGGAGAGCTGAAAAACTACCAGCCTGGACAATGCTCTTCATCTTTGGCTTACAACCTATTGCGTGGCAATGATGGCTTTGCAGGGTGGTGGTGTTGGCGCCGAGCGCCGGAGACCACCTTTGGCCCGGCTCCTTGTCGCCGTTTTGCCATCCACCCTTGCGCACGGCCCTCCTGGCAAAACTCAAGATGTCGTGCGGGGATTGGTTACCATCGACATTGTTGCCTTGGAGCCAGTTGCTTGGAGCCACCAGCGTGCGATTTGACCTCTGACGTTTCATGCCTGAGTGCTATTTATTGGGCTCACTTCACTCGATCCCAAGTGATGCGATCATACAGGACAAACAATTTACATTAAGGTCTGTCTAGCGTCCTCCCTTGTTTGTTCATAGTTGCTGCTTTCTGGCAAGTAGTACAAATTGGTCTACCACAACCCACAGCCGCCCCTGCATTGTGAAACAAATGGAATTAAGATTCGAAGTTAGTAGAAAATTGATAACATGTTGAGAATTGTAAAATCATACAACCAAGTAAAATCCGACAGACAGGGGACATGAAAATGGCGCATCCATGTTTTGATTGCATCCGTGTATTCAACAATCACATAGCATGTTATGTTTCACCCGGGAAATAAAAAAATAAAATATCACATAACATATTTTACTTAAATTTTCTTCATCACCTTAGTGAAATAGAGAATAGAAGAATAATGTATCTTTTGTTATGAACATGCATCTAGTTCAGCGAATTAGAAAAAGGATCGGAAGAAAATATATGATTGTTTGAAACCAACGATTTCAGTGATAATATGCAAATATGGCAATTGTTCGCTGAATGAAATATGGTAATTGTTTGCACAAGTAGAACAGAGTTATATAGGTGTTACTTTGGTGATTTGTCCCTGCTTCTCCTGTTTCCAAAATGGATTTTCTTCTTTCTGCTATCTAGCAGTTCTTACCTGATAATGGCTATCTTTTGCCATTGATGATATTATCTCTTAGTTTAATTCTGCCCACTGTTCAAGATATCTTCCGATATGCCGATAAATCGGCCGATTTATCGCTTACCACTGTCTGACCGATAAGATAAATCGGCCGATAAATCAGCCGATATGGCGATAAATCGGCCGATATGCCGATAAACTGGGCGATTTACCCCTTATCATGGGTCGACCGATAAGTTCCCGATAAGCGATATCCCCAACATTGATTCTGCCTATAGCGAAGGATTTGACTTCATTCACCATCCATTATTTAGCTACTTCAGTGGCCTACTAGCCTTCCTACCTCTAGGAGAAACATAAATGTCTAACGATGTTGCCATTCCTGGGACTGAAAAATGGTCATGTTTTTCACGCCCAACATGTGTTACCTTTTGATAAAGCATGCAAATTATTTACAATCTCTTTGTCCATTTCAGGGGAGAGCATTTCAAAGGAAGCACAGACTGGAGGTGTAAGGTTAGATGGCAAGCTATTTTGCTCATGCATTTTGAAGATAAAATTCATGAAGTCCACCTCCCTGTTTATTTGTCTCATGATTAATGGTTATTTTTTTAACTTCCAAATGTCAGCTAGCAATTGATATACTATGATTAAACATGTCACAATCCATTGATTTACGGTTACAATTACATTTTATAATTTATAATCACATAAATGAACTTAAATTGTTTCGGGCTTGGCATGTTAGCATTGCTTTACATTATAGTACAATGAATATATGATGGAAACAACATCGCAAGATCACTCAACACTATAGGCCAGCACAGGAAACACGCATACACTTCTAGTTTACATGACGAGTGATTCATTTGTTTGCATCATCCATGCATGTTTGTCTTTCAAAATAAATTATCATGTTGTAACAAAACCTTAATCTAAGTTGATCGAAACTATGCGTAGAATAGGGCTGCTTAGTGCATTCCTAGTACATGATATCGGAACTCCTGGAAATTATAATTCTTGAGCTGATTATATCTCTCCATTCATACCTCTTACTATTTAATTGCAGAATGCTCATAGTGAAAATGATATTGCAGTCAGTCTAGGTGGTCTTCACGAAGTCAATAAGCAGGTACATATATGCTAGGTATCCAAATGGTTGTATAATTGTAGTTTGTCTAATTCTCTATGAAATTATCCTTCTTTGCGTAAAGTGAAATCTTCCCAGTTTTATGAATAACAAATGTTTCATTTCTTGCAAACAATGGGATAAAACTGAAGTCTTGTTCTTTTCGATCAATTCAAGAAACAAAAACAAACCCGTGGTCAAGGGAGTAAAGATAGAACATTTGTGGTTGAAGGAAACATGATTGGAGAACAATATGTTGCAGTCTCTCTCCGTAGCTCAATCTAGGAGATGAGAAATGGTTAGACCCTATGAAAAACTCCAAACAGCAGGAGATGCTGGTTATGTTATTGTTTGGCCTTCCTCACATGTAAGTATGTTTCCATACAACCATCAAGTATGCTCCAATATCCACATTTAAGATATTATAGTTATCAAAATCTTTGTGGCTGTTTTTAGGTAAGAAAAAAAACTAAGCCAACCACTCCAATGAAGCATTTGTATGATACACTTATAATTTATCAAAGAACATCTTATCTTGCACTTGTATAAAACATTGTTATTTTTTTCTTTTTCAGGGCGGTTCAGGATTTGAAAAGAGAGTGCATTAAGGGAGCCAGGAGTAATTGGGTATTTCAAATTTGAAAAGGGAGTGTATTGAAGGAGCCATGATCAGTTGATGAACTAGTCTGTGAATGAACAAGTATTGTGCCTTGTGTTAAATTTTAGCTTAATTGAGAAACATAGTTCTAGACTATAGGATATTTTTTTTATGTGTATGTTTTGTATGAATGTCTCAGTTGTGAACTTTGGTGTAAGTATCTACTTAGCATGCCAATTTTGATAATGTAATGTTTGCAAATGCAATCTATGACATGGAATGGTGCCTTCATATAATGATATTATTGAATTAATCTGCATGTGTGGCCATGTCATGATAAAATGATCGAATTTGAAATGATGAAATACAATTTTGAAATATATCAAACCATATTTAAAGTAACATATTTTATTTGTACGGAGTCGCTTATGTACATTTAAAGATAAATATAATGTCTCTACACGACGTGTATAAAGTACGGGGCCCATGATGAACGTATTTACAGAAGCGCCTCATCTGGTCTTGAGACGCAAATGAAACGTGTCTATGTGAGTAGAGACGTGATATGAGCATGTCTAACATAATGTCTCTACCTGTGTAGACACAATATTGAACGTTTCGATATAGCGTCCCATGTCATGTAAAGACGCTTAGAAAGCATGTCTACATGATTTGAGACGGTCCGTGGGAAGACGCTCCAAGGACGCTTTACTAAAACGACTCTACAGTTGCCTAGAGGTGAAATGACACGTCCCTAGGTATGAAATTTGACGTCTCTACTTGTTGTAGTGGGAGCCAGAGGATCCCGATGATGTTTCTATGTGGAGTTCGGCTTCGAGGAGTAGTTAGGAGGTCCCAGGCAGGAGGCCTTGCCTTTTCGATCGTTGTTACTTTTGTGCTAGCCTTCTTAAGGCAAACTTGTTTAACTTATGTCTGTACTCAGATATTATTGCTTCTGCTGACTCTTGTGTATTCGAGCTGATGTATTCGAGCCCTCGAGGCCCCTGGCTTGTAATATAAAGCTTGTATTATTTTAATTTGTGTCTAGAGTTGTGTTGTGATATCTTTCAGTGAGTCCTTGATCTTGGTCGTACACATTTGCGTGCATGATTAGTGTACGGTCAAATCAGGAGCGTCACACGGCGATTTTTTCGTGAATGATGAGAGAAGTCCACTCATCGTGAGAATAACCTACTTAGCATGGAAGATATAGATAGCCCCAGTTGATACATGAGCTATTCGAGCATATAAAACAGAATTTCATTTCAAGGTTTAGAGTTTGGCACATACAAATTTACTTGGAACGGCAGGTTAATACCGCATATAGGAAGGTATGGTGGACTCATATGGAATAACTTTGGGGTTTATGGAAGTGGATGCACAAGCAGTATTCCCGCTTAGTACAAGTGAAGGCTAGAAAGAGACTGGGAAGCGACCAGCTAGAGAGCGACAACAGTCAAGAACATGCATTAATTTTAATCAACAATGAGTGCAAGAATCAGTAGGATATAAAACACCATGAACATAAATATCATGGATACTATGTTGATTTTGTTTCAACTACATGCGTGAACATGTGATGTCTACACACGCTTCTACTCTTGTAGACTATGTTGGGCCTCCAAGCGCAGAGGTTTGTAGGACAGCATCAATTTCCCTCAAGTGGATGACCTAAGGTTTATCGAACTCAGGGAAGTAGAGGTTGAAGATGGTCTCTCTCAAGCAACCCTGCAACTAAGATACAAGAAGTCTCTTGTGTCCCCAACACACCTAATACAACTAGGAGTTGTATAGGTGCACTAGTTCGGCGAAGAGATGGTAAAATATGGATGATAGGAGTGGCAAAGCAAAGTAATATAAATCTGTAATAAAAAGTGCAGCAAGCAAACAAGTGGTAAACGTGAGCACAAATGGTATTGCAATGGTGGAAACAAGGCCTAGGGATCATACTTTCACTAGTGGCAACTCCCAACAACATTAACATAATCGAATCACATGATATTTCCCATAAAACATGCAATGGAGGCGCACCCGGAGGTCATTCCTTCGTGGTCAAGAGAGGACGAGAATTATGTAGGGCTACAAAAGCACACCTCAAAGTTCGTAGTTCTCAATCTAAGGATTTCCCAATGTCACCGCGGCCATCCAAAGAGAGTCCCACAATCACCACAACATATCTAAAGGATAGTCAAAGACAAGCACCAAGAGACTCTCAATCTTCAATCAACACACAAGAGAGGAAATCACTCATGAAAATATTTTTCTAATCCATGTCCAATAGACCGCTGTCACCTTGGTCTCGGGGATTATACTAGATAAAGACAAGTGAGTACATCAATCCAATACATAGAGGAAGGGGAAATATCACGGGATCACCCTAGATTAACATAGCCTATGATCACAACGAAGATCACATCATGGGAGAGAGAATTGACCACATAGCTACTGGTAGAAACCTCAGCCCCAAGGATGAACTACTCCCGCATCATGGAGGGAAGAAGCAACGTCGATGGAGATGAATCCGGGGGCACTTCCCCGTCCCGGCAGGGTGCCGGCACATGAATTCTGGTCCCCCGAAGCTTGATGGCGATGGCGGCGGAGATCGGAATTGCGTCTGGAGAAAAGGGGTCTGGAATCAGGGTTTCCTCGACGGGTGTTAAATATATGCCAAAGGGGGTCGCCATGGGAGCTAAGGGGGGCCCAGGCGCCCCCCCGGCGCGGCCTGGAGGGGGGCCGCGTGGCCAGGGCGCCTGGAGCCCTGGTGGCCCCCCTCCGGCCCTACTTTGGCCGCATGGAAGCTTCCGGAACGCTGATTTTTTATATAATTTTTCCGGGATTTTTCTGGCAGTTTACGTAATGGGAAAACCTGAAATACAAAAACAGCAGAAAACAGAAACTGGCACTGGGGTGCACTGAGTTAATAGGTTAGTCCAAATATGATCACTAGTGTATGGAAGTGTATAAATATCATAGCAATATCACACAAAAGAGGCATGGAGCTAGCAGAAATTATAGATACGTTTTGGACGTATCAACATCCCCAAGCTTAATTCCTGCTCGTCCTCGAGTAGGTAAATGATAACAAGCATAATTTCTGTGGTGACATGCTATTAACCATATAAGAACTTTTCACAGTCACATGACAAGTGCTTACTGAGACAATGAGTCTGTAGTAATTAAGTTGCCTCATGAGAAAATCACAAAGAACTGAAAGTTTTACAATATGATACTGAAATACTCAATAGATTTGCAATGAGCATGGTGTGCAAATATGACAAAGTGATATCTCGCTTGCCCCCTTTAGTGAAGCAAAACATAAATGCAGGGGCACCTCCAAGGTTTAAGTGACGACTAGATACAATGATTTCAGAATAAACGATATCATAGTCATGCAAAAGACAATGGTACTTTGGGACAATGCACATTACACTCAGAATGACAATCATGCTCTCAATAGTTGGTGCTTTAAAGAAAGAAGGTGGAGACTCTCGAACCGTGGCTTTTGATGGCAAGGTTGAAAACCCGTGGTCGGAAACAAAAACTAAACATGTACCAGAGCTCTTGGTTTTAAAAACGGAGGTAATAGTTATTTTTTTAGAATATGCATATTTCGTCAACGAATGCTAGCAGATAACTCAATTACTTCTCGAGCTGGACAAGTTTCGAGGAACGGCTCCCGAATGAGGACGATCACATCCTCTTAATCTCCTTTGTTTATCACTGCCAAAGTTTTCTGATTTCTCATGAACAAAGCATGAAGGAGGGTTTGTTTGTTGTATAATTTTTTAATGAGCCGGGCGCACTCTATGCCAGTTCCTTCTCGTATTATGGGTTTGCACATTAGACATGCAATCCCGGGGTGAAGCTTGTCCAACTTAAAAAGATCATGAATTAACTACTACTTCCTCATGAGCTAAAACATAGGCACAAAAGAGAAATGCCTTTTTGAATAATTTCGAGATGGTACATGAAAGTCTTCGTTAGGAATGGTAGGTAAATACCATGTATAGGAAGGTATGGTGGACTCATATGGCATAACTGGTTTAAAAGATTTTGGATGCACAAGCAGTCAGTCCGCTTAGTACAGGCGAAGGTTAGCAAAAGACTGGGAGCGACCAACTAAAAGAGCAATGACGGTCATAATCATGCAGAGCGACAAAGCAACATTGAATCAGGCATGGAAGTTATATCGCTACTCAGAAATTAAAGATCATCAAGGCTTGATAGACTTTCTTTACAGTCTTAAATATGCGTGAGCATACGCCAAGTCAATCAAAATAAATTCTTGGAGGAAGATACCACTAAACCATACCACATCATAGGCAAACAAATCATGTTGGTACTTCAATAACACATTAAGAAACCCCAGCTATTTGAGACTAACCATAAGAAAACATGAACTACTAAGCACCATTATGCACATAGCATTTTTATCATAGACATATCAACCAGTGCAACAGAAGCCAACTCTCTTAAGAAGATAAGCATGATAAATAAAGAGAGTTCCAGCGACCAACTAAACAGAAGCTCTTTAAAAAGATAAACATGAAAACTAAGAGCTGAACATGATAGTAGCTATTGAAAGACAAAGAACACACACAGCAAGGATAGACATGAAAATTCTATGTTATGTTCTAGGTTGAAGTGGAGCGTGTTTCTCTCCCACACAAAGAAAGATGGGTTCCAACTCGTTATGAACAGCAAGCAAAGCTAAAGAAAACTAAAAAGGAAACTAAAAGCAAGACGCTCCAAGCATAGCACATAACACATGAAGTGATAAAAATATAGTGGAACGAAAGACGAACTGATAATGTTGATGGAGAAGGGGATGCACGGGGGGCATCCCCAAGCTTAGAAGCTTGAGTCTTCTTGAATATTTCTTGGGGGTGCATGGGGGCATCCCCAAGCTTGAGCGTTTGACACTCCTGAATCTTTTTATCATCTTCCCTCGCACACTTGAAAACTCCCTTCATACATAACTCATCATAATCTGATTAGTGAGGTTAGTACCCTTAATAAAATAATTGTTCCTTGCTGGAAATAAGGATATTCTTGAAGGTCTACTGTTTCTCAAGATTGCCAAAAGGTTTTTGCAAAGAAAAAGCAAGCTCAAGGTTTGCAAAATGAAGGAAAGGCAAAACAGGACAGAATCTATGAAAAATAGACCAGCAGGTAGTAAATGATTTTTTTCGGGGCACTTCTGCAACTCTAATAAAAAAACTCAGAACGGACGCCCGAAAGACAATTGTATAGAGCACGCTGTCGAAAAAATTCAGACCAAAAAGATGATCTGGTGATTTTATACGAATTTTTCTATCCAAGGACAGAATCTGTTTCCTGGACAGCACGTCACAACTTTTGAACTTTCTTGCAATCAGAGGCTACACTTGGCACAAAGCTGAAAAGTAAAGATACAATGATGATGCTACTGTAGTAACAACATCAAGACACAACAAAAGCAAAATAAAATTTTATTCATTGTGGGCTGCCTCCCAAAAGCGCTTTCTTTTATGCCTTTAAGCTAGGCATAAGACTTTAATGATGCTCTCGTAGGAATAAGAGTTGAAGAACAAAAGAGAGCATCAAGAAGCAAATACCAAACACATTTAAGCCTAACATGCTTCCTATGCATAGGAATATTGCAATGGAATAATTCATTGAAGCACAAAGCAATAAGCATAGGAAGACAAAACAAGTGCAGCTTCAAAACCTTCAACATAAAGAGAGGGAACTTAATATTATTGAAATATCTATAAGCATATGTTCCCTTCTCATAATAATTTTCAGTGGGATCACGAATAAACTCAACAATATAAGTATCACATAAAGCATTGTTACCATGATCCACATGCAAAAAGGTACTCTTACTCTCCACATAAGCATCTTTGGGGAGCCCATGGTTAGGACATTTTAGCATTAACGTTTTCAGTCTCCCCCAAGCTTGAGCTACGCTCTCTCCGTCACGAGACCTAAAGTTATAGATATAGTTCCTATCTCGATGAATTTCATGAAGAGGATAAAACTTAGTATAAAAGAGAGACATAAGCTCTTGCCAATCAAGCAAGTGCGAGTTATCAAGAAGCTTATACCAATCTGAAACTTTATCTATAAGTGATACGGCGAACAATTTCCTCATGACAAACTCCCTTGATACACCTGCAAGCTTAAATAATGAACATAGTTGTGACAGATATAGCAAGTGTTCACCGGGATGTCTGTCTCCTGCATAACGATTAGCCAAAATATAATCGATAATACCAGCCGGTATTTTATAGGGCACAATTTCAGTAGGAGGAGGAGCAACCACCACAGGTGTGGGGCGTCTTCCCACAAGCAACGAACTAAGAATGCGGTTTTCCATAAACATAACTAGTGAAATAAAAACAAGAAACAAAAAGATTTAATTGCAAGATCTAAAGATATACCTTCAAGCACTCACTTCCCCGGCAACGGCGCCAGAAATAGCTTGATGTCTACACACGCTTCTAATCTTGTAGACTATGTTGGGCCTCCAAGCGCAGAGGTTTGTAGGACAGCAGCAATTTCCCTCAAGTGGATGACCTAAGGTTTATCGAACTCAGGGAAGTAGAGGTTGAAGATGGTCTCTCTCAAGCAACCCTGCAACTAAGATACAAGAAGTCTCTTGTGTCCCCAACACACCTAATACAACTAGGAGTTGTATAGGTGCACTAGTTCGGCGAAGAGATGGTAAAATATGGATGATAGGAGTGGCAAAGCAAAGTAATATAAATCTGTAATAAAAAGTGCAGCAAGCAAACAAGTGGTAAACGTGAGCACAAATGGTATTGCAATGGTGGAAACAAGGCCTAGGGATCATACTTTCACTAGTGGCAACTCCCAACAACATTAACATAATCGAATCACATGATATTTCCCATAAAACATGCAATGGAGAAGCACCCGGAGGTCATTCCTTCGTGGTCAAGAGAGGACGAGAATTATGTAGGGCTACAAAAGCACACCTCAAAGTTCGTAGTTCTCAATCTAAGGATTTCCCAATGTCACCGCGGCCATCCAAAGAGAGTCCCACAATCACCACAACATATCTAAAGGATAGTCAAAGACAAGCACCAAGAGACTCTCAATCTTCAATCAACACACAAGAGAGGAAATCACTCATGAAAATATTTTTCTAATCCATGTCCAATAGACCGCTGTCACCTTGGTCTCGGGGATTATACTAGATAAAGACAAGTGAGTACATCAATCCAATACATAGAGGAAGGGGAAATATCATGGGATCACCCTAGATTAACATAGCCTATGATCACAACGAAGATCACATCATGGGAGAGAGAATTGACCACATATCTACTGGTAGAAACCTCAGCCCCGAGGAGGAACTACTCCCGCATCATGGAGGGAAGAAGCAACGTCGATGGAGATGAATCCGGGGGCACTTCCCCGTCCCGGCAGGGTGCCGGCACAGGAATTCTGGTCCCCCGAAGCTTGATGGCGATGGCGGCGGAGATTGGAATTGCGTCTGGAGAAAAGGGGTCTGGAATCAGGGTTTCCTCGACGGGTGTTAAATATATGCCAAAGGGGGTCGCCAGGGGAGCTAAGGGGGGCCCAGGCGCCCCCCCGGCGCGGCCTGGAGGGGGGCCGCGTGGCCAGGGCGCCTGGAGCCCTGGTGGCCCCCCTCCGGCCCTACTTTGGCCGCATGGAAGCTTCCGGAACGCTGATTTTTTATATAATTTTTCCGGGATTTTTCTGGCAGTTTACGTAATGGGAAAACTTGAAATACATAAACAGCAGAAAACAAAAACTGGCACTGGGGTGCACTGAGTTAATAGGTTAGTCCAAAAATGATCAAAAGTGTATGGAAGTGTATAAATATCATAGCAATATCACACAAAAGAGGCATGGAGCAAGCAGAAATTATAGATACGTTTTGGACGTATCAACATGTGCCAAGTCAAATGATACGTCTCCGTCGTATCTATAATTTTTGATTGTTCCATGCCAATATTCTACAACTTTCATATACTTTTGGCAACTTTTTATACTATTTTTTGGGACTAACATATTGATCCAGTGCCCAGTGCGAGTTCCTATTTGTTGCATATTTTTTGTTTCGCAGAATATCCATATCAAACGGAGTCCAAACGGGATAAAAATAGACGAATATTGTTTTTGGAATATATGTGAAATTTGGTAAGCGGTACCAACATGAGACAATGCCCGAGTGGCCCACGAGGGTGGGGGGCGCACCCAGGGGGCAGGCGTGCCCTGGGCCCTCGTGGCCACTCCTTAAGGCGGTTGATGCCCTTATTTCGCCGCAAGAAAGCTAATATCCGGATAAAAATCATGTCCAAAATTCAGCCCAATCGGAGTTACGGATATCCGGGAATGTAAGAAACGGTGAAGGGCCAGAATCTGAGAACGCATAAACAGAGAGAGACAGAGAGACAGATCCATTCCCGGTGGGGCTCTTGCCCCTCCCACGCCATGGAGACCATGGACCAGAGGGGGAACCCTTCTCCCATCTAGGGAGAAGTTCAAGCAAGGATAAGAAGGAGGGGGGCTCTCCCCCCCTCGCTTCTGGTGGCACCAGAGTGCCGCCGGGGCCATCATCGTCACTGCAATCTACACCAACAACTTCACCGCCATCATCACCAACTCCTCCCCCCTCTATGCAGCGGTGTTCCCCCTCTTCTACCCGCTGTAATATCTACTTAAACATGGTGCTCAACGCTATATATTATTTCCCTATGATGTATGGCTATCCTATGATGTTTGAGTAGATCCGTTTTGTCCTATGGGTTAATTGATGATCGTGATTGGTTTGAGTTTGCATGTTTTATTATTGGTGCTGTCCTATGGTGCTCTCCGTGTCGCGCAAGCGTGAGGGATCCCCGTTGTAGGGTTTGCAATATGTTCATGATTTGCTTATGGTGGGTGGCATGAGTGACAGAAGCACAGACCCGAGTAAGTAGGTTGTTTGCGTATGGGAATAAGAGGACTTGATACTTTAATGCTATGGTGGGTTTTACCTTAATGATCATTAGTAGTTGCGGATGCTTGCTAGAGTTCCAATCATAAGTGTATATGATGCAAGAAGAGAAAGTATGTTAGCTTATGCCTCTCCCTCAAATAAGATTGCAATAGTGATTACGGGTCTAGTTATTGATTGCCTAGGGACAAATAACTTTCTCGTGAAAAAAGCTCTTTATTAAAACTAATTTAGTTGTGTCTTTATCTTAACAGCCCCTACTTTTTATTTACGCGCTCTTTATTATCTTGCAAACCTATCCCACAAAAACTACAAACTACTTCTAGTTTCATACTTGTTCTAGGTAAAGTAAACGTCGAGCGTGCGTAGAGTTGTATCGGGGTCGATAGAACTTGAGGGCATATTTGTTCCGCCTTTAGCTCCTCGTTGGGTTCGACACTCTTACTTATCGGAAGAGGCTACAACTGATCCCCTACACTTGTGGGTTATCAAGACCTTTTTCCGGCGCCGTTGCCGGGGAGCAATAGCGTGGGGTGAATATTTTCGTGTGTGCTTGTTTGCTTTATCACTAAGTAGATTTTATTTGCTGTTCTAAGTTGTTCTCTATCTTTAGTTATGGATATGGAACACGAAATACCAAAAACATTAGGTGTACTTGCTACTCATGGAGATGGGGAACCTCCTAAAACCCTCGATGCTCAGTATGTGAAAGATATTATGTACTACTTTGATAATCCTGAGAAAACCCCATTCAACTATGTAATGTGAGTAATGTTGGATCAACGTGAACACTTTAGGGATTATCGCTCGGCACAAAAAGGGAAACTGTTATTGGATCAAATTCATATGTTGCATTGGTATGCTCGGCAACTATGCTTGAGATATGATTATACTTGTTGCTCTAGGATGAAGGCTCCACACCTTCCCTTTTCATGCAAATTTAATGATAATGAAACCTTAGCTTCTTATGATAATGGTATATATGATTATTATGATGTGGAACAAATAGAAGAATTCGTTGCTTTTAAGGGTGCTTATGAAATGAATCTCTGTTTAAAAAGAATGATGCTTTTGATGATAATGTTTATAGGCCTGAAAATCTTGCTATATTGAAATATTGCTATTTGAATTATAAATATAATTCCGATATTGATGCGTTTATTGAGAATGTCTCCGCTGTCCAAGAAGAGACTAATATTTTGCAGGAGTCTATGGAAGAAGAAATTAATGACATTGTGAGCTCATTGGATGAAAAAGATGAGGAGGAGAGCGAAGAAAAAAAGGAGGAAGAGCGGATTGATCACATGTGCCCACCTTCTAATGATAGTAACTCTTTATCACATACATTGTTTAATTTCCCTTCGTGCTTACCGAAGGATGAATGCTATGATGATTGTTATGATCCCATTGATTCTTTTGAAGTATCCCTTTTTGATGATGCTTGCTATGCTTGTGGCCAAGATGCCAATATGAATTATGCTTATGGAGATGAACTTGCTATAGTTCCTTATGTTAAACATGAGATAGTTGCGATTGCACTCACACATGATAGTCCTATTATCTTTTCGAATTCTCCAAACTACACTATATTGGAGAAGTTTGCACTTATTAAGGATTATATTGATGGGTTGCCTTTTTCCGTTACACATGATGATTTTGATGAATATAATATGCATGTGCTTGCTACTCCTACTTGCAATTATTATGAGAGAGAAACTACATCTCCGTCTCTCTATGTTTCCAACACGATAAAATTGCAAGAAACTGCTTATACTATGCATTGGCCTTTACTATATGTGCATGAATTGTTCTTGTATGACATGCCTATGCATAGGAAGAGAGTTAGACTTCATTGTTGCATGACACATATCATTTTGTGCTCACTACTAAATGCCAAATCATTGCTAATTAAAATTGGCTTTGATATACCTTGGGATCCGGGTGGATCCATTACTTGAGCACTATATGCCTAGCTTAATGGCTTTAAAGAAAGCGCTGTCAGGGAGACAACCCGGAAGTTTTAGAGAGTCATTTATTTCTGTTGTGTTCTTTTATAAAGTTTAAAAACCAAAAAAATAAACAGGGGAACCTAAAACTTTTTCAAAAAGAAAAGCGAAAGTGAGAAAGACGAGCATTGTTAAAGTGGGAGCTAGCCTTGAACTTTGTTCATGCCCATGGAAACTTTGTGAACCTTGATTACAGAAACTTTTCAATTAAAATAATTATCCCCTTATTCAATTCCATTGTATTATAAAAATAATGTGCCAAGAGTTTCCTTTAGGATGATTAAAATGCCTGTTGGTTTGTGCGGTGCAAAAACAGAAACTTTTGCTGTAGTGCGCGATTTTACACTTTTTACTGGAACATTGAAAGGATCTGAAACTTTTTGCAAAGTCTTGCTATACAAATTGTTGATATTTACTAATTTTGCCATAATTGTTAGGGTTATAGAAGTATGGTTAATGTTCAGATTACTACAAACTATCCTGTTTTCGCATATTGCTGTTATAGCTTCATTATTTGCATATGTTTGAATTCTTGTTGATGCCTCCTTGACTTGGGGCCATAGAATTATGATAGCATACAGTAGGCAATGTTTGTTCATAATTATTCAATAATGTTAGAGCAGTACATGATGGGATTTTATTGATCATATGCACTAACCCCGCCACTAAAAGTTCGGTTAAGTTTTGTGTGGATGAAGTGTTCGAAGATCGAGGAGGTCTCAATGCGAGGAGAAGGAGGAGAGGCAAGAGCTCAATCTTGGGGATTCCCGAGGCACCCCAAGTAAATATTCAAGGAGACTCAAGCGTCTAAGATTGGGGATGCCCCGGAAGGCATCCCATCTTTCTTCAACAAGTATCGATATGTTTTCGGATTCGTTTCGTTCACATGTTATGCATAAACTCTTGGAGCGTCGTGTGATTTTTATTTTTCCTTTTAATAAATGCACCATGCTGGTATGAGATAATCCTTGGTAGATTTATAGAATGCTCTTTGCACTTCACTTATATCTTTTGAGTATGGCTTTATAGAATGCTTCATGTGCTTCACTTATATCATTTAAAGTTTGGATTGCCCGTTTCTCCTGACATAGAAAACCGCCATTTGTAGAATTCTCTTTTACTTCACTTATATTTGTTAGAGCGTGGGCATATCTTTTGTTGAAAGAATTAAAACTCTCTTGCTTCACTAATATCTATTTAGAGAGTTGACAGGAGTTGGTCATTCATATGATTAGTCATAAAATCCTACATAAACTTGTAGGTCGCCGAATATGATATGTTTGATTCCTTGCAATAGTTTTGCGATATAGAGATGCTAATATGTGGGAGGTACTAGTGAATGATTGTGGTTTAGTAATAATGTTGGTGTTAAGGTTTGTGATTCCCGAAGCATGCACGTATGGTCTCCTAACTATGTAACCAAATTGGCGTGCATTGTATTTTGATTGTTTATCTTTGCGTGAAGGTCGGGGGTGCGCGATGGTTAACTCCTACCAACCTCCCCTCTAGGAGCATGCGTCATAGTATTTTTTCTTCGAGGGCTAATAGATTTTTTGCAATAAGTATGTGAGTTCTTTATGACTAATGTTGAGTCCATGGATTATACACACTCTCACCCTTCCACCTTGCTAGCCACTCTAGTACCGCGCAATTTTCACCGGTGCATCAAACCACCTTATATCCTTCCTCAAAACAGCCACCATACCTACCTATTATGGCATTTCCATAGCCATTCCGAGATATATTGCCATGTAACTCCACCGTTCTGTTTATTATGACATGCGCCGTCATTGTCATATTGCCTTGCATGATCGTAAGATAGCTAGCATGATGTTTCCATGGCTTGTCCTTTTTTTGATGTCATTGCTACGCTAGATCATTGCACATCCCGGTACAACGCCGGAGGCATTCATATAGAGTCATATTTTTTGTTCTAGTATCGAGTTGTAAGTAAATAGAAGTGTGATGATCATCATTATTAGAGCATTGTCCCTTGAAAAAAAGGAAAAAAAGAAAGGCTAAAAAAAGAGAAAGGCCAAAAAAGGAAGGCCCCGAAAAAATGGGACAATGCTACCATCTTTTTTTCACACTTGTGCTTCAAAGTAGCACCATGATCTTCATGATAGAGATTATCCTATGTTGTCACTTCCATATACTAGTGGGAATTTTCATTATAGAACTTGGCTTGTATATTCCAACGATGAGCTTCCTCAAATTCCCTAGGTCTTCATGAGCAAGCAAGTTGATGCACACCCACTAGTTTTCTTTTAAGCTTTCATACACTTATAACTCTAGTGCATCCGTTACATGGCAATCCCTACTCACTCACATTGATATCTATTGATGGGCATCTCCATAGCCCATTAATACGCCTAGTCGATGTGAGACTTTCTCCCTACTTTTGTCTACTACCATCTTCTATTCCACCCATAGTGCTATGTCCATGGCTCACGCTCATGTATTGCATGAAGAGTTGAAAAAGTTTGAAAAAGTAAAGTATGAAAACTATTGCTTGGCTGACACCAGGATGGGCATGAGGGGTACCTTGTGTTAAGAAAAGGGAGCATAAAAGACTATATGATTTTGTAGGGATAACGTTCTTTAGCATTGATATTTTGAAAGACTTGATTGTTTGTTGGGATGCCCGAGTATTAAATTCTTTTATGTCAAATGATAGACTATTGCTTTGAATCACTTGTGTCTTAATATTCATGCCATGATTAGATTACATGATCAAGATTATGCTAGGTAGCATTCCACATAAAAAATATCTTTTTTTATCATTTACCTGCTCGAGGACGAGCAGGAATTAAGCTTGGGGATGCTGATACGTCTCCGTCGTATCTATAATTTTTGATTGTTCCATTCCAATATTCTACAACTTCTATATACTTTTGGCAACTTTTTATACAATTTTTGGGACTAACATATTGATCTAGTGCCCAGTGCCAGTTCCTGTTTGTTGCATGTTTTTTGTTTCACAGAGTATCCATATCAAACGGAGTCCAAACGGGATAAAACTGACGGATATATTTTTTGGAATATATGTGAATTTTGGGAAGCGGAACCAACATGAGATGATGCCCGAGTGGCCCACGAGGGTGGGGGGTGCGCCCAGGAGGGGCAGGCGCGCCCTGGGCCCTCGTGGCCACTTCGTAAGGCGGTTGATGCCCTTCTTTCGCCGCAAGAAAGCTAATATCCGGATAAAAATCGTATCCAAAATTCAGCCCAATCGGAGTTACGGATCTCTGGGAATATAAGAAGCGGTGAAGGGCCAGAATCTGAGAACGCAGAAACAGAGAGAGACATAGAGACAGATCCAATCTTGGAGGGGCTCTCACCCCTCCCACGCCATGGAGACCATGGACCAGAGGGGAAACCCTTCTCCCATCTAGGGAGAAGGTCAAGGAAGGAGAAGAAGGAGGGGGGCTCTCCCCCCCTCGCTTCCGGTGGCACCGGAGTGCCGCCGGGGCCATCATTGTCACCGCAATCTACACCAACAACTTCAACGCCGCCATCACCAACTCTTCCCCCCTCTATGCAGTGGTGTTCCCCCTCTTCTACCCGCTATAATCTCTACTTGAACATGGTGCTCAATGCTATATATTATTTCCCAATGATGTATGGCTATCCTATGATGTTTGAGTAGATCCGTTTTGTCCTATGGGTTAATTGATGATCGTGATTGGTTTGAGTTGCATGTTTTATTATTGGTGATGTCCTATGGTGCTATCCGTGTCGCGCAAGGGGTTTGCAATATGTTTATGATTTTCTTATGGTGGGTGGAGTGAGTGACAGAAGCACATACCCGAGTAAGTAGGTTGTTTGCGCATGGGAATAAGAGGACTTTATACTTTAATGCTATGGTTGGGTTTTACCTTAATGATCTTTAGTAGTTGCGGATGCATGCTAGAGTTCCAATCATAAGTGCATATGATCCAAGAAGAGAAAGTATGTTAGCTTATGCCTCTCCCTCAAATAAGATTGCAATAGTGATTACCGGTCTAGTTATCGATTGCCTAGGGACAAATAACTTTCTCGTGACAAAAAGCTCTCTATTAAAACTAATTTAGTTGTGTATTTATCTTAACATCCCCTACTTTTTATTTACGTGCTCTTTATTATCTTGCAAACCTATCCCACAAAAATTACAAACTACTTCTAGTTTCATACTTGTTCTAGGTAAAGTAAACGTCGAGCGTGAGTAGAGTTGTACCAGTGGTCGATATAACTTGAGGGAATATTTGTTCTGCCTTTAGCTCCTCATTGGGTTCGACACTGTTACTTATTGAAAGAGGCTACAACTGATCTCCTACACTTGTGGGTATCATCATACCACTTGAATCATTCAAAGGAGGATACCACCCTATCATACCACATCACAACCATTTTAATAGCATGTTGATAGGCAAGGAAGACCATTATAATCTCCTAGATAATTAGGCATGGCATGAGAAACTATGATATCTAATTGTCATTGCAAGCATGTTTCTTTCATAATAGACTGAATCAGGAACGATGAACTATCATATTTACAAAAAGAAGATAGGTCGAGCTCATACCAGCTTCTCCCATCTCAATAAGTTCATCATATATCGTCATTACTGCCTTCCACTCGCACGACTGAACGGTGTGGATAATAATAATAGTGCATGTGCATTGGACTAAGCTGGAATTCCCCCAAGCTTAGGCTTTTGGCCTAAGTTGGTCTATGGCCACGGATCAAAGCTACTCTCTCCGGTGCACGGAGGAGTGTTCTCTGGGTGCCACTGGTTGGCAATCTCCTCCGGGTCCCACTGATAAACCGACTGCCGATAGGGGTCAAGTGATGGCT
This sequence comes from Secale cereale, assembly GCA_902687465.1. Lineage (NCBI taxonomy): Eukaryota > Viridiplantae > Streptophyta > Magnoliopsida > Poales > Poaceae > Secale > Secale cereale. The sequence continues at coordinate 785,903,607 of LR738712.1, read as the reverse complement.
CCGGCTAAGGCTCCGAAACCTGTGCCAGGCTCCAGTATGCATAAATGGCATCTGGCAAGACGAGATACGTGCCTGAAAGTATATCAAACACAGAAGGTGCATCCAAGGTAATAATCTCACAGTACTTTTTATCAAATATAAATTTATACTTAAGCAACTTTTTCTTATCTTTAACAATAAAATCATGTGCTATCATACTCTTATAATTTAGAAAAGCCGGGGCCAGCAACTTCTCCTCCTTCTCATGATGCGTAATAGGTATCCTAAAGTGTTCAGCAAGGCGTGAAGCAAATATACCTCCGAAGATGGGGCCCTTTGTACGATTCAGACTTAATCATTTAGCAATAACAACGCCTAAGCTAAAAGTGGTATCTCGGAACAAAGCATGGCGCAAAATAACAATATCAGGGGCACTAAGATTTCCACTGTTCCCGCGACCAATTAAGCATCTACTAGCAAATATAGCAAAGTAGCATAGAACAGGAAAATGTATACTAGTGATTCTTGCCTCTGAAACTTTCCTTGTTTCTCCTACAGCGATTGTATCAATAAACCCCTCCACATCCTTACGATGTGGTTCCTCTAAGCTACCCGCAAAGGGTATCTTACAAACTTGGTAAATTCATATAGTGGTATCTCCCCAACCTCATCATATAAGTGAAACTGCACTGAAGGTGGTGATTTCTTAGCATGTAAATAGACATTTTGCACGAAAATATTAGTGAGTAAGAGATACTGTTCGCGCTGGTCGTGGAGAAAGTCGGTGAGGCCTGCATTCTCAGCCAAGTAATAAAAGTCTTTATAAATCCCGCGGCTCTCAAGAACTCATCACAAGGCCATTCACATGGTCGAACTTCCGTAGTGCGAGGAAGATTGTATTTGGGCTTTTTATTTTCGTCCTTCTGCTTATCCTTTGAGCTTTGGCTCGAAGAGCCTCTCAATAATCTCCTCATCATTTTCTTCCTCTGAAAAATTTCTGAAATTTTTAGTGATTCAAAATAAAAGTGAACCAAACTCAACAAGATTGATAGCAACTACTCCCACAAGTGCCTAGAGACTATATTATGCATTAGAACTACTTGGGACCACATAAATTTGACATGCAAGCTCAAGAACAGGGTCACCTAAGCAGCAAAAATTTGCAATAAATAAAGCACTAGAACAAAAACTAATTGGACCATTGGAGGAGTCATATACTGAAGAACAATCTCCCCAAACAGTTTTGTGAATGGATCTTTGAGCAAGGAGATCGAAAAGGGCAGCAAGATGAGCTAGAACGCGAGTTTGAGCTATGGGAGGATTTTTTTTCTGCAGGAAGAAGAAGTGTGTGGGTGCTGGAATAAGTGGAGGCGGCCACGTGGGGCCCATGAGGCAGGGGCGTGCCATGTGCCCTCGTGGCCAGGTGGTGTGGCCCCCTGATGTGTTGTTAGTGCCAGATATTCTTAAATATTCTAGGAAAAAAATCTTATTTCATTTTCGGGACATTTGGAGAACTTGTATTTTTGGTGTGTTTTTTATTGCAAGGATAACTCAGAAAACAAACAAAGAATACTATTTTTGCTTTATTTAATCTAAATAACATAAGGTAAAAGGAGGGTACAGAGTGTTGTGCTTTCTAAATTCATCCATCTCATGCTCATCAAAAGGAATCCATTAACAAGGTTGATCAAGTCTTGTTAACAAACTCTTTCCGAGTAACATGAAACCGGAGAATTTTCAGATGACACTAGGTTTCCTCAATGGGGATTTGTATGTCCCCAACAATAAGAATATCATATTTCTTCTTGACAGTAGGAATAGGAAATTCAAAACCTCGAGTAGTAATCGTTGAAATTTTTCCAATAGAATCCATACTGTGGACTTGAGGTTGTTTCCTCGGAAAGTGTACCGTATGCTCATTACCATTGACATGAAAAGTGACATTGCCTTTGTTCACTACAATAAATATGTCAACTTATGACCTTTTGTTAGTGACCCTGGAAGAATTGGTCATAGATCTATGACCATTTCAGACCAATTGGTCAAAAGCTGTTCGGGGGGCTCCAAACCCTAAACTATAACGACCATTTTGGTCAGAAAGGTCATAATTTCCTTACACGAAATGGTCACAAAGCAGATAGCACTGGTCCGCTGCCTTATTTCTAGCTGTTCATGACCAATATAGATGGTCATAACCTTGAAAATTGTGGTGGGTTGCTACGACTAGGCGCCACCTCATCAGTTTTGCCTATGTGTCATGTCCATGTGGCAGTTTTTGCCCTAGGTTGTGAAGCAACCTATATTTCTGTCATTCCCAAAATTCCCCAAAAAGCTCATAAATTCTTTGGGTCATATCTTCGTCAAATATGTAAAAAACCTTCCTTGCCTAGTTCAAAAATAATTCAAAAATATTCATTTTCCTATTCTGTTCAAAAAAACACTTTGTGAAGGAAGTACCACTTTGGCATGTCCAAATGGTATCCATTTTCTACAGTGCTTTCCTATGCCCAAATAACTATCCTCCACCAAATGCCAGCTCAATCCATTCATTATTTTGAGCCCATCTTCAACATTCGTATTTATGTCCAGTGTGGTACTTTGCAAAGCAAGTACCACCTAGACTCCTCCTTTTGAGCTGAAAATTTGTGAAGACGGTCTTCTTAGTAACTGATCATCCTCAACCAAAACTCACGCCCATTAGCCATGTGCATTTTCCGTACCGCTAATCAAACACTTGGCTGCTAATTCATGTTTGAGCATCGATCGGTCTCCTCATGAGAATCTTATGTTGTAATTTTCTTCCTAGCACCTACCTGGGGAGTGGCCAACCCACTAGACATGCCTAGGCCGCCCAGAACACATGGCAACGCCACAGTCACGCGATGACCACGCAGCGGGCATGCGAGTTTACGCGCTCTAGAGTTGGGGCCCTCGACCACCGCCCAAACCTCGACGTATCGCCACCAAACCATGCATTTATGATTAAATAGGTACTTATGTACCTAGAAATGATTTTTGGAAAAAATAAATAGCAAACTATGAGGCAGCCGCAGTTCTTGACCCGCTTCCAGCTGAATCGGCGGAAATTTGTCTTTTTCACGAGAGGTGGATCAAAACTTTTTACACCCAACCATTTTGTCAATTGTGCATTAAATATGTCCTAGTATTTTAGAAAATTGATTTGGTCAAATTTTGCAACAATTATTTGGCAGGTCCTTCACAAAAAACCTCCTTTTGGGCACTCGAAAAATGGAAAATGAATTTTTCGTCCAAAGAAAATGAAAACTTCCTTAGGCAACATTGTTTGCCATTCCAAGATGCACCCTTGCGCACAATATGAGATCATTTGAACAAACTATGCCATGAATGTGGCCATAGGATTGATCATTTGGCTTGAAAGCCATGAATCTTCACGCATGATAGCTCATTTCTGAGAACACTTTTTTAATAGAATTGCCGTATTACAAGTTTATTATTTTTCCTGGTAACTTGGTCATATATAATGACACAATGCGAAGGTGTTCCAATTTTTTGATTTTTTTTAATTTTTTATGCCCGTTTCAAAATGCGGTCAAAACGGCGGGAATGACCGTTCCTAGCTAGTGGTTGAATCTTGGAATTTTTTTGGTGTTTCTCTGATTAAATAGGTACTTATGTACCTAGAAATGATTTTTGGAAAAAATAAATAGCAAACTATGAGGCATCCGCAGTTCAAATTTGACCCGCTTCCAACTGAATCGGCCGAAATTTGTCTTTTTCACGAGAGGTGGATCAAAACTTTTTACACACAACCATTTGGTCAATTGTGCATTAAATATGGCCTAGTATTTTATAAAAAAGATTTGGTCAAATTTTGCAACAATTATTTGGGAGGTCCTTCACAAAAAACCCTCCTTTTGGGCACTCGAAAAATGGAAAATGAATTTTTCGTCCAAAGAAAATGAAAACTTCGTTAGGCAACATTGTTTGCCATTCCAATATGCACCTTTGTGCACAATATGAGATCATTTGAACAAACTATGCCATGAATGTGGCCATAAGATTGATCATTTGGCTTGAAAGCCATGAATCTTCACGCTTGATCGCTCGTTTCTGAGAACACTTTTTAAAAATAATTACCGTATTACAAGTTTGTTATTTTTCCTGGTAACTTGGTCATATATAATGACACAATGCGAAGGTTTTCCAACTTTTTGATTTTTTTTTGAATTTTTTATGCCCGTTTCAAAATGCGGTCAAAACGGCGGGAATGACCGTTCCTAGCTAGTGGTTGAATCTTGGTATTTTTTTGGTGTTTCTCTGATTAAATAGATACTTATGTACCTAGAAATGATTTTTGTAAAAAATAAAGAGCAAACTACAAGGCAGCTATAGTTCAAATTTGAGCCACTTCCAGCTGAATCGGCCGAAATTTGTCTTTTTCACGAGAGGTGGATCAAAACTTTTTTCACACAACCAGTTTATCAATCGTGCATTAAATATGGCCTAGTATTTTAGAAAATTGATTTGGTACAATTTTGCAACAAATATATGGTAGGTCCTTCACAAAAAAACTCATTTTGGGCATTTGGAAAATGATTAAAAATAGCTAGAAAGATCAGAAATGCATACAAATTGGTAATTATCCATAATATGTGGTCTAACTCTAGTGAAAATTTGTATGGTGCCCTTTTGCAAAATATTTTTGATAGCTACTTCACAAAATCCCTTTATTTTTAGTACTTGGGGACTATTTTAAATCACTGGTTTTCTGAGCCAATTAGAACCCTTCCCACGGATCGATGACATGGCGTCCATCCATCCATCCATCTCTCCATCTCTCCCTACCACATCCATCCATCCATCCATCTAAAGAACAAAAAGAAAAACAAATGAAAATGGCAAACCCCCACCCGCAACCCAACTAACCCTAACTCAGATCCATCTCCCCCCCTCATCTCCTCGCCGCCGCCGCCTCCTCCTCGTCCTGCACGGCGCATCCTACCACCTCCTCCTCTCCGTTCCGCCACCTCCTCCTTCCTCGACGCGTCCCGCAGCGGCGCCCACCTCCTCCTTCCTCGACACGTCCCTCTCCCTCTACCACCTCGATC
>LR738712.1:785855190-785898482 GCA_902687465.1 Secale cereale | reverse complement strand
ACCACCTCGATCCACAGCTGCCAGATCTGCCGCTCTTCGACCCCTCCGTCCTCGAGGACGACTGGATCCGCCCCTCCCTCTATCTGAAGCTCGTCGCGACCCTTTGCCCGTGGCTAGGGTTTCGGCTGTGGTGTTGCGTCCACCGACGGCGCGTCTCAGGCGGCTCGTCTCCGTCACCCACCCCAGGCTCCGCGCAGGTTCAACCTCCTCAGGCTGGTCCAGTTTGGGGCAGAGGTGGTGTGCATCCTCCGCGGTAGGGACGGGCTTCGGCGCCCAGTCCGGCGTCGACGCACGGGGACGCGCCTTATGGCGCACCTCCATCGGCCACAACCTCTGCTACACCTCGGAGCCGTCTGCGTCGACCTCATCCCCGCGCCCCAGGAGGTCCTCCATGACTACCATCATCAGAGAGTAAAGTACCCAGCTCCTCCATTTGGCTTTTGATGTTGTGTTCTAGATGATGTTGTACCGTAGTCAGTTTTCACGAAATCCCCCTAGATTGTATGTTAACTCTATATTGAAGAATTTGCGAACAATCAGTACTGCACCAGCGGTAATATATAGAGGAAGGCAAGTAAACATTCCACAAGATCCTCCCAATTATAGCACAAACTCTGTTTCAAGCGTACTTGATTCTGTGAGAAAACTATTTATCTTTATCTAGCCTGACCATTGCCGAACAATACTACAAAGCATTGCTAAACTTGATAAAAGCAAATATGGAAGCCCTCCCTAATTCATCAATTTACAGAGATCACATGTGATTCTCTTGCAGACCAGTTAATTAGATTATGAGTTTTGTTTATGTTATTGCTGATCTCAAATGCTTAGTTTACTGAGTTTGGTTTTGTACAATGTTTACTGAGTTTTACCTCCTGTTTTGTTGACGATCTAGAATGATTAAAGGTATTAATGAAGTAGACCCCATTAGGTGGACTGGTTCAAAGGGGAAAAGCCTGCTGGTAGGCATTTCAGCTGGTCATATTAAGCCTTTACGTGTTAGCAATTCAGGACGCCATTATCTTCGGGTTGCCTTCCAGTATTTTAGATAATTGTATTTTTTTCCTGGACCTTTCATATTACTTGGCCATGAATCTGAATTAAAATGCTCCTAATGAGGCTTGAAACACTTGAAAGTGCTCGCAATGTGCTAAGACCCACCCTCAGTGCCTCACATTCAGGTTTATTCACCCTTAAAATTTTGCAAAGAGACTTGCCATTCCACCTTACGTCCTTATCGAAAGAGAGTGTTTACACATAGCCTGAAATGCAATTTTTTAGATTTTAGGTTTGCGTATTCTTTTATTTAGATTTTATCCTTCATGTAGGGGTACTTTCTAAAATATAGAATGGTGATGAAAATGCCTTCTTAGAAAATGAATTGATGCCTTAAGAGTTGATAATGGAATGTTATGTCCTAATTTGCTCTAGCTGTAGAATCACTGAAGATGCATTAAGAGTTGTGCCTCTTTATCAAGCATGAATTGCTCATTATATTTATCTTAGTCCTGAAATGGACCTGCTTGCTCATGATGTGTTTTTTTACGGATGCTCATGACTGAGTTTGTTTTACATGATAATCTTCGAATTTCTAAATCATAACTCTGTGTAGTGCTACTATATGCTGTATACATACTTCCAAAGGAAGATAACATTTCTGAAGCACCTTCCTCAGATTTTGACATTTCTCTATTTCTAGAGTGCAGGTTCCTTTATGGTCTACTACTTTACAAGAGAAACTATTTCTCTATTTCTAGAGTGCATGTTTGCTACAGCAGGGTAGAGTAGATGCATCATCAGTAGTTTTTTTGTTGATTTAGTAGTAAGTTACCATCCAACCCCCTGACAGCATGTTTGTGTTGTTCTGGAGCTTGTTTGACTCACTGCCATCTTACATTTTGTTCTTTTTGTATGCAGCTCGCCAGAAGAAGGCCGTGAAGATCTTCCCCCGCCCTACCTCTAGACCTCTTCGCCCCATCGTGCAGTGCCAGACCCGCAAGTACAACATGAAGGCCAGGGCTGGCAGAGGCTTTACCCTTGAGGAGCTTAAGGTGATTATCGTTCCTTTGCTCTGTTGTTTCCTGAATCTCTGAATAGCCTATGAATGATGACACATCATCAGTTCCCATTATTCCATATAACAGAACATGGATTTTTGATGTTTGCTCCATAACAACTGTAAAATTCCATGGTTGTACATTGCATCAATTTCTGGCTTACATTTTCGGAGAACTTGTGTTCTCTCTCTAGCTTTGAATTGCTTGTCCTCTCCTACAATTGATGCATGCTGCTTTGAGTTTAAATTCATATGCTAATGTTTATATACTGTAACTGCAGTCTGCTGGCATCCCAAAGAAGCTCGCTCCGACCATTGGCATTTCTGTGGACCACCGCCGCAAGAACAGGTCGCTTGAGGGTATGCAGTCCAATATCCAGAGGCTCAAGACCTACAAGGCCAAGCTTGTTATCTTCCCAAGGCGTGCTCGCAAGGTCAAGGTATACAACAGCTTACTCTTTCTCTTTGTATTTTACATTTGGATATTCTTATGTCTGGCCCTCTCTAACTGCTCTCTTGTTCCCAGGCTGGTGACTCTACTCCGGAGGAGCTTGCCAAAGCCACACAGGTCCAGGGCAGGTGTAGAAGTACTGTGCATGATCCTTTCAGGCAAACAAACAGATACGGCAGGCAACGTATATTACACACAGCTCAGTATGAGGCATGAGCTGACATTATTTTCTCTTTATTTAAAGTTTCAGGTTTAGGCACCAGCTAGCTACTACAACGCTTGATCCTGCTGCGTATGTCGCAGTCTGCACACATTGAAGTTTAGGACATATATATGTGCATCACAGCAAGATTTTCCAACTAAACCAAGGGGAGAGCATATGCCTAAATTATCATAACATGCCCTGGACCACTACTAGTGCTCTCCCTATATAAAATTGTGGTGGTTCCTCTTTTACAGAAGCTCAAGTGTGAAGTGTGAAGCCAAGTGTGGAGCCGTGAAGTCCAACTCAGTAAAGAGTAGCATATTGTAGAATATCTGTGTTGTAAAGATTGTAATAAATTTATTTAGTGGTATATTTGATGAATTTTATGTGTTCTTTGTTTTATTTGAAGTATTGATTATGTATGCGATTTGAAAACTTGTGAAATGGAAACCTGTCCAGTGGGGCCACTTATGAAAATAATTTGTCAAATTTGTACATTTCTGACATGTGGGACCAATGTGAGAGATGAACATGACAAGTGGGACTAGCTTGAATATATAATGGTTGAAAATAGAAAATCAATAGACTAAAAGGCTATGACCCAGAAAATAAAAAGGCTGAATTGTTGGGCTAGGCCCATGTAGGTGATCATAATTGATAGGAAAAAAAATCATAGATGGGCTGAATTAATGGGCTCGGCCCATATAAACACCGAATTGGACCGGGCTGAATCTTGTGCCACATCAGCTTGCCACGCTGGATGCCTATGTGGCGTGGAGAGGCTGCTAGTGACCAAAACACGACAGTAGGCATATTTTGGTCATAAACGTCTATGACCTTCTCACAAAGAAGGTCGCTATAGTCAGTTTATGACGGCCAGCTTTTGACCTTATGTTTTTGGTCACAAAAAGGTCACAAATGGAAATTTGTGACCATTCAGTGACCAATAGTGGTGGTCACAAGTTGACATATTTCTTGTAGTGGTTGCAATCAATAACAGCCCCTGCAGTATTCAAAAAGGGTCTACCAAGGTAATCGACATACTATCGTCCTCGGGAATATCAAGGATAACAAAGTTCGTTAGAATAGTAACGTTTGCAACCACAACAGGCACATCCTCACAATAACGACAGGTATAGCAGTTGATTTATCGGCCATTTGCAAAGATATTTCAGTAGGTGTCAACTTATTCAAATCAAGTCTACGATATAAAGAGAGAGGCATAACACTTATACCAGCTCCAAGATCACATAAAGCAGTTTTAACATAGTTTCTTTTCATGGAGCATGGTATAGTTGGTACTCCTGGATCTCCTAGTTTCTTTGGTATTCCACCTTTAAAAGTATAATTGGCAAGCATGGTGGAAATTTCAACTTTCGGTATCTTTCTTTTATTGGTAATAATATCTTTCATATACTTAGCATAAGGATTTGTTTTAAGCATATCAGTCAAACGCATACGCAAAAAGATAGGTCTAATCATTTCAGCAAAGCGCTCAAAATCCTCATCATCCTTTTTCTTGGATGGTTTAGGAGGAAAATGCATGGGTTTCTGAACCCATGGTTCTCTTTCTTTACCATGCTTCCTAGGAACGAAGTCTCTCTTATCATAACGTTGATTCTTTGATTGTGGGTTATCAAGATCAACAACAGGTTCAATCTCCACATCATCGTTATTACTAGGTTGGGCATCAACATGAACATCATCATTAACATTATCACTAGGTTCATGTTCATTACCAGATTGTGTTTCAGCATCAGAAATAGAAATATCATTGGGATTCTCAGGTGTGTCGACAATAGGTTCACTAGAAGCATGCAAAGTCATATCATTTTTCTTTTTCTTCTTCTTAGAAGGACTAGGTGCATCTACATTAGTTCTCTGAGAATCTTGATGTCGGGGGAAACTGTCCTCCCACGAGCACCTATGGGACCGGAGCCCCTTCTACGTTGCGGTAAGGGAGCGGAGGGAGCACGGAGAGCAGATCGAGGAACACACGCGGGCAGTTTTACCCAGGTTCGGGCCGCGCGGACGCGTAAAACCCTACTCCTGCCTTAGGTTGTATTGAGTTCTTGAGCTCAGGAGCTTGAAGAGCTACAGTACTAGCTACACCGAGCGAGAGAGTTGTCTAGGTTTCGAACCCTTTCTACGTTGTGCATGGGCCTCCTTTTATAGCTCAAGGGGTCACCGACAGGTGTCAACGTAGAGGAGGGTAAAAGTGTAATTTTGATGGTAGTTGTAACAGTGCGTGAACAGTGTATGAACAGTGGATGAACAATGGTCTTCACCTAACCTTGACAGTGGGGGACAAGGGCATTAAATGCCCGTCACCGTCGACCCCAAAAGTGTCCGCCCATGCTTCTCCGTTCGCCACGGCGGTAGCCTCGTCACCGTGGCTTGCCACCGTGTCCCCCAGGCTGCACAACCATCCGCCACGCGTCCCTGGAAGGGCCCCAGGGCGACGCGTGGGCCGATGAGCTGGAGCGCGGGCACACAGCGCAGGCTTCCCCAGCAAACGCCTTGCCGGGGTCTTGATCTTGCCGGGCCCGGAAGCTTGTCGCTCTCCGGGTCCTGCCGGGGCGCAAGGTGCGCCGAGGCATCTTTTGAGATATGCATTCCTTGGCTTTCCTGGCAAGCTCCTCTTGCCAGGGTCTTGTGTTTTAGTGATAACCTTGTGTTTAAGCTCCTCTTGATGGGGCGTTGATCTTCTGACTTGTATACTTTGTTCTTGAATGGCTTCGTAAGGACCAGAAAAAGGTTTCCGGCGAGCACGCGGTAAACCCTGCCGCGGGAAGCTGCTACTGCCCGTGCACAAGTTGGGGTACTAAGGTACCCCTATCTTAGTACACCGACAGGAGCCCCCGGGCCTGGGCCACACACGGTGCCGAGCGCTGTTGGGCCAGGCCCAAGACAGTGCACGGGCACGCGCGGCCCACGGCAAGCCGTATCCCCTTCCGTATCCGCCGCATCCCTCCCTAACGGCACGCGTCGATTGCGGCGTCGTGGGAGAGATCGTGGCCTGTTCCTTTAATGGGAAATGCGGAACGTCCCCCACTTCCCCCTTAAAAGCAGTGGAAGCAGGGGCAGTTCCCCTCCATCGTCTTCATTGCGCCTTGATTCTCCAGAAAACCTCCGCTGCTTCTTGCCTCCGCCCCTCCTCCGCCGTCTTCCGCATCCGCGGCGCCGTCGAGCTCCTCGCCTCTTCCCTCGCCGCCTCCGCCATGGCTCCGAAGAGCGACAAGGCGAAGAGCGACAAGGCCAAGAACGACAAGGCTAAGAAGGAGAAGTCCGAGCAGGCGGCGAAGCTGGCCGCCCTGCGGAAGAGGTCCGTGGTCTTCGCGCCGAGGCTTGGCGCGAGGGAGCTGCGGAACAAATACTATTTGTTCTGGGCGAGGGAGACCAAAGCTCATCCCCGCACCAGAGCCTTCCCCGCCGTCGCCAAAGATATGTTCCCCGGCGGGTACTTCTTCTTCGCTGCATTTTTCCACTATGGATTGTGCCCTCCGTTCTCGGAGTTCTTTTGTGATATCATGAACACATATGGCCTCCACCTCCTAGATTTCACCCCTAATGCCATCCTTACGATGGCCGTTTTCGTACATCTGTGCGAAAACTATGTTGGGATTCATCCAAATGTAGCCCTTTTCCGCCACTTCTTCATGCCTAGAGTAGAGGCTGGCGCTCCCCTCTCCGGCGGCATCTCCTGGATCTTCAGGCTGAACAAGAAGGACTCGTACCTGAAGGGAGAGCTCCGCGGCAAGTGGGAAGAATGGAGAGCCGATTGGTGCTGGGTGGTAGAGGATAAGCCGGAGCCCTTCACCGCGCCGCGCACAACTGCCATAGTGCGCGGCAGGGATTGGAGCGAATTGGCCCCGGAGGACAACAAGCTTAGTATCGCCCTCATCAGGATTATTCGTCTCCGGGTCGCCAATCTGACTATCGGAGAAGTTGGAGCAGATTTCCTCCGCCGCCGCATCGCCCCCTTACAAGAAAGGAAGAGGGCCGCCTGGGAATTCGGCAATGCAGCGGATATCATGAGGCTACGTCCTGGATTGAACTATAACTTCACTGCCTTGGAGTTGAAGGGGATGGTCCGAGAACTCTTCAAGCATGACCCGGCTCACCCGGAGTGGTTCAGACCTTCCCGGGGAGTGGTGCCGCTGTGCAACAGCACTGCCCGTGATTCCTTGCGCGCGATGATGCCTGCGTGCGACTCCCATGGCGTCGCCCCCACTTGGATAGAGCCTCCGCCAGATACTGTGCTGTCCTTCTTCGACAATTTGGTCGAGACGCCCAAAAACACCGAGGAGAATAAAGGCCTCACCCGGGCTACTACGGAGCGGGATTTGGCCTACATCGCCTCCAGGATGGAGGAGGCCGCCGCAGCTGCGGCGGCAGGTGATTTTGGATACACCGTGGAAGAGGCACAGGCCGCGGACGCAGTGAGCCAAGCAGAGGAGGCAGAAATCCTCAAGCTGCTGAAACTTGCGCCCGAGGAGTTTGCCGGGGAACCTTCCGTGCAGTTTGCCGGGACGAGTGAGGTCGCCGGGGGGAGCGAGGTCGCCGGAGGGAGCGAGGCCGCTGGGCATGGTGCTGGGTCCAGCGGGCCTGCCGGGGAGGAGGAGGACGTCGGGGCTTACGAAGACTCTGGTGGATCTCTGGGTCTTGATGACGACGCCTCCTCATCCTCAGAGAACTCCCCGCCTCCGGCAAGTCCTAAGCAGCAACCGAGGAAGCGCCTCCGCAAGGCGGCCGAGGCGGCGAGGCCACAGGCGCCCCGACAGCAGCCGGTGCGCCGTGCGACGCGCGCCACCAAGACGAGCGAAGTCGTCAAGGAGGCGCCCCGCGCTCATGCGCCAAGCGGAGGAGGATCTTCCCGGAGTGGAACGGGTGTTCCTTCTGCTCCTCGGGCCTCGGCGACGACGGGTGCTGGGTCTTCGCAGCCCACAGCCCCGGAGACCGCCAAGCGCCCGAGGGAGCCTTCTCCTCCAGCTCCTCGCACGGGAGCAAACCAGGCGGAGTTTGATTTCTCCGCCCTCAGCTCCGACGAAGAGGAAGAGGAGTAAGTACTTGCAATTCTTTAGCTTCTTTGATTTTGTCTCGATCTTCCTTGTTGGTTTTGATCTTGCTGTTGTTTTGCTTTCAGGACCCTGACCCAGCGGTTGGCGAAGAGGGCCAAAATCCCTGTGGTCGAGGTTGAAGACGACTCGCCCGTCGCGGCGACCGGAGACGTGCCAGCGGCAAGCTTGCCGGATCAACCTGCTGCTCCGAGGAGCAGCCCCCAGCGCAGCCCCCAGCGTAAGTCTGGTTTTTAATTTTCTGCTTGACGGGTGCGCCTGAGGTTGTTGCTGGTACTGATATCTTGATGTCTTGTGCAGAAGTGGAGCCGCAGCTGCAGGAGCACCAGGAGGTCGCCCCCGACGAGCCACTTGCTCCACCCTCCCCGCCAAGGGTGAACTCCCCGGCGAGGGAGAATGCTCCGCCAAGGACGGGCACTCCGCCAAGGGCGAGTACCCCGCCAAGGGTGAGCAGCCCGACAAGGGTGAGCACCCCGCCAAGGGAGGGCGCGGGCGGCCCTCCGCCAGCAGGGGCCACTACTCCGCCGCCAAGGGAGAATTCCCCAGCGAGGGACCCTGTCGTTGAAGAAGTCCGCGAAGGTAAAGCTTGTAGCTTCTTTTTCTTGAACTTGTCTTTTTGGATATTTGCTTGACTCTTTCTTTTCTTTTTCTTCTGCTAGATCCTCCTGCACCGGAGCGGATGGAAACGGAGGCCACCGGCGAGGAGGGTGTGTACGGCGACGGCGGCAACGCCACTGTTGCTGACGAGCCAGCCGCCGAAGAGACCGCCCCGACCGCAGACTCCGCGGCTGGGGAAGAGGCCGGCGACCGCACTGCTGGCCCGGAGGCTGCAGGAGCGTCGGACGCTGCACCGGCCGCCGACCCTTCGGCCTCCGCGGAGCGATCTGGTGTCTACTTGGAGGCCGCCAACGGGGTCTTTATTCAAGTCCCGTGGGCGTCCTCGTCTCGAGCACCCGTGGAGGGAGAGACCTTTGACGGAGAGGTTCTCGCCTCCGCGGGGTTAAAGGTTGTTGAAGCGCCCGGCGGTAGCGACGAGCCCGAAGAGGAGAAGCTCCTTCGCCGGCTTCTGGCCCTGTACCGGGCCAGGCAGGCGAAGCTGGAGTCTCGGGAAGCTCTCACCGCCAAGGCTGGAGCTGACTTGGAGAAGCGCGCCGCGGAGCTCCGCGCCGCCAACCAGGCGGCCCTCCGCCACTTAGCGGAGGAGCGCGAAGGGCTTGCCGAGGAGCAGCAAGCATTCCTCCTTGAGAAAGCTGAGGCCGAGGAGCAGCAGCGGCTGGCCGCCGAGGAGCTGTCCCGGCGAGAAGGAGCACTCAACCAGCGGAAGGTCGACCTCGACGCCCACGAGGACGACCTCACCGCCCGGGAGCAAGCCATTGGCGGGGCTCTGAAGGAGGCGAGGAGCGCTGCAGCCGCCGCAGAGACCGCCAAGAAAGATTTGGAAGCCAAGGTGGAGCAGCTGGAGTTGTACCTGAAGGCAAGCGAGGACAGAGTCACCGCGCTCAATGTGGAGCGGGAGAAAGATGCCCACACCAATTCTGATCTGCAGGTACGTCTCTCCAAGAAAGGCGACGATCTCACTGCCACCAAGGATTCCATTGCTGACTTAGAGTTGAAGGTCTCCACTCTGACTGATTCGCTCGACGCCGCCCGGGATCGCGAGACGAAGCTGAAGGACGAGCTCCGCAAGGAGCGGAACTTGGTGGAGAGCGCCGCCGTCTCAGCGAACAACTTCAGCCGTGCAGTGGAGCAATGGACTGAGGAGCTGGTCACCTCCGCCGCCAACATTGACGCGGAGATGATGGCGCTGAGGGCTGAGCATCTTGTGTATTCTCCGGACGAGAGTCTTCCCCACAGCGCCAAGCTAAGTCTGTTCTTCCGGGGAATTGCTCCGGCGCTTGCGCGGCTGCGAGAGAAGATCTCCGCGCAGCTGGCCGACGAGGCGCGTCGACTCTGCATGGGCACCCTGGAGCGCGTCTTGTCGAAGATCGTCTATCGCAACCCCGGCATCAACCTCGTCAACGTCCTCCGCACCTTGCCGCCCGATGCTGATCATGAAGCGTTGAAAGCGCAGGTTGCCCACACCGTCGCCAAGGTGGCCAAAATCACGAGGCGCGAAGGCGATCGCGTAGACTAGATTCCTTTGCTTCTGCATCCTTTGCCGCTGCCAATTAAACCATAGGTAGTAGTTGATTAGAACAGCGGCAAGCTATCTTTGTAATATACAATCTTATTTCGAGCTATCATTGCAGTGTTATCTCCCTTGCTTTTGATCCTTCACTTTGTATGCTTTTTACCCTACGCTTTTAGGGAACTTGCCGGCAAGGGGCCCTTGCCGCGAGCGCTGAGTGCTGGACTCTTAGCAGCCTGCTGGCAAAGACCTTGTCGGCAAGCAACCTTGCCGCAGCTAGTCACAGCTCACTTAGACTGCTGAACGAACTCGAAAACGAAGTAAGGGCGCGACACTTGTCACAGCTCACTTAAGCCGTTGAGCGTGCTCGAAACAGAGTAAGGGCGCGGCTAGCCACGGGTAGGTTCCTCCGCGCATAGGTTTTCCATACAAAGTGTGGTTGTTCAAGGAAGACAACTATTTTTTTTTAAAAATTTGAATGCTCAAACTTTGATAACTTAGCTTTTCATAGATTGTTTGCTTCCGACAAGTCTTCTCTTTCTTGAACTGCACTTGGTTCGCCCTCCATCTCCTTCCCCCCCGGCAAACTTGTGCGCGAGGAATATTCCTTCTGCTTAAGAGGGAAAGAAAAAGAGGAGGAAAAACAAGTATAGAGCTTCACGGCTCGTTAGTGCTTACCGGGGATGTGCGTTGCACAAGGTGCCAAACGATGCATGCAAATAACAAAGAAAAGCATGGAAATGGCAAATAGTGCGAAACACAAAAGCTTTACTGATGCACGGGATCTGCGCCCGGCTTTGTACAAAGGTTTACATGCGACAGCGGCAAGACTCGTACAAAAGGTGGTTGCCGGAGCGGATCACGGCAACCGTGCCTTATGGGTGAAACTTGCGAAGATGCTCTATGTTCCAGGAATTGCTCACCGGTAAGCCTTCTTCGGTCTCAAGGCGGACAGCTCCGGGCCTTGTGACTTGTCTCACCCGATAAGGGCCTTCCCACTTCGGCGTCAACTTGTTGGAATTCTTGGCGGACTGAACACGCCGAAGAACAAGGTCGCCTTCCTCGAGACTCCTGGCCTTGACCTTGCGGCTATGATAGCGACGCAAGGCTTGCTGGTATCGAGCAGCTCGTACAACAGCCTGGAGACGTTCCTCCTCGAGGAGCAATGCATCATCTTGTCGCAGTTGCTCTTGCTCGAGCTCATCATAAGCGAGCACTCGAGGAGATCCGTATACGAGTTCCGTGGGGATAACTGCCTCTGCTCCATAGACAAGAGCAAAGGGTGTCTGTCCGGTGGCTCGATTTAGCGTCGTCCTGATTGACCAAAGAGCCGCCGGCAACTCCTCTATCCAGTTTCTTCCGCACTTGCGCAACCTATCGAAGGTTCTTGTCTTGAGTCCGCGCAGCACTTCAGCATTGGCCCTCTCCGCTTGACCATTGCTCCTCGGGTGAGCAACAGAAGCGAAGCAGACCTTGGCGCCAAGGTCTTGGACGTACTGCATGAAGGTGCGGCTTGTAAACTGTGTGCCGTTGTCGGTGATGATCCTGTTAGGGATTCCGAAACGGCAAACAATCGATCTGAAGAACCTGACTACTGACTGTGCTGTCACCTTTCTCACCGGTTCCACTTCTGGCCACTTTGTGAACTTGTCGATTGCTACGTACAAGTACTCAAAGCCCCCGACTGCGCGGGGAAAGGGGCCGAGGATATCGAGCCCCCAGACCAAGAAGGGCCAGGACAAAGGAATCGTCTGGAGAGCTTGAGCTGGCTGGTGAATTTGCTTGGCATGGAACTGGCACGCTTCACACTTGGTTACTTGTGCAGTTGCATCTTGGAGGGCTTCTTGCCAGAAGAACCCTAGCCGGAACGCCTTCCCGGCAAGTGCCCTTGCGCCAATGTGGTGACCACATATGCCTCCATGTATCTCTGCCAACAGCTTCCGTCCATCTTCTCTGGAAATGCACTTCAACCTGACACCGTTGAGTCTTCTTCTGTACAGTTCATTGTCAACGAACTGGTACATACTTGACTGTCTGGTTATTTACTCTATCTCTTCTGGCTCATCGGGAAGTTCTCCAGTTTGCAGAAAACGGACGATCTGCTGTGCCCATGCCGGAGCCCGAGGCTCAACGGCAAGGACTAAAGGCTCGAGCGCTGCTGGGGGGACCTCAGCTTCTACGGCAAGAACCTGCGGCTCTGCCGGAGCTGATGGTCCCCCGGCAAGCCTCCCGGGGCAAGGCTTGTCGGGAACGCTTGCTTCAACTGTACAGACCCTTGGATCTGCAGGAGCAACTTGTTCCTCAGCATTTTGACTGTTGATCTTGGGGACCTTGGCGGCGGCTTCTGGAAGATCCGCCGGCAAGTAGTCGCCGGAGACCAATTTTCTCTTCTTGTTCTGCCCAACTGATGGTGTAACGGATGGTTGAGTTAACTTGAGCAGGAAGGTCCCTGGTTCCACAGGTAACTTCATTGCAGCACACTTTGAAAGGCCATCCGCAATATCATTCTGAGCTCTTGGGACGTGCTCCATTTGCAGACCTTCAAAGTGCTCTTCAAGCTTCCTCACTTCATCAACATAAGCCTCCATCAAAGGGCTCTGGTAACTCTTGTTCACTTGTCGGACCACCAACTGTGAATCTCCCCGCACAATCAACTTCTTGATCCCAAGCTCGGCTGCAATTCTGAGGCCGGCAAGCAAACCTTCATACTCAGCAGTATTGTTTGTCGCTTGTTCCTTGGGAAAGTGCATCTGGACAACATACTTGAGATGCTCTCCGGTGGGCGCTATGAGTACCACGCCGGCACCGGCGCCTTGCAGCGAGAAAGCACCATCGAAGTACATCATCCATTCGTTGCTCGCTTCTTGGACGGGGACGCTTGTCTCTGGGACTTCTTCATCCGGTGTTGGGGTCCATTCTGCTATAAATTCTGCCAAAGCTCTGCTCTGTATGGTTGAAGTACTCTCAAACTTGAGACCAAAGCTTGACAGCTCTAGTGCCCACTCGACGATCCTGCCTGTTGCTTCTGGATTCTGCAATATCCTCTTCAACGGAAAGCGAGTGACCACTGTTATCTCGTGTGCTTGGAAGTAATGGCGCAGCTTTCTTGAGGCCATGAGGAGGCCGAACAGCAACTTCTGCACTCCAGAGTATCTTGATCTAGCCCCCTGCAAGAGGGAACTTACAAAATACACTGGGCGCTGCACCATCTTCTTCCGCACTTCTCCTTGTTCCTGCGCAGACTTGTCCTTGTCGGGGCCAGAGCTTGTCGGTGGAGCCCCCTGCTTGTCGCTGGATTCGCTTGCCGGGGATGTGGGTTCCTCATCTGCCTCCCTCTCCGCTACCAACGCAGCACTAACCACTTGATTGGTTGCCGCTAGGTACAACAGCAACTTCTCTTGTGGCTTAGGTGCGACAAGTATTGGAGTGGAGGACAGGTATCCTTTCAAGTCTTGCAGCGCTGCCTCCGCTTCCGGAGTCCATTTCATAGGACCTGCCTTTTTCAAGATTTTGAAAAAAGGCAGGGCGCGTTCTGCAGACTTTGAAATGAACCTGCTGAGGGCAGCCACACAACCAGCAAGTCTTCTTACGTCCTTGACGCGCTTCGGGGCTTCAATTTGCTCGATGGCTTTTATCTTGTCGGGATTGGCTTCAATCCCCCTCTGGGACACAAAGAACCCGAGAAGCTTGCCGGAGGGGACTCCGAAGACGCACTTCTCGGGGTTCAACTTGAGCTGGATCTTGCGCAGGTTCTCAAAGGTTTCTTCCAGGTCTTGGATCAGGGTATCCTTGCTCTTGCTCTTGACCACTATGTCATCCATGTAGGCTTCTACATTTCTGTGTATCTGTGGCTCAAAAGCAGTGTGCACCACCCTTGCAAATGTGGAGCCTGCATTCTTCAATCCAAAGGGCATGCGTATGAAGCAATATGTGCCACATGGAGTAATGAATGCAGTCTTCTCTTCATCTTCCTTAGCCATGAATATCTGGTGATAACCTGAGTATGCATCAAGGAAGGAAAGCAGCTCACATCCGGCGGTGGAGTCAACAATCTGGTCAATACGCGGCAAGGGAAATGGATCCTTGGGACATGCTTTATTCACATCAGTGAAGTCTATACAAAGCCTCCATTTTCCATTGGCCTTGCGTACGACAACTGGATTGGCTAACCACGTAGGATGGATCACGCCTCTAACCAGGCCTGCTGCTTCTAGCTTCTTTATTTCTTCGGCGATGAATTCTTGGCGCTCCACGGCTTGCCTTCTGACCTTCTGCTTGACGGGCCGCGCGTGAGGACAAACAGCAAGCTTGTGCTCAATTACCTTCCTGGGAACGCCGAGGATGTCAGATGGTTGCCATGCAAACACATCGACATTCGCCCGCAGGAAGGCAACGAGCGCGCTTTCCTATTTGTCGTCGAGTGTAGCACTGATGGTGAAGATACCGCCAGTGCCATCCTCCTTGGCGGACACCTTCTTGGTTGCCGGTGGAGCTGCCATTCCTTTCTTGCACTTGCCGGTGGAGCTCGATGGTGCATCCTCGACGGCAGCGCAGCACTCCGAAGAGGTGCGTTTGCCGGAGTGGGCCCCAGAGCTCTTGCCGGACTTGGTCTTGGTCTTCCCCCCGGGAGCTTCAGCGGCAAGTGTGTTGCTCTCTGCTGCGGCTGCTGCATCCCGGTAGATCTTGTCGGCGCAGATAAGCGCGTCCTTCTTGTCGCTAGGGACAGAGATGACGCTTATCGGCCCCGGCATCTTGAGTATATTGTAGGCATAGTGGGAAGCTGCCATGAACTTGGCGAGGGCAGGACGTCCAAGTATCCCATTGTATGGCAATGGGATATCGGCAACATCAAACGTGATCCTCTCCGTCCTGAAGTTAAGCTCCCCGCCAAAGGTCACTGGCAGAGTAATCTTTCCTTTCGGCTTGCTCCTTCCCGGGTTGATCCCCTGGAACGACCCGGTTTCTTCGAGCTCGCCGTCTTGGATCTATAGCTTCTTGATCACAGCTGAGGAGATCAAGTTCAGGCCAGCCCCGCCGTCTACCAACATCTTGGTGACCTTGAGGTTGCGGATAGTTGGTGAGACCAACATCGGCAAGCACCCGACCGCTGTGGTGCGGTCAGGGTGGTCCTCAAGGTCAAAGATGATGGGCGTGCCGGACCACTTCAGTAGCCTGCGTGACTCGACGGGTGGCTCAGCTGCATTCACTTCCCGCACCCACTGCTTGAGTTGGCGGTGGGAAGTGTGCAGAGAGGCACCTCCGTCGACACACAGAACCTCTGTGGCCTTCTGGAACTCCTGCTCGCTGTTGTCTCCTTCTTCCATGTCGTCATCGTCGTCTTCTTCCTCATCCTTGTCGCGGCGCCGGGGAGGTCTGTCACCTTGCCGCTGCTTGGCCTTGCCGCGGTGTCCTCCCCGGCCATTGAACGGCCGCTTCTTGCTGGGTTCTCCTCCGCCTCCTTGGGCCTTCTCTTTGTCGCGACGCTCGTATTCAGCCTTCTGCTGCTCTACGAGGTACTCGACTCGTTTGCAGTTCTGAAGATCGTGGCCCTTGGTGCGGTGGATCTTACAGTATTGCTTGTCGAAGCCGTCCTGCTTGTCGGCTGCCGCTACAGGGGCAGGCTCCTTGCCGGAACCGCCAGCCTGTGTCTTCTTGGCGGGAGCCTCCTTGCCGGACTGCTCGACAACCAGCACCTCCTTGCTCTTCTTCTTTCTGTTGTTTCGCCGCCGGTTCTTTCTTGCCGGGGCGGCTTCTTCGCTGTCGCTTCCTCCTGCGCCAGCATCCTCTCCGGGGAGTCTCCTCCCCTCTTCGGCGCGCGCGCACTTGTCAGCCAGAGCGTAGAGCTCGCTGACATCCCGAATCTTGGTCATGGCCATCTCTTCCCTCATCCGGTGGTTACACACGTTCTGGTGGAACGCGCTGATAACCGCGGCAGGGTGGACGTCGGGAATGTTGTGTTGCACGCGGCTGAATCTCTGGATGTACTTGCGCAGGGATTCTCCCTCCTTCTGGGCTAGGATGTGGAGATCGCTCTCCTGGCCGTGGGGTTTGTGGCCGCCCGTGAAGGCGCCAACAAACTGGTGGCACAGATCCGCCCACGAAGAAATGGAGCTCTCCGGCAAGTGCATAAGCCAAGACCGGACGTTTGGCTTAAGCACTAGCGGGAAGTAGTTGGCTAGTATTTTCTCGTCGCGTCCCCCGGCAGCCTGCACCGCGATGGTGTAGATGCTGAGGAACTCCGAGGGGTGCGCCTTGCCGTCGTACTTCTCGGGTACGTCGGGCTTGAAGTTCTTCATGCTGGGCCACTGGACTTGCCGCAGCTCACGGGTGAACGCAGGGCAACCTGCCGCGTACGGCAAGTCGCCTGGTTCACCGGGCGCGTGCGCGTCGACAGCGGTCCCAGCGCGTTGATCCGATAGTCTTCGGGCTTCTCGTCGACGCTCGATGCGAGTCCGAGCGTCCTCTTGCCGCCTGTCGTCTAGGACTTGGCGCTGATCGCGGCGAGCCCGCGGGTCCGACGACGCCGTGGAGTCGTCGTCGACGTTGATCCGGTGGGGCGGCGATTTCTGCTTCCGCGGCGGGGAGTGTACGGTAGTCGCACCCCCGGCGGTCTTGTTGCCATCGGCCTTCGCCTGGTCGACTTGCCGTGGCCGCGAAGTTGCCGGCTGCTGCGGCGTGTCGTTGTTGGCGAATGCGACGAGGCTCTGGATCATCGCCCTCCAGTCTTCGGCCTTGTCTGCCGCCGGAGGGAAATCGAGGAGCAGCTGTGCTCTTGCTAGAGCTTCTGCTGGAGAGGAGGGGAATGGCGGCGAGCGGTGCGAGGAGCGGGACACGCTCGGACTTCTAACAGCGTTAGAAGGAGCACGTTCCCGCCCCGGCGATCGCGCCTTGCTCGTACCAGCTTGCTGGCCTTGAGCATCTCGTGATCCTCCGGCTTGGCTACGCCCCAACAAGCGTATGGTACCTCCAGTACCACGCCGCTGCGGGTCTTGTACCTCCCGAGAGAGACGTGGCGCGTCCACGGACACCGAGGCCTTGGAATTCGCCCGGTCGTCCGTCTTGTCCTTGGACTTGGTGGCGCTGTGAGTTTCCTCGCCGGCGACCACCCTTCCGTCGGCGTCTCCTCCACCAACCGTTGGTTCTGGTGGCGGTGGAATCGACGCGGACGGGCCTCCGACCTCCGAAGCCTTCTTCTTCGGAGGCATGTTGTTGTAGCTGATGAAGTTGATGAAGTTGGAGAGGTTGATGAAGAATGCGCCCGCGTGAGCGCCGGATCAGGTTTGCACAACCTCGACGCCCCCTACCTGGCGCGCCAAAGATGTCGGGGGAAACTGTCCTCCCACGAGCACCTATGGGACCGGAGCCCCTTCTACGTTGCGGTAAGGGAGCGGAGGGAGCACGGAGAGCAGATCGAGGAACACACGCGGGCAGTTTTACCCAGGTTCGGGCCGCGCGGACGCGTAAAACCCTACTCCTGCCTTAGGTTGTATTGAGTTCTTGAGCTCGGGAGCTTGAAGAGCTACAGTACTAGCTACACCGAGCGAGAGAGTTGTCTATGTTTCGAACCCTTTCTACGTTGTGCATGGGCCTCCTTTTATAGCTCAAGGGGTCACCGACAGGTGTCAACGTAGAGGAGGGTAAAAGTGTAATTTTGATGGTAGTTGTAACAGTGCGTGAACAGTGTATGAATAGTGGATGAACAGTGGTCTTCACCTAACCTTGACAGTGGGGGACAAGGGCATTAAATGCCCGTCACCGTCGACCCCAAAAGTGTCCGCCCATGCTTCTCCGTTCGCCACGGCGGTAGCCTCGTCACCGTGGCTTGCCACCGTGTCCCCCAGGCTGCACAGCCATCCGCCACGCGTCCCTGGAAGGGCCCCAGGGCGACGCGTGGGCCGATGAGCTGGAGCGCGGGCACACAGCGCAGGCTTCCCCGGCAAACGCCTTGCCGGGGTCTTGATCTTGCCGGGCCCGGAAGCTTGTCGCTCTCCGGGTCCTGCCGGGGCGCAAGGTGCGCCGAGGCATCTTTTGAGATATGCATTCCTTGGCTTTCCTGGCAAGCTCCTCTTGCCAGGGTCTTGTGTTTAAGTGATAACCTTGAGCCTGGTGCGGCCTTCCCGGCAAGCTCCTCTTGCCGGGGCCTTGATCTTCTGACTTGTATACTTTGTTCTTGAATGGCTTCGTAAGGACCAGAAAAAGGTTTCCGGCGAGCATGCGGTAAACCCTGCCGCGGGAAGCTGCTACTGCCCGTGCACAAGTTGGGGTACTAAGGTACCCCTATCTTAGTACACCGACACTTGCTCAGTTCTCTTAGGGTGGCCCTCAGGATACAGAGGTTCCTGAGTCATTTTACCCCCTCTAGTCACAACTCTAACATCGTTATCATTTTTCTTACTATTTAATTCATTGAGAAAATCATTTTGTGCTTTAAGTACTTGTTCTACTTGAGTGGTGAGCATAGAAGCATGTTTACTAATGAGTTTAAGTTCACCTTTAACTCTAGACATATAATCACTCAAGTGTCGAATCATATAAGCATTATGTTTCAATTGTCTACCAACATAAGCATTGAAATTTTCTTGTTTAGCAATAAAATTGTCAAACTCATCTAAGCATTGGCTAGCAGACTTATAACGAGGAATATCACCTTCATCAAATCTATAGACAGAATTTACCTTTACTACATGTGTCGGGTTATCAAGACCATGTATTTCTTCAATAGGTGGTAAATTCTTAACATCTTACCTTTTTATTTCATAGATTTCTTTGCCTCTTGCATATCTTCAGGACTGAGAAATAGAATACCCCTTTTCTTCGGAGTTGGCTTAGGAGTTGGTTCAGGAAGTGTCCAATTATTTTCATTACTCAACATATTATTTAATAGCAATTCAGCTTGATCAACGGTTCTTTCCCTGAAAATAAAACCAACACAACTATCTAGGTGGTCTCACGAAGCATCGGTTAGTCCATTATAAAAGATATCAAGTACTTCATTTTTCTTAAGAGGATGATCATGCAAAGCATTAAGTAATCGGAGAAGCCTCCCCCAAGCTTGTGGGATTTCTCTTCTTTAATTTGCACAAAATTATATATTTCCCTTAAGGCAGCTTATTTCTTATGAGCGGGAAAATATTTAGCAGAAAAGTAATAAATCATATCCCGGGGACTACGCACACAACCAGGATCAAGAGAATTAAACCATGTTTTAGCATCACCCTTCAAGGAGAATGGAAACAACTTAAGGATATAGTAGTAACAAAATTTTTCCTCATTGGTGAATACGGTGGCTATATCATTCAGTTTAGTAAGATGTGCCACAACAGTTTCAGGTTCATATCCATGGAAAGGATCAGATTCAACCAAAGTAATTAACTCAGGATCGATAGAGAAATCATAATCCTTATCAGAAATACAGATTGGTGAAGTAGCAAAAGCAGGGTCATATTTCATTCTAGCATTCAAAGACTTTTCTTTCAGTTTGGCTAACAGTTTCTTAAGATCATACCTATCATTGCAAGCTAAAAGATCTCTAGCTATTTCTTCATCCATAACATAACCCTCAGGAACAATATTCAATTCATATCTAGGGGGAGAATCTTCATCATCACTTTCATCAACATTATCAGTTTCAATAATTTCATTCTCTCTAGCCCCAGCAATTTGTTCATCAAGAAATTCACCTAGTGGCACAATATTATCAAGCATAGAAGTAGTTTCATCATAAGTATCATGCATAGCAGAAGTGGCATCATCAAGAAATTGCGACATATTAGATTCAATAGCAGGTGTAGGTGTCGCAAATTTAGTCATAACAGAAGGTGAATCAAAAGTGCAGAGCTAGATGGCAGTTCCTTACCTCCCCTCGTAGTTGAGGGAAAGATCTTGGTTTTTTCGTCTCTCAAGTTCTTCATAGTGATCAACAAATATAAATCCCAAGTGACTGAAATAATATAGCTGTGCTCCTCGGCAACGGCGCGAGAAAATAGTTTTGATAACCCACAAGTATAGGGGATCGCAATAGTTTTCGAGGGTAGAATATTCAACCCAAATTTATTGATTCGACACAAGGGGAGCCAAAGAATATTTTCAAGCATTAGCAGTTGAGTTGTCAATTCAACCACACCTGAAAGACTTAGTATCTGCAGCAAAGTATTTAGTAGCAAAGTAGTATGGAAGTAACGGTAACGGTGGCAAAAGTAACAGTAGCAGTTTTGTAGTGATTGTAACAGTAGCAGCGGAAAAGTAACTAAGCAAAGATCAATATGTGAAAAGCTCATGGGCATGGGATCAGTGATGGATAATTATGTCGGATGCGATTCCTCTTGTAGTAGTTATAACATAGGGTGACACAGAACTAGCTCCAGTTCATTAATGTAATGTAGGCATGTATTCCAAATATAGTCATACGTGCTTATGGGAAAGAACTTGCATGGCATCTTTTGTCCTACCCTCCCGTGGCAGCGGGGTCCTATTGGAAACTAAGGGATATTAAGGCCTCCTTTTAATAGAGTACCGGACTAAAGCATTAACACTTAGTGAAAACATGAACTCCTCAAACTATGGTCATCACCAGGAGTGGTCCCAATTATTGTCACTTCAGGGTTGCCGGATCATAACACATAGTAGGTGACTATTGACTTGCAAGATAGGATCAAGAACTCACATATATTCATGAAAACATAATAGGTTCAGATCTGAAATCATGGCACTTGGGCCCTAGTAACAAGCATTAAGCATGGAAAAGTCATAGCAACATCAATCTTAGAACATAATGGATACTAGGGATCAAACCCTAACAAAACTAACTCGATTACATGGTAAATCTCATCCAACCCATCACCGTCCAGCAAGCCGACGATGCGATTACTCACGCACGGCAGTGAGCATCATGAAATTGGTGATGGAGGAAGGTTGATGATGACGACGACGACGATCTCCACTCTCCGGAGCCCTGAACAGACTCCAGATCAGCCCTCCCGAGAGAGATTAGGGCTTGGCGGCGGCTCTGTATTATAAAACGCGATGATTCCTTCTCTCTAATTTTTTTTCTCCCCGAACGTGAATATATTGAGTTGGGGTTGAGGTTGGTGGAGCATCAGGGGGCCCATGAGACAAGGGGGCGCGACCAGGGGCGGTGGGCGCACCCCCACCCTCGTGGACAGGGTGTGCCCCTGGTCTTGATTCTTTCGCCAGTATTTTTTATATATTCCTAAAATAATCTTCGTTGATTGTCACGTCATTCCGAGAACTTTTATTTCTGCACAAAAATAACACCATGGCAGTTCTGCTGAAAACAGCGTCAGTCCGGGTTAGTTCCATTCAAATCATGCAAGTTTGAGTCGAAAACAAGGGCAAAAGTGTTTGGAAAAGTAGATACGTTGGAGACGTATCAACTCCCTGATACGGCCATTTTGCATCAAGCTTTTATGTTGATATTTATTGTACTATGGGCTGTTATTGCACGTTATGTCACAGTACTTATGCCTTTTCTCTCTTATTTTACAAGGTTTACAGGAAGAGGGAGAATGCCGGCAGTTGGAATTCTGGGCTGGAATAGGAGCAAACATTGGAGACCTATTCAGCACAACTTAAAAAGCTCTGAAACTCCACGAAACACTATTTTAGAAAATATAAAAAATATCTAGCGAAAGAGATCTGCCAGGGGGGCCACCAACTGTCCACGAGGGTGGGGGGGGGGGGCGCCCCCTGCCTCGTGGGCCAGCCGGTGACCCCCCGATGCCCATCTTCTCCTATATGAGGTGTTTTGACCTGGAAAAAATCATAACGAGGGTTTTGGGACCAGACGCCACCGTCTCGAGGCGGAACCTTGGCAAAACCAATCTAGGGCTCCGACGGAGCTGTTCTACCGGGGATACTTCCCTCCGGGAGGGGGAAATCGTCACCGCCATCATCACCAACAACTCTCTCATCTTGGGGAGGGTTATCTTCATCAACATCTTCACCAGCACCATCTCCTCTCAAACCCTAGTTCATTTCTTGTATCGAATCTTTGTATCAAAACCTCAAATTGGTACCTGTAGGTTGCTGGTAGTGTTGATGACTCCTTGTACTTGATGCTAGTTGGTTTCCTTGGTAGAAGATCATATGTTCAGATCCATTATGTATATTAATACTCCTCTGATCATGAACAATAATATGTCTTGTGAGTAGTTACGTTTGTTCCTGAGGACATGGGAGAAGTCTTGCTATAAGTAGTCATGTAAATTTGGTATTCGTTCGATATTTTGATGAGATGTATGTTGTCTCTCCTCAAGTGGTGTCATGTGAACATCGACTACATGACACTTCACCATTGTTTGGGCCTAGAGGAGGGCATTGGGAAGTAATAAGTAGATGATGGGTTGCTAGAGTGACAGAAGCTTAAACCCTAGTTTATGCGTTGCTTCGTAAGGGGCTGATTTGGATCCACTTGTTTCATGCTATGGTTAGGTTTACCTTAATACTTAGGCTGCTTGCAATATAGGATAATCATAAGTGGGATGCTTGTCCAAGTAAGGGCAGCACCCAAGCACCGGTCCACCCACATACCAAATAATCAAAGTAAGGAACGTGAATCATATGAACGTGATGAAAACTAGCTTGACGATAATTCCCATGTGTCCTCGGGAGCGCTTTCCTTCATATAAGAGTTTGTCCAGGCTTGTCCTTTGCTACAAAAAGGATTGGGCCATATTGCTGCACCTTATTTACTTTTACTATTTGTCACTTGCTACCAATTACCTTATCACAAAACTATCTGTTTCCAATAATTTCAGTGCTTGCAGAAAATACCTTACTAAAAACTACCTATGATTTCCTTCTGCTCCTCGTTGGGTTCGACACTCTTACTTATCGAAAGGACACTCGATAGATCCCCTACACTTGTGGGTCATCAAGACTCTTTTCTGGTGCCGTTACCGGGGAGTGAAGCGCCTTTGGTAAGGAAAAATTTATATAGTGTGCTGAAATTTACTGTCACTTGTTACTATGGCTCATAATCCTTTGAGGGGCTTGTTCGGGGTATCTTCACCTCGACCAGTAGAGCAAAGAGTTTCTCCTCAACCTACTGAACCTACTGTAAATGTTTGCTTTGAAATTCCTTCGGGTATGATAGAGAAACTGCTAGCTAATCCCTTTACAGGAGATGGAACACTGCATCCCGTTTTGCACCTAATCTATGTGAATGAAGTTTGTGGATTATTTAAGCTTGCAGGTATGCCCGAGGATGTTATCAATAAGAAGGTCTTCCCTTTATCTTTGAAGGGAGATGCATTGACATGGTTTAGGCTATGCGATGATATTGGATCATGGAACTATAATCGATTGAAGTTGGAATTTCATCAGAAGTTCTATCCTATGCATCAGGTTCATCATGATCGTAATTATATATATATATATTTTGGCCTCACGAAGGAGAAAGTATCGCTCAAGCTTGGGGGAGGCTTAAGTCAATGTTATATTCATGCCCCAATCATGAGCTCTCAAGGGAAATGATCATTCAAAATTTTTATGCTCGACTTTCTCTCGATGATCGCTCCATGCTCGATACTTCTTGTACTGGTTCTTTTATGATGAAGACTATTGAATTCAAATGGGATTTATTGGAAAGAATTAAATGCAACTCTGAAGATTGGGACCTCGACGAAGGTAAGGAGTCATGTATGACCCCTAAGTTTGATTGTGTTAAATCTTTTATGGATACCGATGTTTTCTGTGAATTTAGCACTAAATATGGACTTGACTCTAAGATAGTAGCTTCTTTCTGTGAATCATTTGCTACTCATGTTGATCTCCCTAAGGAGAAGAGGTTTAAATACCATCCTCCCATTGAAGTAAAAGTAGTTGAACCTGTTAAAGTTGAAGAAAAGACTATCACTTATAATGTTGATCCTATTGTTCCCACTACTTATATTGAGAAACCGCCTTTCCCTGTTAAGATAAAGGATCATGCTAAAGCTTCAACTGTGGTTCGTAAGAGTTATACCAGAACACCTACACCCTCTGAGCAAATTAAAGTTGAACCTAGTGTTGCTATGGTTAAAGATCTCTTGGTTGAAAATTTAGAGGGAGATGTTATTTACCTCCAAGAGGAAGCTGCTAGAATCGCCAAACCCGATACTAGGAATAAACATAGACTTGTTATATGCATGCCTGTTATTTATGTTAAAATAGGAGATAATTGCTATCATGGTTTATGTGACGTAGGTGCTAGTGCGAGTATAATACCTCATTCCTTATATAAATAAATTATGCACGATATTGCATCCACTGAGTTAGAAGGGATTGATGTTACTATTAAACTTGCTAATAGAGACACTATTAGCCCAGTTGGGATTGTTAGAGATGTTGAAGTCTTGTGTGGGAAGGTTAAATACCCTGCTGATTTTCTTATTCTTAGTTCCCCACAAGATGATTTTTCCCCATTATATTTGGTAGACCCTTCTTGACTATTGTTAATGCTAAGATAGACTGCGTAAAATATATTGTCACTTTTGGGTTAGGGGATATGTCTCATGATTTTAACTTTGCTAAATTTCGTAGACAACCCCGTGATAATGAATTGCCTAGTAAGGGTGAAATTATTGGTCTTGCTTCTATTGATGTGCCTCCTAATGATCCTTTAGAACAATATCTGCTAGACCATGAAAATGATATGTATATGAATGAGAGAAGGGAAATAGATGAAGTATTCTTTAAATAGGGACCCTTATTGAAAAACAACTTGCCTGTTGAAATTCTAAGGGATCCTCCTCCACCCAAGGGTGATCACGTGTTTGAACTTAAACCATTACCTGATACTCCTAAGTATGTTTATCTCGATGAAAAGAAGATATATCCTGTTATTATTAGTGCTAACCTTTCAGAACAGGAAGAAGAAAAATTATTGAAAACTCTGAAGAAGCACAGTGCTGCTATTGGATATACTCTGGATGATCTTAAGGGCATTAGTCCCATGTTATGCCAACACAAGATAAAGTTGGAAGAGGACGCCAAACCGGTTATCGATCATCAACGACGGTTAAATCCTAAGATGAAAGAAGTGGTAAGGAAGGAAATACTGAAGCTTCTAGAGGCAGGTATAATTTATCCAGTTGTTGATAGCCAATGGGTAAGTCCTGTCCATTGTGTCCCTAAGAAGGGAGGTATGACTGTTGTTCCTAATGATAAATATGAATTGATCCCGCAAAGAATTGTTACAGGTTATAGGATGGTAATTGATTTCCGCAAATTAAATAAAGCCACTAAGAAAGATCATTACCCTTTGCCTTTTATCGATCAAATTCTAGAAAGGTTATCCAAACATGCTCATTTTTGCTTTCTAGATGGTTACCCAGGTTTCTCTCAAATACCTGTGTCAAAGGGGGATCAAGAAAAGACCATTTTTACTTGTCCCTTCGGTACCTTTGCTTATAGGTGTATGCCTTTTGGTTTATGTAATGCACCTGCTACCTTTCAAAGATGCATGATGGCTATATTCTCTGATTTCTGTGAAAAGATTGTTGAGGTTTTCACGGATGATTTTTCCGTTTACGGAACTTCTTTTGATGATTGCTTGAGCAACCTTGATTGAGTTTTGCAGATATGTGAAGAAACTAATCTTGTCTTGAATTGGGAAAAGTGCCACTTTATGGTTAATGAAGGCATTGTCTTGGGGCATAAAATTTCTGAAAGAGGTATTGAAGTTGATAAAGCTAAAGTTGACGCTATTGAAAAGATGCCGTGTCCCAAGGACATCAAAGGTATAAGAAGTTTCCTTGGTCATGCCGGGTTTTATAGGAGGTTCATTAAGGACTTCTCCAAAATCTCTAGGCCCCTGTCTAATCTCTTACAAAAAGATGTTCCTTTTGTCTTTGATGATGATTGTGTAGAAGCATTTGAAATACTTAAGAAAGCATTGATCTCTGCACCTATTGTCCAGCCTCCTGACTGGAATTTACCCTTTGAGATTATGTGCGATGCTAGTGACTATGATGTAGGTGTTATTCTAGGACAAAGAGTTGATAAGAAATTGAATGTTATCCAATATGCTAGTAAAACCCTAGACAGTGCCCAGAGAAATTATGCTACTACTCAGAAGGAGTTTTTAGCAGTCGTATTTGCTTGTGATAAGTTTAAACCTTATATTGTTGATTCTAAAGTAACTATTCACACTGATCATGCTGCTATCAAATACCTTATGGAAAAGAAAGATGCTAAGGCTAGACTTATTAGGTGGGTTCTCTGTAACGCCCGGATAATTAAGCTACAGTAATACTCTGCTAATGATGCCACGTCATCGTTTTTACTGTTGCTAAAAGTCACTTTGGTTCAAACCGGTTCGAATTCAAAATTTAAAATAAAGCCAAACAAATAAAGTTTTCAAAGGACAAAACTAAAATGTGCAAAGTATGCCAAATATTCAGTTGGTAATATTGGTGGTGGCCCAACACTTTTGTAAAGTGTTTAAATCCCTCTTTGTGATTATATCGGTGGCTTAAGTGATCATTTAAATGCCCTATATATTTTCTAAAAATGTTAAACTATTTTATTTGCGTGTGAAACTTTATGTGACATAGGGTTAAACTAAAACACAAAATTAGGTGTTGGTCTCATATTTTTACTTAAACTAAAATCATGTGGGAATTAAGTAAAGTTAATAAACAGAAAAGTTAAAAGAAAAGAAATCAAAACATAAATAAAAGAAAAGGCCTCACCCCTCCCCTGGGCTTTGGCCCAACTAGCCACTAGGCCGGCCCAAACCCCCCTCGGGCTATAACCCCTGCGCCCCTGCACACCGAACCCTAACCCCCTCCCGTATCCCCTCGACCTCCCCCACTCTTCCCACGACGCTGGCTGCGCCCCCCCGCCCGATCCAGATCGGGGGCAACAACCGCGCCCCGCCACCCGTCATCGATGCTGCCCCGACCCCGACGTCTTCGCCACCACGCCGGACTGCCACGCATCCCCGCCTCTACCTCGTCGGCTTCGTCGAGCCTCGCCGCCCCCGTGCCTCTACAGCCGCCGGTGAGGCCCTGGGCCTCCGCCTCCCTTTCCCGACCCCCGTCGCCCGTCCCGATCACCGGCGCTCGCCGCGGCTGCCGCCCACTTGCGCACCACCCCCTCCCCGTCCGAGCCACGCCGCGCCTCCGGCCGGCCCTCGCCCAGCCGCCGTGGCCTCCCCACCTCCACCTCGCTCTAGCCGCGCCGCCGCCTCCGGCCGCCGCTGCGCACCACCCCCTCCCCGTCCGAGCCACGCCGCGCCTCCGGCCGGCCCTCGCCCAGCCGCCGGCCACCCAGCATCGCCTCCTCTCCACTGACCGCCTGGCGGTCTCCACCGCCGCCGGTGGCCTCGCCCCGCCGTGCTGCCCGCCGGCTGGCGCCGTGGCCGCCGGCGCACTCCGGTGCCCAGTGCCGCGCCGGCACCTCGCTGGCCTCGTCAAGGCTACGGCCTCGCCCGGGGCATCGAACCCCTCGGGCACGAGCGCCCAGCGCCCGTTACGCCCGGCGCCCGCTAAGGCCCCTGTGCCTATGGCTTGTGGGGCCCGCCCCCTTTAAAAGAAGAATTAAAAAAAATGTTATAAAAAATATATTAATTAATTAATTAATTGTTTAATTAACTTAATTAATTAGGTTTAACTAAACTAATTAATTAGATTAGTTAACTAAACTGTAGTTAGTTAAAATGTGCCTATGACAGGGGGGCCCCACCCCCTGTTGACCAGTCAAACGTTGACTGGTCAACTGGGACCCCCTGGCCCACCTGTCAGCCTCTGGTACACTTCTGTGTACACAGAGCTGGGTACCCTTAGCAATTTATTATTTAATTTCGAATTAATAATAATTTCAGAATATTATTAAAACTTTGAAAAATCATATAAAATAATCCGTAACTCGGATGAAAAAGATTTATATATGAAAATCGCTCAGAATTTCGAGACGAATCCGAATACGTGGTCCGTTCATCCACCACACATCCCTAGCATACCGAACATGGAACTTTTCCCCTCCGGTTCGCCTGTCCGAAAATGCCTAACACCGGGAATGCTTTCCCGGGTGTTTTCCCCCTTCGCCGGTATCGTGTAGTACTGCGTTAGAACACGCCTTGTACCGCTTATTGTCATGTCATGCAACTGTGTGCTATGTATTTATTGTTTCTTCCCCCCTCTTCTCCCCGGTAGACCCCGAGACTCCTGTTGATGCCCTGGTGATCGACTACGTCGACAACGACATTCCTTCCGTTTCAGCAGAGCTTCCAGGCAAGCCCCCCCTTTGATCATCCCGATATCGCCCATTCCATTCTTCCCTATGCTTGCATTAGAATTTTGCTACTGTTATTGTTTGATCCTATTCTGATGCATAGCCTGCTTTTGTACCTGCTATTGTTACCTACCTGCTATGCTAAACTGCTTAGTACAGGTTGGCTAGTGATCCATCAGTGACCCCACCTTGTCCCTGTTGCCCCTGCTTCATCATCGACTACTCGAGCAACGTGATCGAAGTCCGAAGCCCGACTGTCCTTGTTACCCCTGATTCATCATCGACGACTCGAGCAACGTGATCGAAGATCGGAGCCCGACACTTCACATCACATCACACCCCCTTTGTTGCTCGACTCTGCAGAGGTACTATCGGGTGCCGAGGGTGAAACCTCGTAACGCACTCATGATGATAACTCTGTAGTATAGCTATCCGGTCGTGGTCATCGAGGGTGATTCCTCTTTCTCCATTCCCGATACGACTCTGTCGTCCAACCCCTCAAGTGTGAACCTCGGGGGTGATTCCTCATAGTTCGCCTTGACGGACACATCGAGTGGAATTCGTCGGGGGTGATTCCTCGGGTTTTCCACCTTGATGTTTTGGACACACAGTTACATGGACTTTACTTGATACCTTTGTGAAAGGCGGGCGGGCCCGGAGAGCACCCGCGGGAGTTGTTACGGTGGCGGCTGGCTGTTTAGCGGTATCACCCAGGAGGGGTGATAGCTCCGGACTTGTCCCGACAGCCGTCACTTCTGTCAATAATGCACTAACAGATTTGGGTATTTGTTCTGAGTTGGCCTCTGGCCTTTACGCACTAACCGCCACGCGAGAATAGTTATGGGCCTCGGCGTCGTGGTATCAGCCGAAGCTTTGTCAGACGTCCAGTTCAGCATTGCGGCACGGCCTGGTCGGCGCCCCAGTGGAGGTGGCCTGGATCGCCCTGCGCGCAATGATCCGGAGTGCAACGGGCGATGGCCCATGACCCCGGAGCGCTTAGGATGTAGACCGGTAGGGACCTCTCTGCTGAGCCTAGGTAGGGCTGCGACGTGTTGATCTTCCGAGGCCGGGCATTGACACAGAAAGGTGTGTCCGGCCAGAGATGATCGAGCGTGAGGGTAACATGGTGCACCCCTGCAGGGAAGTTATCTATTCGAATAGCCGTGTCCACGGTAACGGACGTTCAGTCTTATATCCTGATCTATTATAACTACAAATGGATACTTGAGATATGTGTTGGATATGTGGCTGCGAGATTACTTTCTCGCAGGGAGTCGAGGAAGGATCTCTAGGCCGTTAATACTACAACATGCTTGTTAATTATAAAATGCTATTCTGTATTTCCTTCTACTGCTGCAAGATGGTGATTTCCAGAAGATGCTTGAAGATGCTAGTCTTCGATAGGCTAGGCTTTTCCCCTCCTCTTCTGGCATTCTGCAGTTCAGTCCACATATACAACTTTTCCTTTGATACTGATGCATACTTAGTATAGATCTGATGCTTGCGAGTACTTTGGATGAGTACTCACGGTTGCTTTGCTCCCCCTTTTCCCCCCTCTTTCTTCTTTCTGGTTGTTGCAACCAGATGGCGGATCCCAGGAGCCAGATGCCACCCCAGTCGACTATTACTACTACCCCGACGGAGCCTACTACTATGTGGAGACAGCTGACGACCAGGAGTAGTTAGGAGGTCCCAGGCAGGAGGCCTTGCCTTTTCGATCGTTGATGTTTGTGCTAGCCTTCTTAAGGCAAAACTTGTTTAACTTATGTCTGTACTCAGATATTGTTGCTTCCGCTAACTCTGTTGCTTTCGAGCTTCTGTATTCGAGCCCTCGAGGCCCCTGGCCTGTAATATGAAGCTTGTATTATTTTAATTTGTGTCTAGAGTTGTGTTGTGATATCTTCCCGTGAGTCCCTGATCTTGGTCGTACACATTTGCGTGCATGATTAGTGTACGGGCAAATCGGGGGCGTCACAAGTTGGTATCAGAGCCGACTGCCTGTAGGATCCCCCTTTCCAACTCCTTGGCCGAAGTTGAGTCTAGTCTTTGAAAAACTGTTTTACTAACATGGCTGTGTGGCTTACGGGCCCACGTCGTCAATTGGGTGGTATTAGGATCTTTTACTCCTCGATCTTTACTCCGGGACTCTGAACTCTCTTCTATTCGGGTTAAACGATTTTACTAACTCAAACATTAGGATCCCGTGACCACATTCACCCCAAAGATGGATATAGCCATAGTTTTCCTTAGTATAGTAGTTTTGAATAGTGCACACTATGTCCTGTTGTCTACATCGATGCATTCATAGTGTTTCCTTCACTATGCAAGTTTCATCATGAATGGTCACTAGTTTTAGCAAATGGTCATTGCTAAACTACTCCCTGTTACATTTTAGCAGGATGGCTGACGATCCACCACCTCCACCCTATATTGCCGCAATGATGCAGCAGTTTGAACTGAATTGTCAGTTTATGACTGGAGTAATGGCTCAGCTTCCAAACCAGAATGTTCATCAACAGCTTGCCCCAATAACACTGCCAGAATTTGTGCGCCTGAACCCGTCCATTTTCCGCAACTCCACCAATCCTATGGATGCCGATGATTGGCTTCGTGACATCCAGTTTGAGATGAAGTCAGCTAATGTTGCCCCTGCCAGATACGTCACCTTTGCGACATTTCACTTGAAGGGTCCAGCTGCCCAATGGTGGGAAAGCCACATGGGTATGTTGCCTCCAGAAACGGTAACCACTTGGCAGGAATTTCAGTTAGCCTTCCGTGCACGTTACATTCCTCAAGGTCTGATGGACCAGAAGAAGAAGGAGTTTCGCAAACTCTCACAGGGCACAATGACTATGGACGAATATCAGAGGGAATTCCTTGAATTATCCCGCTATGCTAAGGATGACGTCGACACTGACGCTCGTAAGCAGGAGAAATTCCGTGAAGGATTGCGTCCCGATATAAAGCTCGCTCTTGTTGCTCATGATTGCGTAGACTTTGCGACGCTTGTCAGCCAAGCTTTTCGAACTGAAACTGGTCTGACCGAGTACCAGGAGTCGCTCAAGCGTACTAGAGATGTAGGCCCATCCTCGGGCCAGCTTTCTCAGAAACGTCGAGTCTGGATCCCACACAATGTTCATCACCGACCTGCTCCGACACCAAGGCCGTCTTATGTTGCACCTCGTCTGCCTCCGCCGCCGAGTCAACTAACTATTCAGGGTGGACAATCCAATAATGTGGCTCCTCCCCATAATGATGGCTTATGCCGCAAGTGTGGACAACCAGGGCACCTTCCTATCAACTGTCGCACGGGTCAGCCGCAAAATACTCCACGTCCTCATGTTGGTCGTAAGAAGGGCCGTCGAACCCATAAGACCGGAAGTTGTAGTGCCGGACCACCTGCTATGACTAGTGGTCAAGTCACCCATGTCAAGATTGAAGAAGCTCATGAGTCCCCAAAAATCGTGATGGGTACCCTTCGCGTTAATTCGGTGCCAGCTTCTGTTCTCTTTGATTCAGGAGCATCGCATGCTTTCGTGTCCCAACAATTTGCTCGACTACATGGGTTAGATATGGAAAATTTGCCCATTCCTTTGGCAATTCAATCTCCAGGGTCCAAGTGGCAAACCACAATGTTATGCCCTCGCAACCAAATCGAAATTGGAGGCTTACTTTTTCCGGCTTCTCTCATTGTGCTCGGACCTTCCAATATAGACATCATTCTTGGTATGGATTGGTTGACAGCCCATAATGCTTTGATTGACTGTGCTGCCAAGACAGTCCAACTCACTCACCCTTCTGGCCAAACAGTCCAATACTCAACCCAAACAATGCAGGATGCCGAGAATCAGATATATGTTCTGAATGCATTGAATGCTTCACCTCTGGAAGGAATAGAGAACATTCCAGTCGTTCGTGATTTCGAAGATGTCTTTCCAGAAGAACTTCCAGGAATACCCCCTGCTAGAGCTGTTGAATTCATCATAGACTTGAAGCCGGGTACTACTCCTATTGCCAAGCGGCCATACAAGATGCCGCCTCATGAACTCCTTGAGCTTAAGGAGGAAATCGACACTTCACTTCGTCAGGGTTTTATCCGTCCAAGTTCATCTGCTTGGGGAGCACCTTCTCTCTTTGTCAGGAAAAAGGATGGTACAAATCATTTGGTCCAAGATTACCGACCTATCAACCAGGCAACAATTCAGAACAAGTATCCGCTTCCCAGAATCAACGATCTGTATGATCAACTTGCTGGCTCCTCAGTATTCTCTAAACTTGATTTGAGGTTGGGTTACCACCAGATTCGGGTTCGTGAAGAGGATATTCCCAAGACCGCATTCGTTACTCGATATGGTTCATACGAGTACACCGTCATGTCTTTCGGCTTGACCAATGCTCCAGCAACGTTCTCCCGATTAATGAACTATATATTCATGGAATACCTCGATAAGTTTGTCGTGGTTTATCTGGATGATATCCTTGTATATTCCAAGAACAAAGAAGAACATGCTGAACATCTTCGTCTTGTTCTGGAAAAGCTTCGAGAGCATCAACTATATGCTAAGTATTCCAAGTGTGAATTTTGGCTTCCCGAAGTAACCTACCTTGGCCATGTGATCTCCAAGGATGGTATTGCCGTCAACCCCGAGCGATTTCAGGCTATTCTCGATTGGACTCCTCCGAAGAATGTCAAACAAGTCAGAAGTTTTCTCGGACTCGCCAGCTATTGCCGTCGATTTGTCGAGAACTTCTCCAAGATTGCCAAGCCTTTGACTGGTCTGCTTCACAAAGGTGTCAAGTTCGAATGGACAGAAAAGTGTCAGGAAAGTTTCCAGGCACTCAAAGACAAACTGACTTCTGCCCCAGTGCTTGCTCCTCCAGATACTAAGAAGGATTTCGTCATTTACTGCGATGCTTCACATCAAGGATTGGGCTGTGTCCTAATGCAAGAGCGCAAGGTGATTGCTTATGGCTCTCGTCAGCTGCGCCCTCATGAAGAGAACTATCCAGTTCATGACCTCGAGCTTGCTGCTGTCATATATGCTCTTAAACAGTGGCGACATTACCTTCTCGGTAATCGTTGCGAGATATTCACCGACCACCAAAGTCTGAAGTATCTGTTTACTCAGCCAGACCTGAACCTCCGTCAGCAGAGATGGATGGAGACTGTGGCTGATTTTGACTTGGGTATTTCTTATACACCGGGTAAGGCTAATGTAATGGCTGATGCCTTAAGCCGCAAGTCTTATTGCAACCACCTCCAGGTTCGTAAAGTTCAGCCCTCGCTTGTTGAAGAATTCAGGAAGCTGAACCTCCATATTGTTCCTCCTGGTGCACTCACACCCCCTCCTCCAGAATTTCAGCAGATGAATATTCGTGTTGTTTCCCAGGGTTCCCTTAATACCCTGGCTGTCGTACCCGATCTCGTGAGCGGTATCAAGACTATTCAACATTATGACTCTGAAGTCGAGAAGATTAAACGCTATCTCGCAGAAGGAAAGCCCTCATTCTTCACCATTGCCGATGATGGCGCCTTGTACTTCAAAGGTCGCCTAGTGGTGCCATGTGCAAGGAAACACCTGGATCAGACTCCAAAGGTTATGAAAGAAGCTCATGATACACCTCTGTCTATTCATCCTGGTAGTACCAAGATGTACCAAGACATTCGTCAGAGATTCTGGTGGTCTAATATGAAGCAAGACATTGCTCGTTATGTTGCTGAGTGTGACGTTTGCCGTTGTATCAAAGCAGAACATCAAAGGCCTGCTGGAACTCTACAACCTATCTCTATTCCTGAATGGAAATGGGACCATGTCGAAATGGACTTTGTCACTGGTTTTCCCAAATCGCAGAAAGGTAATGATGCTATTCTTGTCGTCATTGACCGGCTTTCTAAAGTTGCACACTTCCTGGCTGTCAAAGAAACGATCACTGCTAGTCAGCTGGCAACCCTCTATATGTCCAGAATTGCTTCCCTCCATGGTATTCCATTGGTTATCAGCTCAGACCGTGGCAGCTTATTCACTTCAAGATTCTGGGCAAGTTTCCAAGAAGCAATGGGAACTCATCTATCTTTCAGCACTGCATTTCACCCTCAGTCGCAGGGACAAGTTGAACGCATCAATCAAGTTCTCGAAGACATGCTTCGAGCTTGTGTTATTTCCTTCGGCAAGAAATGGGAGGAATCTCTCCCGTATGCTGAGTTCTCATACAACAATAGCTACCAAGCTAGTCTGAAGATGGCCCCCTTCGAAGTGTTATATGGACGAAAGTGTCGAACCCCTCTGAACTGGTCAGAAACTGGGGAACGTCCACTCTTCGGTCCGGATATTATCCAACACGCTGAAGAACAAGTCCGCGTCATTCGCGAGAATCTCAAGACTGCTCAGTCACGTCAGAAAAGTCAGTATGACCGTCATCACCAAGACATGGTCTATCAACCTGGCGAAAAGGCTTATCTTCGAGTCACACCAATGAAGGGTGCACACCGCTTTGGTATCAAGGGCAAGCTAGCTCCTCGCTATATTGGTCCATTCACTATTCTCGAAAGGCGTGGAAAAGTGGCATACCAGTTGGAGCTTCCGTCGAACCTTTCTCAGGTTCACGATGTGTTTCATGTGTCACAGCTCCGCCGCTGCTTCAAGGACCCAATCCGCGCAGTGGATCATGAAGTGCTCGAGTTGCAACAAGACCTCTCCTATAAAGAGCATCCGGTCCGCATTCTCGACCAAGCTGAACGCCGCACACGTCAGAAGGCGATAAAATTCCTCAAGGTCCAGTGGTCGCATCACTCTGAAGACGAAGCCACTTGGGAACGCGAGGATCGTCTGCGTGAAGAATACCCTGAACTGTTTCCTTCTACCTCCTAAATCTCGGGACGAGATTTCTTGTAGTGGAGGAGATTTGTAACGCCCGGATAATTAAGCTACAGTAATACTCTGCTAATGATACCACGTCATCGTTTTTACTGTTGCTAAAAGTCACTTTGGTTCAAACCGGTTCGAATTCAAAATTTAAAATAAAGCCAAACAAATAAAGTTTTCAAAGGACAAAACTAAAATGTGCAAAGTATGCCAAATATTCAGTTGGTAATATTGGTGGTGGCCCAACACTTTTGTAAAGTGTTTAAATCCCTCTTTGTGATTATATCGGTGGCTTAAGTGATCATTTAAATGCCCTATATATTTTCTAAAAATGTTAAACTATTTTATTTGCGTGTGAAACTTTATGTGACATAGGGTTAAACTAAAACACAAAATTAGGTGTTGGTCTCATATTTTTATTTAAACTAAAATCATGTGGGAATTAAGTAAAGTTAATAAACAGAAAAGTTAAAAGAAAAGAAATCAAAACATAAATAAAAGAAAAGGCCTCACCCCTCCCCTGGGCTTTGGCCCAACTAGCCACTAGGCCGGCCCAAACCCCCCTCGGGCTATAACCCCTGCGCCCCTGCACACCGAACCCTAACCCCATCCCGTATCCCCTCGACCTCCCCCACTCTTCCCACGACGCTGGCTGTGCCCCCCCCCCGATCCAGATCGGGGGCAACAACCGCGCCCCGCCACCCGTCATCGATGCTGCCCCGACCCCGACGTCTTCGCCACCACGCCGGACCGCCACGCATCCCCGCCTCTACCTCGTCGGCTTCGTCGAGCCTCGCCGCCCCCGTGCCTCTACAGCCGTCGGTGAGGCCCTGGGCCTCCGCCTCCCTTTCCCGACCCCCGTCGCCCGTCCCGATCACCGGCGCTCGCCGCGGCTGCCGCCCACTTGCGCACCACCCCCTCCCCGTCCGAGCCACGCCGCGCCTCCGGCCGGCCCTCGCCCAGCCGCCGTGGCCTCCCCACCTCCACCTCGCTCTAGCCGCGCCGCCGCCTCCGGCCGCCGCTGCGCACCACCCCCTCCCCGTCCGAGCCACGCCGCGCCTCCGGCCGGCCCTCGCCCAGCCGCCGGCCACCCACCACCGCCTCCTCTCCACTGACCGCCTGGCGGTCTCCACCGCCGCCGGTGGCCTCGCCCCGCCGTGCTGCCCGCCGGCTGGCGCCGTGGCCGCCGGCGCACTCCGGCGCCCAGTGCCGCGCCGGCACCTCGCTGGCCTCGTCAAGGCTACGGCCTCGCCCGGGGCATCGAACCCCTCGGGCATGAGCGCCCAGCGCCCGTTACGCCCGGCGCCCGCTAAGGCCCCTGTGCCTATGGCCTGTGGGGCCCGCCCCCTTTAAAAGAAGAATTAAAAAAATGTTATAAAAATATATTAATTAATTAATTAATTGTTTAATTAACTTAATTAATTAGGTTTAACTAAACTAATTAATTAGATTAGTTAACTAAACTGTAGTTAGTTAAAATGTGCCTATGACAGGGGGGCCCCACCCCCTGTTGACCAGTCAAACGTTGACTGGTCAACTGGGACCCCCTGGCCCACCTGTCAGCCTCTGGTACACTTCTGTGTACACAGAGCTGGGTACCATTAGCAATTTATTATTTAATTTCGAATTAATAATAA
Organism: Secale cereale; assembly: GCA_902687465.1. Lineage (NCBI taxonomy): Eukaryota > Viridiplantae > Streptophyta > Magnoliopsida > Poales > Poaceae > Secale > Secale cereale. The sequence continues at coordinate 785,861,827 of LR738712.1, read as the reverse complement.
TTTCAGAATATTATTAAAACTTTGAAAAATCATATAAAATAATCCGTAACTCGGATGAAAAAGATTTATATATGAAAATCGCTCAGAATTTCGAGACGAATCCGAATACGTGGTCCGTTCATCCACCACACATCCCTAGCATACCGAACATGGAACTTTTCCCCTCCGGTTCGCCTGTCCGAAAATGCCTAACACCGGGAATGCTTTCCCGGGTGTTTTCCCCCTTCGCCGGTATCGTGTAGTACTGCGTTAGAACACGCCTAGTACCGCTTATTGTCATGTCATGCAACTGTGTGCTATGTATTTATTGTTTCTTCCCCCCTCTTCTCCCCGGTAGACCCCGAGACTCCTGTTGATGCCCTGGTGATCGACTACGTCGACAACGACATTCCTTCCGTTTCAGCAGAGCTTCCAGGCAAGCCCCCCCTTTGATCATCTCGATATCGCCCATTCCATTCTTCCCTATGCTTGCATTAGAATTTTGCTACTGTTATTGTTTGATCCTATTCTGATGCATAGCCTGCTTTTGTACCTGCTATTGTTACCTACCTGCTATGCTAAACTCCTTAGTATAGGTTGGCTAGTGATCCATCAGTGACCCCACCTTGTCCCTGTTGCCCCTGCTTCATCATCGACTACTCGAGCAACGTGATCGAAGTCCGAAGCCCGACTGTCCTTGTTACCCCTGATTCATCATCGACGACTCGAGCAACGTGATCGAAGATCGGAGCCCGACACTTCACATCACATCACACCCCCTTTGTTGCTCGACTCTGCAGAGGTACTATCGGGTGCCGAGGGTGAAACCTCGTAACGCACTCATGATGATAACTCTGTAGTATAGCTATCCGGTCGTGGTCATCGAGGGTGATTCCTCTTTCTCCATTCCCGATACGACTCTGTCGTGCAACCCCTCAAGTGTGAACCTCGGGGGTGATTCCTCATAGTTCGCCTTGACGGACACATCGAGTGGAATTCGTCGGGGGTGATTCCTCGGGTTTTCCACCTTGATGTTTTGGACACACAGTTACATGGACTTTACTTGATACCTTTGTGAAAGGCGGGCGGGCCCGGAGAGCACCCGCGGGAGTTGTTACGGTGGCGGCTGGCTGTTTAGCGGTATCACCCAGGAGGGGTGATAGCTCCGGACTTGTCCCGACAGCCGTCACTTCTGTCAATAATGCACTAACAGATTTGGGTATTTGTTCTGAGTTGGCCTCTGGCCTTTACGCACTAACCGCCACGCGAGAATAGTTATGGGCCTCGGCGTCGTGGTATCAGCCGAAGCTTTGTCAGACGTCCAGTTCAGCATTGCGGCACGGCCTGGTCGGCGCCCCAGTGGAGGTGGCCTGGATCGCCCTGCGCGCAACGATCCGGAGTGCAACGGGCGATGGCCCATGACCCCGGAGCGCTTAGGATGTAGACCGGTAGGGACCTCTCTGCTGAGCCTAGGTAGGGCCGTGTTGATCTTCTGAGGCCGGGCATTGACACAGAAAGGTGTGTCCGGCCAGAGATGATCGAGCGTGAGGGTAACATGGTGCACCCCTGCAGGGAAGTTATCTATTCGAATAGCCGTGTCCACGGTAACGGACGTTCAGTCTTATATCCTGATCTATTATAACTACAAATGGATACTTGAGATATGTGTTGGATATGTGGCTGCGAGATTACTTTCTCGCAGGGAGTCGAGGAAGGATCTCTAGGCCGTTAATACTACAACATGCTTGTTAATTATAAAATGCTATTCTGTATTTCCTTCTACTGCTGCAAGATGGTGATTTCCAGAAGATGCTTGAAGATGCTAGTCTTCGATAGGCTAGGCTTTTCCCCTCCTCTTCTGGCATTCTGCAGTTCAGTCCACATATACAACTTTTCCTTTGATACTGATGCATACTTAGTATAGATCTGATGCTTGCGAGTACTTTGGATGAGTACTCACGGTTGCTTTGCTCCCCCTTTTCCCCCTTCTTTCTTCTTTCTGGTTGTTGCAACCAGACTGCGGATCCCAGGAGCCAGATGCCACCCCAGTCGACTATTACTACTACCCCGACGGAGCCTACTACTACGTGGAGACAGCTGACGACCAGGAGTAGTTAGGAGGTCCCAGGCAGGAGGCCTTGCCTTTTCGATCGTTGATGTTTGTGCTAGCCTTCTTAAGGCAAAACTTGTTTAACTTATGTCTGTACTCAGATATTGTTGCTTCCGCTAACTCTGTTGCTTTCGAGCTTCTGTATTCGAGCCCTCGAGGCCCCTGGCTTGTAATATGAAGCTTGTATTATTTTAATTTGTGTCCAGAGTTGTGTTGTGATATCTTCCCGTGAGTCCCTGATCTTGGTCGTACACATTTGCGTGCATGATTAGTGTACGGGCAAATCGGGGGCGTCACATTCTCCTGCTAGAAGAATTTGATTTGCACATTATTGATAGAAAGGGAGCTGAGAACCCCATTGCAGACAACTTGTCTAGGTTAGAGAATATTCTTGATGACCCACTACTTATTGATGATAGCTTTCCTAATGAACAATTAGATGTCATAAATGCTTCTCGTACTGCTCCATGGTATGCTGATTATGCTAATTACATTGTTGCTATGTTTATACCTCCTAGTTTCACATACCAGCAAAAGAAAAAGTTCTTCTATGATTTAAGACATTACTTCTGGGATGACCCACACCTTTATAAAGAAGGAGTAGATGGTATTATTAGGCCTTTTGTACCTGAGCATGAACAGGAACAGATCCTACGCAAGTGCCACTCCGAAGCTTATGGAGGACACCATGCTGGAGATAGAACTGCACACAAGGTATTGCAATCTGGTGTTTACTGACCTACTCTCTTCAAGGATGCTCGTAAGTTTGTCTTATCTTGTGATGAATGTCAAAGAATTGGTAATATTAGTAGACGTCAAGAAATGCCTATGAATTATTCACTTGTTATTGAACCATTTGATGTCTGGGGCTTTGATTATATGGGACCGTTTCCTTCCTCTAATGGGTATACACATATTTTAGTTGCTGTTGATTACATTACTAAGTGGGTAGAAGCTATTCCAACTAGTAGTGCTGATCACAACACCTCTATTAAGATGCTTAAAGAAGTTATTTTTCCGAGGTTTGGAGTCCCTAGATACTTAATGACTGATGGTGGTTCACACTTTATTCATGGTGCTTTCCATAAAATGCTTGCTAAGTATGATGTTAACCATAGAATTGCATCCCCTTATCACCCACAGTCTAGTGGTCAAGTAGAACTAAGTAACAGAGAGCTGGAATTAATTTTGCAAAAGACTGTTAATAGGTCTAGGAAGAATTGGTCCAAGAAACTTGATGATGCATTATGGGCCTATAGAACTGCATACAAAAATCCTATGGGTATGTCTCCATATAAAATGGTTTATGGAAAAGCATGTCATTTACCTCTTGACCTAGAACACAAGGCATATTGGGCTATTAAAGAGCTCAATTACGATTTCAAACTTGCCGGTGAGAAGAGGTTATTTGACATTAGCTCCCTGGATGAATGGAGAACCCAAGCTTATGAGAATGCCAAGCTGTTGAAAGAAAAGGTTAAAAGATGGCATGACAAAAGGATACAAAAGCGCGAGTTTAACGCAGGTGATTATGTCTTGCTATACAACTCTCGTTTAAGATTTTTTGCAGGAAAACTTCTCTCCAAATGGGAAGGTCCTTACGTTATCGAGGAGGTCTATAGTTCCGGTACCATAAAAATCAACAACTTCGAAGGCACAAATCCGAAGGTGGTGAACGGTCAAAGAATCAAACATTATATCTCAGGTAACCCTATAAATGTTGAAACCAATGTTATTGAAATCATAACCCCGGAGGAATACATAAGGGACACTTTCCAGAACGATTCAAACTTCGAAAAGGCAGAGGTATGTGGTACGGTAAGTAAACCGACTCCAAAACAGTTCTAATGGAAATTTTTCACCGTTTTGGAATATTTAGAAAAATATAAAAATAAGAGGCAGTCCAGAAAGGACACGAGGAGTCCACGAGGGTGGAGGGCGCGCCCCTGCCTCGTGGGCACCTCGTGTGCCTCCCGGACTCCGATTTCTTGCACGTTACTTCTTTTGGTCGGTAAAAATTCACTATATATTCTGCTGAAGGTTTTGACCACCGTATCACGGAGCTCGCCAACAACCACAAGATGGACGCCAAGATCGTTGGGGAAGCCGTCTCCAATCTCCAAGAGAAAATCGAGAACCTCCAGGCCCAGATCTATGACCTGCAAAACCAAAAGTGTGAGTATGAATATAGATTCAAGAAGATGAGTTTGGCTGCAGATTTGAGGATCCCGGAGACTCGATCATCTTTCTACGATGGTGAGCCCATGCCTTGGAAGATGGACGACAAGCCTACATCATCAACGACTCTATCACCACCTCTGAAGAAGGAGACATAATCATATGGGTATGTGCATTCCACTTGGCAACTACCAAGCTTGGGGGAGGTGCCTCGGTATCGTATCACCATCACACTCCTATCTTTACTGTTTTTCTTAGTTCGATCCTTTTGGTAATATCTTGATCTAGTAAAATAAAGTTAGCATGATCTAGTTGTGAGCTTTTGCTTTTCGATCTTTGCCTTTGTAATCGAGTCCGTGAGCTATATAATAAAGATTAGTGTTGGGTCAAGGGCTTGATTTCCTCGCAATGGTCATGAGAGAATAAAAGAAAATATAAAAAGTATCAAAGAGATCATATTGATCTTATGGAAGGCAATGACTTCACATATAAAGAGTATGATGAATAAAAGTTGTTGATAATTGACAAACATAGTTTTGGTCATCGTTGCAATTAATAGGAAGTAATAAAGAAAGAGAGGTTTCACATACAAATATACTATCTTGGACATCTTTTATGATTGCGAGCACTCACTAAAATATGACATGCTGAAGAGTTGATGTTGGACAAGGAAGACAGCATAATGGTTTATGTTTTATTATATCCGAAATAAAGTATATTGTCATGGATCATCCAACATGTTGAGCTTTCCTTTCCCCCTCATGCTAGCCAAAACTCCTTGCACCAAGTAGAGATACTACTTGTGCTTCCATACATCCTCAAACCCAGTTTTGCCATGAGAGTCCACCATACCTACCTATGGATTGAGTAAGATCCTTCAAGTAAGTTGTCATTGTTGCAACTCTCTAAAATATGTATGATCTATTAGTGTGGAGAAAATAAGGTTTAGACGATCTTGTGATATGGAAGTAATAAAAGCGACGGACTGCATAATAAAGGTCCCTATCACAAGTGGCAATATAAAGTGACGTTCTTTTGCGCTAAGATTTTGTACATTCAACCATAAAAGCACATGACAACCTCTGCTTCCCTCTGCGAAGGGCCTATCTACTATTCTTGCCTTATAAGAGTTAAGGTGAAAATCACCTTTCCTTTTTACATTTTATCATTTGGCAAGCACATTGTGTTGGAGATCCTGACATATATACCCAATTGGATATAAGTTATCATGGTATATTACTGTTGACATTACCTTGAGGTAAAAGGTTGGGAGGCAATACCAAAAGCCCCTATCTTTCTCTGTGTCCGATTAAAACTCCATACCCATAAGTATTGCGTGAGTGTGAGCAATTGTGAAAGACTAAATGATAGTTGAGTATGTGGACTTGCTGAAAAGCTATTATATTGACTCTTTCCGATGTTACGATAATTGCAATTGCTTCAATGACTGAGATCATAGTTTGTTGGTTTTCAATGAAGTTTCTAATTCATACTTGACATTGTGAATGAATTGTATATATATATATACAGCCGGTCTATTCTCATAACATTATGAGAATAATATTCTCATAACACTTCTGAACTGCATTGTAATACTACATTGGAAAGCTATGCGCACTGCTTCCTTCTTCTGTTCCGAACCACATAGAGGGGCAGTAGCAAACCTTCATGGAGCAGCGTTTCTGGCTAGTTTGATCGATTTCTATTGTTTTATTTGTGTGTGCGCTGATTTAATATGTGATTAAACACGCAATTCAGCGAGAAAACGACGGAAATCGTTTGATTTGGCGGATCTGCGTCTGTTCTTCCGCTCGTGCAGGAGTTTCGCACCCTGCTGGCTGTTCATATTCGATTTTATAGCGTGATCCTAGTGTGTTACTAATTTCGCGTTCATGTTTGTGTTATTCCGCGACAGATTAATTTGCTAATAGGATTGAAAATTTAGTATAATTGGTCGAGTATCTCTCTGTTCTAGCGCAAAAACGGCAAGTTCTCTCTCCTTCCCCGTCCGGATCGAAATTGTTGTGTTTTTTATGTAATTTTCTGTTGTTTTCGGCAATTATGTGCTGCCTTGATCCTATCCGTATGAATTGCAGCGGATTAATTTGTTAATTTTGAAGAATATAACTTTTGTCCATGTTTTTTGTGTTCTTGCGGGCGCCACTGGCTCTGGTCGTTACTCAAGATGTTTTTTGAGATTTTTTGCATTATATAGTTGTTAGAACTGCATTGCAGGCTGTGTTTTTCATCTGCGAATCGTGGAGGGGTGAACTGCAGTAATATGCAATGCGCGGTGAATATTGTAGCGCGGTGAACTGCATTAATATGCAATGCAAGCCTATATGAACTGCATTACAGCCACGGGGGGGG
>LR738712.1:785782096-785855133 GCA_902687465.1 Secale cereale | reverse complement strand
GACTAGTTTAATAAGTTTTTTTGCTTGGTCAAGCGCGGTGGACTGCAGTAATATGCAATGCGAAATGCACATTGTTATGCAACCGCACTGCTTTATTTGTCGTTTTTTTGGGTTGTGTCTTTACATATATATATTGGTGGGTCAATTGGCTCCCCTCCCACCTTATCCCTGGCGGCTCCCATCTCACCTTATCCCTGGTGGCGCCACTCTTCCTCGATCTGTTTTTTCCCAACCAGACCCTACGCCAGGCAATGGATTGCGCGTGCGGCTGCCTGGCAAGGTTGGAGCCCATGCTGGAGGCATGCGTTTTTTCTGAAGGATTGGTTCTGAACCAGAGGCAGCGGCACAGCGCGCTCTGTTCCCTTCTCTATTCTTCAGGTATTGGATTTCAGGCTCCATTCGTCCATCAGATGACTGATGATGATGTCAGTGATTCATGGGTATGTATTTCTCGCATATTCTTTTTCATGTGTTGTTTGTAGTTAACACTATCTGAATATTTGTAGCAGTATTAGTTTCTGAAGAAATATTTTTGCACTAAGTATAAGTGAACTGCTTTTCACACAGAAGTTTTTATTTTTTCGAAGTATCTTTTTATGTTTTCTACTGGGAGATACATGGGACTGCAGTCGACGAAAGAGGGGCACTGCATGGGGGATAAAAAGGGCACTGCAAACTGGATGTGGGGGTTGGGTATGTGATTTTCTTACATTATATGCAGTTGTCTCCTTCTGCAGATGCAGCTCTGGCTGCTGTTGGCGTGCAGTCCACCACCGCTGCAGGAACTCATGGGCTTTTTCAACTTTTGCCATTGTCGCGGGAGAAGGCTGGATGGGCAGCATTGCAGTTCGCATCCACGACGACTGCGATGGAGAAGGCATCCTTGCAGTTCTCTTTCCCCTGTCATGCATAACCGAGGCTGGATGCTTCAGCGGCGGATCCCCCAGGTGGTGTTGGGGCGAAGGTGAAGGGCGGCGTCGCTTCCTAAACACCGCCGCGGAAGAATCCTCGCCGACGGACTGCATCGCCGGCCGCTCGGCGCGCGCTCTGCGCTACTGGCCGCGGAAGAAGGCGGGGAGGGGTGGGGGTCGTCGCCGGCCGCCGGAGCGCTGCCGCGGAAGAAGGCGGGGAGGGATGGGGGTCGCCGCCGGCCGCCGGGGCACTGCCGCGCAAGGAGGCGGGGAGGGGAGGGGGACGTCGCCGGCCGCCGGGGCGCTGCCGCGCTAGGAGGCGGGGAGGGAGGGGGACGTCGCTGGCCGCCGGCCGCCGGGGCGCTCCCGCGCTAGGAGGCCGGGAGGGAGGGGGACGTCGCTCGCCGCTGGCCGCCGGGGCGCTCCCGCACTAGGAGGTCGGTAGGGGGAGGGGTGTTATGAGAATAAGGTTTTTGTTAGGAGAATAAGGTCTTAAGGGGTGTTATGAGAATAGACCCACCCTATATATATGCTGCTGTCATAAGAATGATCATGATGCCCTCATGTCCGTATTTTATTTTTATCGACACCTCTATCTCTAAACATGTGGACATATTTTTCGATATCGACGTTCGCTTGAGGACAAGCGAGGTCTAAGCTTGGGGGGAGTTGATACGTCCATTTTGCATCATGCTTTTATGTTGATATTTATTGCACTATGGGCTGTTATTACACGTTATGTCACAATACTTATGCCTTTTCTCTCTTATTTTACAAGGTTTACATGAAGAGGGAGAATGCCGGTAGCTGGAATTCTGGGCTGGAAAAGGAGCAAACATTGGAGACCTATTCTGGACAACTCAAAAAGCTCCGAAGCTCCACGAAACACCGTTTCAGAAAATATAAAAAATATTTGGCGAAAGAGATCTGCCAGGGGGGCCACCACCTGTCCACGAGGGTGGGGGCGCGCCCCCTGCCTCGTGGGCCAGCCAGTGACCCCCCGATGCCCATCTTCTCCTATATGAGGTGTTCTGACCTGGAAAAAATCATAACGAGGCTTTCGGGACCAGACGCCGCCGTCTCGAGGCGGAACCTTGGCGGAACCAATCTAGGGCTCCGGTGAAGCTGTTCTGCCGGGGATACTTCCCTCCGGGAGGGGGAAATCATCATCGCCGTCATCACCAACAACTCTCCCATCTTGGGGAGGGTTACCTTTATCAACATCTTCACCAGCACCATATCCTCTCAAACCCTAGTTCATCTCTTGTATCCAATCTTTGTATCAAAACCTAAGATTGGTACCTGTAGGTTGCTAGTAGTGTTGATTACTCCTTGTAGTTGATGCTAGTTGGTTTACTTGGTGAAAGATCATATGTTCATATCCATTATGCATATTAATTCTCCTCTGATCATGAAAAATACCATGTCTTGTGAGTAGTTACGTTTGTTCCTGATGACATGGGAGAAGTCTTGCTATAAGTAGTCATGTGAATTTGGTATCCGTTCGATATTTTGATGCGATGTATGTTGTCTCTCCTCTAGTGGTGTCATGTGAACATCGACTACATGCCACTTCACCATTGTTTGGGCCTAGAGGAGGGCATTGGGAAGTAATAAGTAGATGATGGGTTGCTAGAGTGACAGAAGCTTAAACCCTAGTTTATGCGTTGCTTCGTAAGGGGCTGATTTGGATCCACTTGTTTCATGCTATGGTTAGGTTTACCTTAATAATTCTTCTGTAGTTGCAGATGCTTGCAGTAGAGGTTAATCATAAGTGGGATGCTTGTCCAAGTTTTTTGTAGGGCAGCACCCAAGCACCGGTCCACCCACATATCAAATTATCAAAGTAACGAATGTGAATCATATGAACGTGATGAAAACTAGCTTGACGATAATTCCCATGTGTCCTCGGGAGCGCTTTCCTTCATATAAGAGTTTGTCCAGGCTTGTTCTTTTCTACAAAAAGGATTGGGCCATCTTGCTGCATCGTATTTACTTTTACTATTTGTCACTTGCTACCAATTATCTTATCGGAAAACTATCTGTTACCGATAATTTCAGTGCTTGCAGAAAATACCTTACTGAAAACTGCCTATCATTTCCTTCTGCTCCTCGTTGGGTTCGACACTCTTACTTATCGAAAGGACTACGATAGATCCCCTACACTTGTGGGTCATCACTCCCCCAAGCTTAAACCTTTACTTGTGTTCAAGCAATTCAGTTGATAAACTGAAAGTGATAAAGAAAAACTTTGAAAAACTCTGTTTGCTCTTCTTGTTGCAAATATGTAAAGCCATCATTCAAGTTTTTAGCAAAGATTATGAACTAACCAGATTCGCAATAACTTTCAGGTCTCATGTTTACTTATATCAATGGCCTAATCAACTAGCGAGCAATAATAATAAACCTCGGATGACAACACTTTCTCAAAACAATCATAATATGATATAATAAGATGGTATCTCACTAGCCCTTTCTGAGACCACAAAACATAAATGCAGAGCACCTCTGAAGATCAAGGATTGACTAGACATTGTAATTCATGGTAAAAGAGATCTAGTCTCAATCATACTCTGTCGGGGGAAACTGTCCTCCCACGAGCACCTATGGGACAGGAGCCCCTTCTACGTTGTGGTAAGGGAGCGGAGGGAGCACGGAGAGCAGATCGAGGAGCACACGCGGGCAGTTTACCCAGGTTCGGGCCGCGATGACGCGTAAAACCCTACTCCTGCTTTGGTTGTATTTAGTTCTTGGGCTCGGGAGCTTGAAGATCTACAGTACCAGCTACACCGAGCAAGGGAGTAAGCGAGTGTCTGGGATCCAACCCCCTCTACGTTGTGCATGGGCCTCCTTTTATAGCTCAAAGGGGTCACCGACAGGTGTCAACGTAGAGGAGGGCAAAAACGTAAAATCGGTGGTAGTTGTAACAGTGTTTGAACAGTGTATGAACAGTGGTCTTCACCTAACCTTGACGGTGGGGGACAAGGGCATTGAATGCCCGTCGCCGTCAACCCAAAAGCGCCCGTCCATGCGTCTGCGTTCGCCACGGCGATAGCCTCGTCACCGCAGCTCGCCACCGTGTACCCCAGGCTGCACAGCCATCCGCCACGTGCCCCTGGAAGGGCCCCAGGGCGACGCGTGGCCAGATGAGCTGGAGCGCAGGCACACAACATAAGCCTCCCCGGCAAGCACCTTGCCGGGTTCGCAACCTTGCCGGGCCCGGAAGCTTGCCGCTCTCCGGGTCCTGTCGGGTCACATGACGTGCCGCAATATATCTTCTTGAAATGCCGTTCTTTTGGCCTTCCTGGCAAGCTCCTCTTGCTTGCCAGGGTCTTGTGCTGGAATGATGACTTTGAGCCTGGTGCGGCCTTCCCGGCAAGCTCCTCTTGCCGGGGTCTTGTCTTCTAACTTGAATACTTTGTTCTTGGATGGCTTGAAAAGGTCTGGAGCGGGCTTTGGCGGGCGCGTGGTGAGCCAGACCACGGGACGCTGCTACTGCCCATGCACAAGTCGGGATACTAAGGTACCCCTACTTTAGTACACCGACAGGAGCCCCCGGGCCTGGGCCACACACGGTGCCGAGCGCTGTTGGGCCAGGCCCAGAACAGTGCACGGGCACGCGCGGCCCACGGCGCGCCGTTTCCTACTCCAGATTCGCCGCATCCCTCCCTAACGGCACGCGTCGATTGCGGCGTCGTGGGAGAGATCGTGGCCTGTTTCTTTAATGGGGAAATGCGGAACGTCCCCCACTTCCCCCTTAAAAGCAGAGGAAGCAGGGGCAGTTTCCCCCATCGTCTTCGTTGCGCCTTGAGTTCTCAGAAACCCCCGCCGCTTCCTGCTTCTGCCCTTCCTCCACCGTCTTCCCCACCCGCCGTGCCGCCGTCCTCCCTCGCCGCCCCCGCCATGGCCCCGAAGAGCGACCAGGCGAAGAGCTACAAGGCGAAGAGCGACAAGGCGAAGAAGGAGAAGTCTGAGCAGGCGGCGAAGCTGGCAGCCATGCGGAGAAAGAGGGTGGTCTTCCCGCCAAGGCTCGGCCCGAGGGAGCTGTGGGACAAGTACTACTTGTTCTGGGCGAGGGAGACGAAGGATCATCCCCGCACCCAAGTCCTCCCCGTCGTGGCCGTCGACATGTTCCCGGGAGGTTACTACTTCTTCGCTGCATTCTTCTATTGCGGTCTTTGTCCTCCGTACTCGGAGTTCTTCTGCGATGTGATGAATACGTACGGCTTCCGTCTCTTAGATTTCACCCCAAATGCCGTTCTCACCTTAGCTGTTTTCGCACATCTGTGTGAAAACTACGTTGGGGTCCACCCAAATGTAGCGCTTTTCCGCCACTTCTTCACGCCTAGAGTAGAGTCCGGATCCCCCCTCTCCGGCGGCATCTCTTGGATCTTCAGGCTGAACAAGAAGGAGGCGTACTTGAAAGGGGAGCTTCACGGCATGTGGGAGGAGTGGAGGGCAGATTGGTGTTGGATTCTGGAAAAGGAGCCCGAGCAGTTTACCTTGCCGCGCCAGACTGCAATAGTCCGCGGCAAGGATTGGAGTGACTTGGCCCCGGAGGACGACAAGCTGCAGATCGCCCTTACTAGGATTCTTCGTCTCCGGGCCGCCAATCTGACTGTGGGTGAAGTTGGAGCTGATTTCCTCCGCCGCCGCATTGCCCCTCTGCAGGAAAGGAAGAGGCCTGCTTGGGAGTTCGGCAACGCGGCAGACCGCATGAGGCTGCGCCGCGGGTTGAACTACAACTTCACCATCTTGGAGTTGAAGGGGATGGTCCGGGAGCTGTTCAAACACGACCCCAAGCACCCGGAGTGGTTCAAACCGTCGACCGGAGTAGTTCCCTTGTGCAACAATACCGCCCTCAGTGCCATCCGCGCGGCAATGCCTGAGTGCGACTCCCACGGGGTCGTCCCCACTTGGCTGGAGCCTTCAGCGGAGACCGTGCAAGCCTTCTTCGACAACCTGGTTGAAAAACCACGCAAGGCCGATGAGAGGAAGGGGCTCACCCGGGAGACCACCGCGCGAGATGTGGCGTACATAGCCTCCAGGATGGAGGAGGCTGCCGCGGCAGCAGCGGCAGGCGAGTTTGGATATACTGTTGATGAAGCGGAGGCGGCGGACGCGGTGAGCCAGTCCGAGGAGGAGGAAATCCTCAAGCTACTGCAGATCACGCCCGAGGAGTTTGCCGGGGAGCCTACCGGGGAGCCTGCCGGGATTGGCGAGGCTGCCGGGCAGGGTACTGAGTCCAGCGGGCCTGCCGAGGAGGAGGAGGAGGAGGAGGCCGAGTCCGGTGATTCTGATGAAGACTCCGGCGGATCCCTGTATCTTGACGACGACGCCTCCTCATCCTCGGAGAACTCTCCGCCACCACCAAGTCCAAGCCCTCCGCCGCAACCGAAGAAGCGCCTCCGCAAGGCCGTCGAGACGGTGAGGCCGCCGGCGCCTCAACAGCGACCGCAGCGCCGGGCGACGCGCGCCACCACGACGAGCAAGGTCGTCAAGGAGGCGCCCCGTGCCCGAGCGACAAGCGGAGGGGGGTCTTCCCGGAGTGACTCCGGGGTACCTTCTGCTCCTCGGTCCTCAGCGACGACCGGTGCTGGGTCTTCACAGCCCGCAGCTCCGGAGCCCACCAAGCGCCCGAGGGAGCTCTCTCCTCCAGCTACTCGCGCGGGAGCACACGAGGCGGGATTTTACTTCTCCGCTCTCAGCTCCGACGAAGAGGAGGAAGAGTAAGTACTTGCAATTTTCATTTCTTTTGATTTTGTCTTGATTTCTCTTGCTTGGTTCTGATCTTGCTTTGGCTTCCAGGACCTTGACCCAGCGGATGGCGAAGAGGGCCAAGATCCCTGTGGTCGAGATCGAGGACGACGAGCCCGCCGCAGCGGCAGGAGACGCGCCAGCGGCAGACTTGCCGGATCAGCCTGCTGCTCCGAGGAGCAGCCCCCAGCGTAAGTCTGGTATCCATTTTTCTGCTTGACGGGCGCGCTTGAGGTTATTGTCCGTACTGATGTCTTGTTATCTTGTGCAGAAGTGGAGCCGCAGCCGCAGGAGCACCAGGAGGTCGCCCCCGACGAGCCGCTTGCTCCACCCTCCCCGCCAAGGACGAGCTCCCCGGCAAGGGACGGTGCTCCGCCAAGGATGGGTACTCCGCCAAGGGCGAGTACCCCGCCAAGGGCGAGCACCCCGCCAAGAGTGGACTCCCCGCCAAGGGAGGGCACCGGAGGCCCTCCGCCGGCGGGGGCTTCTTCTACGCCGCCAAGGGATAACTCCCCGGCGAGGGACCCCGTCAGCGAAGAGGCCCGCGCAGGTAAGCCCTTGTACTTTCTTCTTCTTGGATTCTTCTTTTTTTGGATATTTGCTTGACAATTTTTCTTTTCTTTTTCTTCTGCTAGATCCGCCCACCCCGGAGTCGATGGAGACTGAGACCATCACCGAGGAGGAGGTGCGTGGCGACGCTGGCGATGCCACCGCCGTAGAGGGAACGGTTGGCGTCGATGAGCCAGCCGCCGAGGAGACCGCTCCGACCGCCGACACCGCGGCTGGGGAAGGGACCGGCAACCGCACTGCTGGCCCGGAGGCCACAGGAGCGCCGGACGCTGCACCGGCCGCCGATCCTTCCGCTTCAGCGGCTGGGTCGGGCGTTTATCCGGAGGCCGCCAACGGGGTGTTCTTCAAGTCCCGTGGGCGTCCTCATCAAGGGCACCCGCGGAGGGAGAGATGTTTGACGGAGAAGTCCTCGCCTCCGCCGGATTGAAGGTTGTTGATGCGCCCGGCAGCAGCGACGAGCCCGAAGAGGAGCGGCTCCTTCGCCGGCTCCTGGCCTTGTACCGGGTCAGGCAGGCGAAGTTGGAGTCTCGGGAGGCTCTGGCTGCCAAGGCTGGTGCTGACCTGGAGAAGCGCGCCACGGAACTCCGTGCCGCCAACCAGGCGGCCCTCCGGAACTTGGCGGAGGAGCGCGAAGAGCTTGCCGGGGCGCAGCAAGCATTCGTTCTCGAAAAGGCCGAGATCGAGGAGCAGCAACGACTGGCCGCCGAGGAGCTGTCTCGGCGGGAAGGAGAACTCAACCAGCGGAAGGTCGACCTCGACAACCACGAGGACGACCTCACCGCCCGGGAGCAAGCCATCGGCGGTGCTCTGCAGGAGGCAAGGGACGCCGCTGCCGCCGCGGAGACGGCCAAGAAGGATCTGGAGGCCAGGGTGGCGCAGATGGAGCTGTTCTTGAAGGCGAGTGAAGACAGGGTCACCGCGCTCAACGTGGCGCGGGAGAAAGACGCTCACACCAACTCGGAGCTGCAAATCCGCCTCTCCGAGAGGGGCAAAGAGCTTACTGATGCCAGGGACTCCATTGCTGATTTAGAACTGAAGGTCTCCACCCTTACTGACTCGCTTGACGCTGCCCGGGACTGCGAGACGAAGCTGAAGGACGATCTCCGCACTGAGAGGGCCCTGCTGGAAAGCACCGCCGTCTCGCAAAACCAATTCCAGCAGACGGTGGAGCGATGGACTGAGGACCTCGTCACCTCCGCCGCCAACATCGACATGGAGATGATGGCGTTGAGGGCGGAGCATCTCGTGTACTCCCCCGACGAGAACCTCCCTCACAGCGCCAAACTGAGTCTGTTCTTCAGGGGAGTAGCGCCGGCGCTTGCGCGGCTGCGGGAGAAGATCCCCGTGCAGTTGGCCGACGAGGCGCGCCGGCTCTGCATGGGTACCATGGAGCGGGTGCTGTCGAAGATCGTCTACCGCAACCCCGGGATCAACCTCGTCAACGTCCTCCGGACCTTGCCGCCCGAAGCTGACCAAGAGGCGTTGAAGGCCCAAGTCGCCCACATCGTAGCCAAGGTGGGCAAGATCCAGAGGGTCGACGGGGACCGTAGGGATTAGGCACCTTGCTTGCCTCGCCGCTGCCAATTAAGTCATAGGCAGTAGTTGTTTAGAACAGTGGCAAGTTATCTCTGTAATATATACTTTTGTTTCGGGTAATCAATGCAGTGTTATCTCCCTTGTCTTTGGTCCTTCACTTTGTATGCTTTTCACCTTACGCTTTTAGGGGAACTTGCCGGCAAGGGGCCCTTGTCGCGAGCGCTGAGTGCGGGACTCTTAGCAGCCTGCTAGCAAAGACCTTGTCGGCAAGAAACCTTGCCGCAGCTAGTCGCAGCACACTTAGATTGCTGAGCGAACTCGAAAACGAAGTAAGGGCGCGACACTTGTCGCAGCTCACTTAAGCCGTTGAGCGTGCTCGAAACAAAGTAAGGGCGCGGCTAGCCACGGGTAGGTTCCTCCGCGCACAGGTTTTCCATACAAAGTGTGGTTGTTCAAGGAAGATAACTAAAATTTAAAAATTTGAATGTTCAAACTTTGGTAACTTAGCTTTTATGGGTTGTTTGCTTCCCGGCAAGGCTTAGCTTCTCTTGAACAGCACTTGGTCCATACTTCTATCTCCTTCCCCCCCGGCAAACTTGTGCGCGAGGAACACTCCTTCTGCTTCAGAGAGAAAGGCAAAAAGGGGAGGAAATACAAATATGGGGCCTTGGGGCTTGTTACTGCTTACCGGGGATATGTGCTGCACAAAATGTCAGAAGATACATGCAAGCGAGAAAGAAAGGCATGAAATGACAAATGGCGCAAGGCACAAAAGTTTTACTGATGCACGGGGTCTGCGCCCGGCTTTGTACAAAGGTTTACATACAACAGCGGCAAGACTTGTACAAAAGGTGGTTGCCGGAGCGGATCACGGCAACCGCGCCTTATGGGTGAAACTTGCGAAGATGCTCTATGTTCCAGGAGTTGCTCACTGGTATGCCTTCTTCGGTCTCAAGGCGGACAGCGCCGGGCCTTGTGACTTGTCTCACCCAATAAGGGCCTTCCCAGTTCGGCGTCAACTTGTTGGAATTCTTGGCGGACTGAACACGCCGAAGAACAAGGTCACCTTCCTCGAGACTCCTGGCCTTGACCTTGCGGCTGTGATAGCGACGCAAGGCTTGCTGGTATCGAGCAGCTCGTACAGCAGCCTGGAGACGTTCCTCCTCGAGGAGCAATGCATCATCTTGTCGCAGTTGCTCTTGCTCGAGCTCGTCGTAAGCGAGTACTCGAGGAGATCCGTATACGAGTTCCGTGGGGAGAACTGCCTCTGCTCCATAGACAAGAGCAAAGGGTGTCTGTCCGGTGGCTCGATTTGGTGTCGTTCTGATTGACCAAAGAGCCGCCGACAACTCCTCTATCCAGTTTCTTCCGCACTTCTGCAGCCTGTCGAAGGTTCTTGTCTTGAGCCCGCGCAGCACTTCAGCATTGGCCCTTTCTGCTTAACCATTGCTCCTTGGGTGAGCAACGGAAGCAAAGCAGACCTTGGCGCCAAGGTCTTGGACGTACTGCATGAAGGTGCGACTTGTGAACTGTGTGCCGTTGTCGGTGATGATCCTGTTAGGGATTCCGAAACGGCAAACAATTGACCTGAAGAATTTCACTGCTGACTGTGCTGTCACCTTTCTCACTGGTTCCACTTCTGGCCACTTTGTGAACTTGTCGATTGCGACGTACAAGTACTCAAAGCCCCCGACAGCGCGGGGAAAGGGGCCGAGGATATCGAGCCCCCAGACCGAGAAGGGCCAGGACAAAGGGATCGTCTGGAGAGCTTGAGCTGGCTGGTGAATCTGCTTTGCATGGAACTGGCACGCTTCACACTTGGTTACTTGTGCAGTTGCATCTTGGAGGGCTTCTGGCCAAAAGAAACCTTGCCGGAACGCCTTTCCGGCAAGTGCTCTTGCGCCAATGTGATGACCACATATGCCTCCGTGTATTTCTGCCAACAGCTTCTGTCCATCTTCCCGGGAAATGCACTTCAACCTGACACCGTTAAGTCTTCTTCTGTACAGTTCATTTCCGACGAACTGATACATACTTGACTGTCTGGTAACCCTCTCTATCTCTTCTGGTTCTTCGGGAAGTTCTCCAGTTTGAAGAAAACGGACGATTTGCTGCGCCCATGCTGGAGCCTGAGGCTCGACAACAAGGACTAAAGGCATCAGGGCTGCTGCGGGAACCTCAGCTTCTACGACAAGAACCTGTGATTCTGCCGGAGCTGAGTGTTCCCCGGCAAGCCTGCCGGGGCAAGGCTTGTCGGGAACGCCTGCTTCAACTGTACAGACCCTTGGGTCCGCAGGAGCAGACTGTTCCTCAGCATCTTGGTTGCTGATCCTGGGGATCTTGACGACGGTCTCTGGAAGATCCGCCGGCAAGTAGTCACCGGAGACCAACTTCCTCTTCTTGCTTTGCCCAACTGATGGTGTAACGGATGGCTGAGTTAGCTTGAGCACGAAGATCCCTGGTTCCACAGGCAACTTCATTGCAGCACACTTTGAGAGGCCATCTGCGATATCATTCTGAGCTCATGGAACGTGTTCCATCTGTAGGCCTTCAAAGTGTTCTTCAAGCTTCCTCACTTCATCGACATAAGCTTCCATCAGAGGGCTCTGGTAACTCTTGTTCACTTGTCGGACCACCAACTGTGAGTCTCCCCGCACAATTAACTTCTTGATCCCAAGTTCGGCCGCAATTCTGAGACCGGCAAGCAAACCTTCATACTCGGCAGTATTGTTTGTCGCTTGCTCCTTGGGAAAGTGCATTTGAACAACATACTTGAGGTGCTCTCCGGTGGGCGCTATAAGTAGCACGCCAGCGCAGGCGCCTTGCAGCGAGAAGGCACCATCAAAGTACATTATCCACTCCTTGCTTGTTTCTTGGACGGGGATGTTTGTTTCTGGAACTTCTTCATCTGGAGTTGGAGTCCATTCTGTTATGAATTCTGCCAAAGCTTTGCTCTGGATAGTTGAGGTACTCTCAAACTTGAGACCAAAGCTTGACAGTTCCAGCGCCCACTCGACGATCCTGCCTGTCGCTTCTGGATTCTGCAATATCCTCTTCAACGGAAAGCGAGTGACCACTGTTATCTCGTGTGCTTGGAAGTAATGGCGCAGCTTTCTTGAGGCCATGAGGAGGCCGAAAAGCAACTTTTGCACCCCAGAGTATCTTGACCTAGCCCCCTGCAAGAGGGAACTTACAAAATAAACTGGGCGCCGCACCATCTTCTTTCGCACTTCTCCTTGTTCCTGCGCAGACTTATCCTTGTCGGGGCCAGAGCTTGTCGGGGAAGCTCCTTGCTTGTCGCTGGATGCGCTTGCCGGGGGTGTGGGTTCCTCATCCGCCTCCCTCTCCGCTACTAACGCAGCACTAACCACTTGATTGGTAGCCGCTAAGTACAGCAGCAACTTCTCTTGAGGCTTAGGTGCGACAAGTATCGGAGTGGAGG
This sequence comes from Secale cereale, assembly GCA_902687465.1. NCBI lineage: Eukaryota > Viridiplantae > Streptophyta > Magnoliopsida > Poales > Poaceae > Secale > Secale cereale. The sequence goes on along the minus strand of LR738712.1, from coordinate 785,842,917 downwards.
ACAGGTATCCTTTCAAGTCTTGCAGCGCAGCCTCCGCTTCCGGAGTCCATTTCATAGGACCCGCCTTTTTCAAGATTTTGAAAAAAGGCAGGGCGCGTTCTGCAGACTTTGAAATGAACCTGCTGAGGGCAGCCACACAACCAGCAAGTCTTCTTACGTCCTTGAAGCGCTTTGGGGCTTCGATCTGCTCGATGGCTTTAATCTTGTCGGGATTGGCTTCAATCCCCCTCTGGGACACGAAGAACCCGAGAAGCTTGCCGGAGGGGACTCCGAAGACGCACTTCTCGGGGTTCAACTTGAGTTGTATCTTGCGCAGATTCTCAAAGGTTTCTTCTAAGTCTTGGATCAGGGTGTCCTTGCTCTTGCTCTTGACCACTATATCATCCATGTAGGCTTCTACATTCTTGTGTATCTGTGGCTCAAAAGCAGTATGTATCACCCTTGCAAATGTTGAGCCTGCATTCTTAAATCCAAAGGGCATGCGTATGAAGCAATATGTGCCACATGGAGTAATGAATGCAGTCTTTTCCTCATCTTCCTCAGCCATGAATATCTGGTGGTAACCTGAGTATGCATCGAGAAATGAAAGCAACTCACATCCAGCCGTGGAGTCCACGATCTGGTCGATGCGCGGCAAGGGAAATGGATCCTTAGGACAAGCTTTATTCACATCGGTGAAGTCTATACAAAATCTCCACTTCCCATTAGCCTTGCGCACAAAAACTGGATTGGCCAACCACGTAGGATGGAGTATGCCTCTAACCAGGCCTGCTGCTTCCAACTTCTTTATCTCTTCAGCTATGAACTCTTGGCGCTCCACGGCTTGCTTCCTGACCTTCTGCTTGACGGGCCGCGCATGAGGACAAACATCAAGCTTGTGCTCAATTACCCTCCTGGGAACGCCGGGGATGTCAGACGGTTGCCACGCAAACACGTCCACATTCGCCCGCAGGAAGGTAACGAGCGCGCTTTCCTATTTGGGGTCGAGTGTAGCACTGATGGTGAAGGTACCACCAGTGCCGTCCTCCTTGGCGGACACCTTCTTGGTTGCCGGTGGAGCTGCCATTCCTTTCTTGCACTTGCCGGTGGAGCTCGATGGTGCGTCCTCGACGGCAGCGCAGCACTCCGAAGAGGTGCGTTTGCCGGAGTGGGCTCCAGAGCTCTTACCGGACTTGGTCTTGGTCTTCCCCCCGGGAGCTTCAGCGGCAAGTGTTTTGCTGTCTGCCGCGGCTGCTGCATCCCGGTAGATCTTGTCGGCGCAGATAAGCGCATCCTTCTTGTCGCCGGGGACAGAGATGACGCTTATCGGCCCCGACATCTTGAGCATGTTGTACACGTAGTGTGAAGCTGCCATGAACTTGGCGAGCGCAGGACGGCCAAGTATCCCATTGTATGGCAATGGGATATCGGCAACGTCGAACGTGATCCTCTCCGTCCTGAAGTTGAGCTCTCCACCAAAGGTCACTGGCAGCGTGATCTTCCCCTTCGGCTTGCTCCTTCCCGGGTTTATTCCTTGGAACGTCCCGGTTTCCTCGAGCTCGCCGTCGGGGATCTGCAGTTTCTTGATCACAGCGGAGGAGATCAAGTTGAGGCCGGCCCCGCCGTCAACCAACATCTTGGTGACCTTGAGGTTGCGGATAGTTGGTGAGACCAACATCGGCAAACACCCGACCGCAGTTGTGCGGTCAGGGTGGTCCTCAAGGTCGAAGATGATGGGCGTGCCGGACCATTTCAGCAGCCTGCGCGACTCGACGGGTGGCTCAGCTGCATTCACTTCCCGCACCCATTGCTTGAGTTGGCGGTGGGAAGTGTGCAGAGAGGCACCTCCATCTACGCACAGGACTTCCGTGGCCTTCTGGAACTCCTGCTCGCTGTTGTCTCCTTCATCCATATCCTCATCGTCGTCTTCATCTTCATCCTTGTCGCGGCCACGGGGAGGCCTGTCTCCTTGTCGCTGCTTGGCCTTGCCGCGGCGTCCTCCCCGGCCATTGAACGGCCGCTTCCTGCTTGGCTCTCTTCCGCCTTCTTGGGCCTTCTCCTTGTCGCGACGCTCGTATTCAGCCTTCTGCTGTTCTACGAGGTACTCTACTCTCTTGCAGTTCTGGAGATTGTGGCCCTTGGTGCGGTGGATCTTGCAGTACTGCTTGTCGGAGCCGTCCTGCTTGTCGGCTGCCGCTACAGGGGCGGGCTCCTTGCCGGAGCCACCAGCCTGTGTCTTCTTGGCGGGAGCCTCTTTGCCGGACTGCTCGACAACTACTACTTCCTTGTTCTTCTTCTTCTTGTTTCGCCGCCGGCCTTTCCTTGCCGGGGCGGCATCCTCGCTGTCACTTCCTCCTGCGCCGGTATCCTCTCCGGGGAGTCTCCTCCCCTCTTCAGCGCGCGCACATTTGTCAGCCAGAGCGTAAAGCTCGCTGACGTCCCGGATCTTGGTCATGGCCATCTCCTCCCTCATCCGGCGGTTACGCACGTTCTGGTGGAACGCGCTGATAACCGCGGCAGGGTGGACATCGGGAATGTTGTGCTGAACGCGGCTGAACCTTTGGATGTACTCTCGCAGGGACTCTCCCTCCTTCTGGGCAAGGATGTGGAGATCGCTCTCCTGGCCGTGGGGTTTGTGGCCACCTGTGAAGGCGCCGACGAATTGGTGGCACAAATCTGCCCATGAAGAAATGGAGTTCTCCGGCAAGTGCATAAGCCAAGACCTGACGTTTGGCTTAAGCACGAGCGGGAAATAGTTGGCTAGGATCTTCTCGTCGCGTCCCCCGGCAGCCTGCACCGCAATGGTGTAGATGCTGAGGAACTCCGAGGGATGGGTCTTGCTGTCGTACTTCTCGGGTACGTCGGGCTTAAAGTTCTTCATTCTGGGCCACTAGACTTGCCGCAGCTCTCGGGTGAACGCAGGGCAGCCTGCCGCGTACGGCAAGTCGCCTGGTTCACCGGGCGCGTGCATGTCGATGGCGGTCCCAGCGCGCTGCTCAGATTGCCTTCGAGCTTCTCGTCGACGCTCGATGCGTGTTCGAGCGTCCTCTTGTCGCCTGTCGTCGAGGACTTGGCGCTGATCGCGGCGAGCCCGCGGATCCGACGATGCCGTGGAGTCGTCATCGACGTTGATCCGGCGGGGCAGCGATTTCTGCTTCCGCGGCGGGGAGTGCACGGTAGTTGCACCCCCGGCGGTCTTGTCTCCATCGGCCTTCGCTTGGTCGACTTGCCGCGGGCGTGATGTTGCCGGTTGCTGCGGCGTGTCGTTGTTGGCGAAGGCGATGAGGCTCTGGATCGTAGCCCTCCAGTTTTCGGCCTTGTCCGCCGCTGGAGGGAAGTCGAGGAGCAGCTGAGCCCTGGCCAGGGCTTCTGCTGGAGAGGAGGGAAATGGTGGCGAACGGTGCGAGGAACGGGACACGCTCGGACTCCTAACCGCGTTAGAAGGAGCATGTTCCCACCCCGGCGACCGCGCCTTGCTCGTACCAGCGCGCTGGCCTTGAGCGTCCCGCGACCCACCGGTTTGGGCTTGTCCCAGCAGACGGATGGCACCGTGGGTACCGCGTCGCTGCTGGCCCGGCACCTCCTGAGAGGGACGGGGTGCGTGCATGGACACCGAGGCTTTGGAGTTCGCCCGGTCGTCCGTCTTGTCCTTGGATTTGGTGGCGCCGTGAGTTTCCCCACCAGCGTCCACCCTTCCGCCAACGTCTCCTCCACCAACCGCCGGTTCTGGTGGCGGTGGGATCGACGCGGACGGGCCTCCGACCTCCGAAGCTTTCTTCTTCGGAGGCATGTTGACGTAGCCGATGAAGTTGATGAAGTTGGAGAGGTTGATGAAGAATGCGCCCGCGTGAGCGCCGGATCAGGTTCGCACAACCTCGACGCCCCCTACCTGGCGCGCCAAAGATGTCGGGGGAAACTGTCCTCCCACGAGCACCTATGGGACCGGAGCCCCTTCTACGTTGCGGTAAGGGAGCGGAGGGAGCACAGAGAGCAGATCGAGGAGCACACGCGGGCAGTTTACCCAGGTTCGGGCCGCGATGACGCGTAAAACCCTACTCCTGCTTTGGTTGTATTTAGTTCTTGGGCTCGGGAGCTTGAAGATCTACAGTACCAGCTACACCGAGCAAGGGAGTAAGCGAGTGTCTGGGATCCAACCCCCTCTACGTTGTGCATGGGCCTCCTTTTATAGCTCAAAGGGGTCACCGACAGGTGTCAACGTAGAGGAGGGCAAAAACGTAAAATCGGTGGTAGTTGTAACAGTGTTTGAACAGTGTATGAACAGTGATCTTCACCTAACCTTGACGGTGGGGGACAAGGGCATTGAATGCCCGTCGCCGTCACCCCAAAAGCGCCCGTCCATGCGTCTGCGTTCGCCACGGCGATAGCCTCGTCACCGCAGCTCGCCACCGTGTACCCCAGGCTGCACAGCCATCCGCCACGTGCCCCTGGAAGGGCCCCAGGGTGACGCGTGGCCAGATGAGCTGGAGCGCAGGCACACAGCATAAGCCTCCCCGGCAAGCACCTTGCCGGGGTCGCAACCTTGCCGGGCCCGGAAGCTTGCCGCTCTCCGGGTCCTGTCGGGGCACATGACGTGCCGCGATATATCTTCTTGAAATGCCGTTCTTTTGGCCTTCCTGGCAAGCTCCTCTTGCTTGCCAGGGTCTTGTGCTGGAATGATGACTTTGAGCCTGGTGCGGCCTTCCCGGCAAGCTCCTCTTGCCGGGGTCTCGTCTTCTAACTTGAATACTTTGTTCTTGGATGGCTTGAAAAGGTCTGGAGCGGGCTTTGGCGGGCGCGTGGTGAGCCAGACCACGGGACGCTGCTACTGCCCGTGCACAAGTCGGGATACTAAGGTACCCCTACTTTAGTACACCGACATACTCAATGTAAATTAATAGCAATACATGCAAATGACAGCGGCGCTCTCCAACTGGTGCTTTTTAATAAGAGGATGATGACTCAACATAAAAGTAAATAGATAAGCCCTTCGCAGAGGGAAGCAGGGATTTGTACAGGTGCCAGAGCTCGATTTTGAAATAGAGATGAATAATATTTTGAGCGGTATACTTTCATTGTCAACATAACAACCAAGAGATCTCGATATCTTCCATGCTACACACATTATAGGCGGTTCCCAAACAAAATGGTAAAGTTTATACTCCCCCACCACCAACAAGCACGCTCCACGGCTGGCCCGAAACAACGGGTACCGTCGATACCAACAACAGCCCCGGGGGAGTTTTGTTTAATTATTTTGATTTGATTTGAGCATGGTTCTGGGCATCCTTGTTTCCGGCCATTTTCTCGTGAATGATGAGCGGAGTCCACTCATCGTGAGAATAACCTACCAAGTATGGAAGATATAGACAACGCCAGTTGATACATGAGCTATTCGAGCATACAAAACATAATTTCATTTGAAGGTTTAGAGTTAGGCACATACAAATTTACTTGGAACGGCAGGTTAATACCGCATATAGGAAGGTATGGTGGACTCATATGGAATAACTTTGGGGTTTATGGAAGTGGATGCACAAGCAGTATTCCCGCTTAGTACAAGTGAATGCTAGAACGAGACAGGGAAGCGACCAGCTAGAGAGCGACAATAGTCATGAACATGCATTAATTTTAATCAACAATGAGTGCAAGCATCAGTATGATATAAAACACCATGAACATAAATATCGTGGAGGCTATGTTGATTTTGTTTCAACTACATGCGTGAACATGTGCCAAGTCAAACCACTTGAATCGTTCAAAGGAGGATACCACCCTATCATACCACATCACAACCATTTTAATAGCATGTTGGCACGCATGGAAGACCATTATAAACTCCTACCTAATTAAGCATGGAATGAGCAACTATGATCTCTGATTGTCATTGCAAGCATGTTCCATTCATAATAGGATGAATCAGGAACGATGAACTATCATATTTACAAAAACAAGATAGGTCGAGTTCATACCAGCTTCTCCCATCTCAATAAGTTCATCATATATCGTCATTATTGCCTTTCACTCGCACGACCGAATGGTGTGGATAATAATAATAGTGCACGTGCATTGGACTAAGCTGGAATTCCACCAAGCTTAGGCTTTTGGCCTAAGTTGGTCTATGGCCACGGATCAAAGCTACTCTCTCCGGTGCACGGAGTGTCCTCTGGGTGCCATTGGTTGGCAATCTCCTCCGGGTCCCACTGCTAAACCGGCTGCCGTTAGGGGTCAAGTGATGGCTCCGGCTCAGGCTCCGAAACCTGTGCCAGGCTCCAATACGCATAAACGGCATCTGGCAAGTTGAGATACGTGCTTGAAAGTATATCAGACAGAGAAGGTGCAGGCAAGGTAATTATCTCACAGTACTTTTTATCAAATATTAATTTATACTTAAGCAACTTCTTCTTATCTTTAACAATAAAATCATGTGCTATGATACTCTCATAATTTAGAAAAGCCGAGACCAGCAACTTCTCCTCCTTCTCATGATCCCTAATATGTATCCTAAAGTGTTCATCAAGGCGTGAAGCAAATATACCTCCGAAGATGGGGCCCTTTGTATGATTCAGACTTAATTGTTTAGAAATAACAACGCCTAAGCTAAAAGTGGTATCTCAGAACAAAGCATGGTGCAAAATAACAATATCAAGGGCACTAAGATTTCCACTGTTCCCGCGACCAATTAAGCATCTACTAGTAAATATAGCAAAGTAGCGTAGAACAGGAAAAATGTATACTAGTGATTCTTGCCTCTGAAACTTTCCTCGTTTCCCCTACAGCGATTGTATCAACAAACCCCTCCACATCCTGACGATGTGGTTCCTCTAAGCTACCTGCAAAGGGTATCTTACAAACTTCGCAAAATTCATATAGTGGTATCTCCCTAACCTCATCATATAAGTGAAACTCCACTGAAGGTGGTGATTTCTTAGCATGGAAATAGAAATTTTGCACGAAAATATTAGTGAGTAAGATATACTGTTCGCGCTGGTCGTGGAGAAAGTCGGTGAGGCCTGCATTCTCAGCCAAGTAATAAAAGTCTTTATAAATCCCGGCGGCTCTCAAGAACTCATCACAAGGCCATTCACATGGTCGAACTTCCGTAGTGTGAGGAAGATTGTATTTGGGCTTTTTATTTTCCCCCTTCTGCTTATCCTTTGAGCTTTGGCTCGAAGAGCCTCTCAATAATCTCCTCATCATTTTCTTCCTCTGAAAAATTTATGAAATTTTTAGTGACTCAAAATAAAAGTGAACCAAACTCAACAAGATTGATAGCAACTACTTCCACAAGTGCCTAGAGACTATATCATGCATTAGAACTACTTGGGACCACATAAATTTGACATGCAAGATCAAGAACAGGGTCACCTAAGCAGTAAAAAATTGCAATAAATAAAGCACTAGAACAAAAACTAATTGGACCATTGGAGGAGTCACATACCGAAGAACAATCTCCCCAAAAAGTTTTGTGAATGGAGCTTTGAGCAAGGAGATCGAAAATGGCAGCAAGATGAGCTAGAACGCGAGTTTTAGCTATGGGAGGATTTTTTCTGGAGGAAGAAGTGTGTGTGTGCTGGAATAAGTGGAGGGGGGGGCCCGTGTGGCCCACGAGGCAGGGGGCGCGCCCTGTGTCCTCGTGGCCAGCTGGTGTGGCCCCCTGATGTGTTGTTAGTGCCAGATATTCTTAAATATTCTAGAAATAAAAATCTTATTTTATTTTCGGGACATTTGGAGAACTTTTATTTTTGGGGTGTTTTTTTATTGCAAGGATAACTCAAAAAACAGACAGAAAATACTATTTTTGCTTTATTTAATCTAAATTACATAAGGTAAAAGGAGGGTACTGAGTGTTGTACTTTCTAAATTCATCCATCTCATGCTCATCAAAAGGAATCCATTAACAAGGGTGATCAAGTCTTGTTAATAAACTCTTTCCGAGTAACATGAAACCGGAGAATTTTCGAATGACACTAGGTTACCTCAATGGGGATATGTATGTCCCCAACAATAAGAATATTATATTTCTTCTTGACAGTAGAAGTGGAAATTCAAAACCTCCAATAGTAATCGTTGATTTTTTTCCAATAGAATTGATACTGTGGACTTGAGGTTCTTTCCTCGGAAAGTGTACCATATGCTCATTACCATTGACATGAAAAGTGACATTGCCTTTGTTGCAATCAATAACAACCCCTGCAATATTCAAAAAGGGTCTACCAAGGAAAATCGACATACTATCGTCCTCGGGAATATCAAGGATAACAAAGTTCATTAGAATAGTAACATTTGCAACCACAATAGGCACATCCTCACAAATACCGACATGTATAGCAGTTGATTTATCGGCCATTTTCAAAGATATTTCAGTAGGCGTAAACTTATTCAAATCAAGTCTATGATATAAAGAGAGAGGCATAACAGTAACACCACCTCCAAGATCACATAAAGCAGTTTTAACATAGTTTCTTTTAATGGGGCATGGTATAGTTGGTACTCCTGGATCTCCTAGTTTCTTTGGTATTCCACCTTTAAAAGTATAATTGGCAAGCATGATGGAAATTTAAAATTCTGGTATCTTTCTTTTATTGGTAATAATATCTTTCATATACTTAGCATAAGGATTTGTTTTAAGCATATCAGCCAAACACATACGCAAAAAGATAGGTCTAATCATTTCAGCAAAGTGCTCAAAATCCTCATCATCCTTTTTCTTGGATGGTTTAGGAGGACAAGGCATGGGTTTCTGAACCCATGGTTCTCTTTCTTTACCGTGTTTCTTAGCAACGAAGTCTCTCTTATCATAACGTTGATTCTTTGATTGTGGGTTATCAAGATCAACAACAAGTTCAATCTCCACATCATCGTTGTTGCTAGGCTGGGCATCAACATGAACATCATCATTAACGTTATCACAAGGTTCATGTTCATTACCAGATTGTGTTTCAGCATCAGAAATAGAAATATCATTGGGATTCTCAGGTGTGTCGACAACAGGTTCACTAGAAGCATGCAAAGTCCTATCATTTTTCTTTTTCTTCTTCTTAGGACTAGGTGCATGCACATTAGTTCTCTGAGAATCTTGCTTAATTCTCTTAGGGTGGCCCCCAGGATACAAAGGTCCTGAGTCATTCTACCCCCTCTAGTCACAACTCTAACAATGTTATCATTTTTCTTACTATTTAATTCATTGAGCAAATCATTTTGTGCTTTAAGTACTTGTTCTACTTGAGTGGTGACCATAGAAGCATGTTTACTAATGAGTTTAAGTTCACCTTTAACTCTAGACATATAATCACTCAAGTGTTCAATCATATAAGCATTACGTTTCAATTTTCTACCAACGTAAGCATTGAAATTTTCTTGTTTAACAATAAAATTGTCAAACTCATCTAAGCATTGGCTAGCAGACTTATAACGAGGAATATCACCTTCATCAAACCTATAGAGATAATTTACCTTTACTACCTGTGTCGGGTTATCAAGACCATGTATTTCTTCAATAGGTGGTAAATTCTTAACATCTTCAGCTTTAATACCTTTTTCTTTCATAGATTTCTTTGCCTCTTGCGTATCTTCAGGATTGAGAAATAGAATACCCCTTTTCTTCGGAGTTGGCTTAGGAGTTGGTTCAGGAAGTGTCGTGGATTTAGCACGGCAGATGTCCTAGCAAAAGGACTTAGTCGTGAGGCCATCGCTACGGGTTAGCTTAAAGGGGTTAAAGCGGATGAAGGACACATGGGTTTTATACTAGTTCGGCCCCTTCGATGAAGGTAAAAGCCCGTGTCTAGTTTGGTGTGGTATTGCTTGGGCTTCGATGACCAGGGAGCGAATCCGTTTTGCCTGTGTCTCGAGCTGTTGTTTCTTGTCCTGAACCGTCGTCGGGTCGTCCCTTTATATAAGAGGTGATGCCTGGTCCGGTTTACAGAGTCCCGAGGTCGGCTCATAAACGTGTCCGCCTCGGTATCTGATCTTCCTATCTTACATCCCAAGTTACACAACATGACGGTTTACAAATCATGGGCCCTATCATATGGGCTCTAAGCCTCTTGGGCTATAACCTCCTACTCCATACTAAGCTGGGCTTCTGATAATACAGTCTTGATAACTTAAACCGGACCCTCCTGGACGGTTTATACCTGGTAGTAATATCCCTGACATTAGGCCCCAGATTGATTTGAACCTGTTCATGTCAATCTCCAAAATCTTGTACAGCTTTTCATTTCCGCAGCTTCAGCATGTTTGGTAAACCGGCATGACGTTATCCCTCTGTGTCACCTTAAACCGTCGTGACATCATCCACGCATTCAATGCCTGCACCTGTTTTTTACCTTTATTTTTTGAAGCTCCGAAGATCGAGGTGACAACTCAATCCATATCCGATTTTTGGTCTCCTCAATTCCCGCGCCTGCCGTTTTATCTACTCGGCCTATAAATAAGGCCGAGGGCCATCTCTTTATCCCATCTGCTTCGTCTTCCTCTGTCGTCCAGCGCTCGAGCTCCGCCGCCGTCCTTTGAGCTCGTCGTCGTCACCAAACCCGGCTGCTGCATCAACCTGAGCGCGTCCAGAGTTTCGTCGCTGTACTTCCGCTTCCTCAGGTGCGTTACTTCTTCTTCCCCGTAGATCTTAGTTCTAGGGTTTCTTGGTAGCTCGCCCATGAACCCTTGTTCTTCGTAGTTCATCACCGTACGTAGTCCTCAGCTGTAGATATAAAACTTTTTAAGTCAACTCTCATGCGCATGACTCCGCTCTGTCTTTATAATCTCAGTTCCCCCAATGCTGCTAGCTTAGATTGGATCTGTAGAAATCTTCGCTGCCTTCAACGAATATGACTTGAATTATTTTGACGTTTTTCTGCGCTTTAGATCCATATTTTATCACTGCTCATGTGAAAGTTGTTTCTCATACTTTAGATCTGTAACTTATCTGCTTATATCACCGGTTCAATTGTAACATGCGCCTTACATGCCCGGGCTGACGGTTTAGATTTAGACCTCCATCTTGTAATTGGCGGTTTAACCTTTCACTTCTAAGCTTCATAAACCGGTAGCTGTCTCGTTCATGCTTGGTTCGGATCAGTAAGTACCATTAGTCCCCTGCTTAAACCGTCAATTAGGTCAATATCTTCATAGAACATGCCGGCTTATATCTAGTGGATTGTAAACCGGATCTTGCATTGTATTTTTCAGCATTCCCTCCTTGAAAAAGATGACTTCTGCGGCTAAACAGTTCGTCGCTTGCAACTGGGTCCCATCCCGGATTACCGAGGATGACTTAGTAAAGGCGGCCTCCATAGGCGGTTTAGGTCCGAAAGAGGTTCTGCACTGGCGGGCCCCTGGGAAAGAATGCCCCCCTCAGCCTAAGGAAGGAGAGATCATCATCTTTTTCGATCATCTGGCCCGGGGCTTTAGCCCTCCCGGTTCAAAATTCTTCCATGACGTTTTAGCCAATTTTCAACTCCATCCGCAAGACATTGGTCCCAATTCCATATCAAACATCTGCAACTTCCAAGTCTTCTCAGAAGCATATCTGCAAGAGGAGCCATCCGTAGAGCTATTCCGGGACTTCTTCCATTTGAATTGTCGGACTGAATTCTCCGACGGGCCCCATACTGAACTTGGCAGTATGAGCATCCAGAAGAGGAAAGATGTCAGCTTTCCCCACGCCTCTCTTCACAGCCACCCCAAGGAGTGGAATCAGACCTGGTTCTACTGCAAGGACACTTCACCGGAGGGAGAAAATCCACTGCCGGGTTACCGCCCTTATCGTCTGACAGCGGATCACCCTTTCCCATAGCGTCTGAGTGCCCAAGACCGGGCTCGATATGCCCCTCAACTTTCCAAACTCAGGGCTTTCGTGGCCAATGGTTTAACCGGGGTTGACTTTGTCCGCTGCTGGCTCTCTTGGAGCATTCTCCCGTTAAGCCGGAGATCCGGTTTAATGTGCGAGTATACCGGTAATCCGAAGGACCCTCAGCGTCACACAGCTACGGTGCTTCCAGACAATGAAGTTACTGAGGCTGCTAAGAAGATGTTGAATATCCCCCTGGAGGAGTGTAGCCAGACCGGTTTAGCACCTTTCTATGTGAACAACAAACCGCCGTCGGTAAGATTCATCTGTCCCTTTCTTTTTGCTTTAATCCGTCCATATTGCTTGTCTTCAGTATGTTTTTACCCCTTTACACAGGCCAATGACCCCTTTTGGAAGAAGAAGGCTCAAGACAAACCGGTGAAGCCAACTCGCAAGAAAAGCTTGGCCATAAAGAAGCATAAGAAGAAACCTGCCGCCGCTTCCGGTTCAAACACCGAAGAAGATGATCCGGCTTCTGAGGTACTGCTTGGTTTTTACACTTTTTAACTTTCCTTTGTCTGTATTTATAATAACAATGTCCTTTCTTAGGATCCGGCGGAAGGGAGTAAAGCGGATGAAGTCGAGGTAATCTCTCTTTCCTCTGATTCAGAACCGTTGCCACCCAAAATTTGTCGGGTAGCCCGGAAGTATCCATTTTCTCGCCCTTATGCTCAATTAGACCCCAATTTTCTCTTGAAGAAGAAGCAGCATGAGGCTCGCCGGACCACACGCCACAGTGGTCACGTGGTTGAATCATCCGGATTACCCCACACGCCGGCTCGAAGACGCCGCTCAGAGGTTTTGCTTACCCCAACCACTCTTTATCCAAAAGCAGGTCTTATTCGCAAACCTCTTAAACCGTCTGATCCAAACTATCAGGAAACTCCTCTGTCTTCTTCCGGCGAGTCAACTGCCACCCAAGTCCCGGTGCTTAAGACCGTTCCTGGGTAAGTCATCTTTCAGTATGTCCGGTTTATCTTTTCCTTTTTGACTTGTGATTTTCATTATTCCTTTAATCTTTTCAGTATGCCCAAGCCTAGCAAGAAGGCAAAGTTGAATAAACCGGCAGCCAGAAACGCTTCTGAACCGGCTGAGGATCTTGAAGCTACCAATCCTCTGGAAGATAACACTGAAGTTCCGCTCGATGATCCTTCCCCAATGGACCACGAAGATCTTGCTGCTCCGGAGGGTGATGCTACGGAGAATGCTGCTGAGCCGGCCAGCCTTGCCCAGGTTAGTCCGGCTCCTGTTAGTCCGGTACGCACCGATCCCGCTGTCACTAATGATCCCCCCAGGCCAACTGCTGCCTCGAAAGAAGATGTTGAGATTACTGGGATAGGTTTTACTACTCCCGCGGAGCCTGTTATCTTGGCCAGACACACCGCCAAGGAGGAAATTCTCCAGAAAGACAAGGGCAAGTGGAGCACTGACTTGTCTAGTTATGCTCAGCTTAGCGCCCAGGAGCTCCACTCTGGGTATCTAAACCGATTCTTCACCAGCCGCGACCACGAGGCCGGTTTGGTAAACATGATAAAGGAAAAATATGAGGTAACTTCTTTCTCTTTGCCTTTCATTTCTGCTTGTAACTTGTAACTGTACCATTAGGCCATTGTAGCCCCCAAGTGCCGGTTTAACCTTTAGGATGAACCGGGGCTTTGATAGATTAACTGGAATAGCTTGATTTGCATGTGTAGCCCCAAGGGCCGGTTTACTCCATTGCGGGTGAATCGGTACTTCTTCCATGTTTGAGAATGACCTTACATTAGCCCCCAAGTGCCAAGGATATAACTTTGTTATGTGCTTGGGACTTGTTTGAAAAATTAATGTCCTTCACTTCAATTGCACATTAGTCCCCAAGTGTCAAGTGCATACTTGTTATGTGCTTGAGACTTTTGATTGAACTGTTCTTCATGAATATCTGATATTTTCTGTCTTCTGCAGGCTGATTTGAACCGGAGGGCTTCGGAGACAACAGAGCTCCGGAATAACCTGGCCTTTCAAGAGACTGATTCGACTAAAGCCAAGGAGGAGCTTACCCTTGCTTTAGCTAGCATGGAGAAGCTTAAAAAAGATTTTGAAGCGGAGCGGTCCACTTGGGAGGTACAAAAGGCTGCTTTAGATAAAAGAGCCAAGGACGCGGAGGTTGCTCTTAACTCGGTGACGGAGGAGTTATCCGGGTTAAGGCAACATATAGACGATATGACATCTGCCATCTTCGGTAAGTACATGTTTTCACCCGCTTTATCCTTGCTATCTTTATATTTCTCCGGCTTAACTCATCACTTGTACACAGGGAGGCGCGTGACTCATCTTGGGGATGATGTACGGAGGAAGCTGAAGGCTGCTTATACCTTGGTGGAGCAACTCTATGCCAGAGCTCAGAGGGCCATTAGTGCAATTTCACACAATAAACCGGCGCCGACCACCATCCAAGGTACTCTGGAGAAATTATCTATCTTGCCTACCCGAATTGTTGAAGTGAAGAAATCTTCTGCAAGAGCTGGCTCCCTCATGGCATTAACCCGGGCCAAGGCGTGGGTTCTTGATTTTGATCCGGCGGAGGCTATGAATGGTTATTCCAGTATGAAAGAAGACGGATCAGCCTTCTCCGCCGAAGATCTTCGCGCTTTGACCAAAGATATGCGCCCTCTTGCCAGTAAGCTCGCTGATGAGGCGGACTTGACGAGGTATCATCCGGGTTACGATCTAGAGAACGTGCGGGTGGAGCGGCCGTCTTATGACATCAAAAATCTGATTCCACCCGTTCGTAAGCATACCTTCGCTCCTGACATTGAACCGTCAGAACTCATAAACGATGAAGTATATTTCCGCGCCCTTGCCAGGATTAACTGGAGCACTCCTGATTTCCAGCAGCTGCCAGAAGCCGACGAAGATCCGGAGCAAGCTGACCCTCAGTCTTCACAGCGAGCCGAAGAAGAATCCTAAACCGGCTCCGGTTTAATCATATGTGTTGAATACTTTGCAAGAAACTGATATTCTTTTGGGCCTGCAAGTGCCTTGTAATAGAATAGTTGAGATACTGTCTTTGTCCCACTATTATCCTTCATGGCATTACTTTGATTGGCAATTCCTAAATTATCTCCTGCTTGCAATGTGTCAACAGTTTATGTTTACCTATATCTGCATAGATAATGCTAAGAATGTCCTGGCGGTTTACCACCGGACGGGTTATACTGCCCAAGCACATGATTTAAGTTAATAACTGGAAACTGTGTATAAGATACAATCATATATCATACCTGTGATTAAGTGTATCCGCAAACCTTAATCCGGCACGAGTAATCCAAGACGTGAGTGTTGATGACTCCCTTGGCTCTCTGTTGGCTTTTTATGAAGCCAATCCGGGTTACAATGAACGCCGGTTTAACGGTAAACTAGTGCTGGTGTTCATGACCCAGACTATAGCTCTGTAGATACAGATGCAGTGACAACTTTGTAGTTATCCGGTCTTGATTCAAAGGACTTGGTTGAAAAACCAATGACCTTGATGATAAAGATTTGAGAAAACATAAAAAATAAAAAATAAAGTTTTTGGGAAAATAAGACCATGTAGTCGATGCTTTTTATGAGCTGCCAGGCTCCAAATTCGAGGCTTTTTATGAGCTGCCAGGCTACTGTCATTAACCATTTTAGCAAAGCCTATTAAGATGATCCGCAATCTTTAACCAAATCATCAATGTCAACAGCTACCCAATGTTCAAAATCTCATAAAGATTTTGGCTTGGGTAATCACTTGATGATCGTCAATTTAACGTGACCAAGTTCAGGGTCCCGAAGGATTGACTTGTGATACGTTCGACGGGTCATACCAGGTTTACCTGGACGGCGCGATTTACTTGATGCATGCAGGTTAATCCGGGGTTTTAGGTGTATACACCGGGCTTCCAAGCCGTGTTCACTACAAGAGTTTTCAGCTCGCTGACGAACTTGCATCAGGAGCCCCCAGGTAGCGTGTGAGCATTGCTCGTCGGGGCATATGTTTGGGTCGTGCTAGGCATCAAACCCTCTTTTGCCCCTTCATCATCATGTGGAAATTGACGAAGCAACCATAGCAGTGCTCTTATGATGGGCTTCATATGGCCGCCGGTTCAAGAGGCCATGGGAAACTTCCTTGCCCGTGGAAGCCCCCATGTGATTCTTATTTGTATGGAAAAGACAGCTGATTCCTTGATTTTATCAAGGGCGCCTGATAACCCTCAACCGTAAGGGATCGAGATAGTCTTCGCGGGTAAGAATAACCCAATTTATTGATTCGACACACGGGAAGCCAAAGAGTATTTATAAGCTTTAACAGTTGAGTTGTCAATTCAACCGCACCTGAAATATACTAACTTGCAACAAAAGATAAGTGGTAACAGTGATATGATAGTGATGATAGTAATAGTAAAAGTAAACAGCAAAAGTAAATAGTAGTAGTAAATGGCAAAAGTAGCAACTAGTGGCAAACAAGGTTTAAAATACTGTAGGCTAGGGAGATGGATGGTTGGGCGTTGCATGGATGAGATAGTTTCTAACTCGGGGCACGGCACACGGAAAAGTAATGATCATCTAGGCAAATATCAAACATTAGGCATGTATCCCGTAGGTAGTTGTACGTGCTTGCAATAAGAACTTGCACAACATCTTTTGTCCTACCATCCCGCTACGAACGGGGCCAAAAGGAAATAATGGATATTAAGGTGCTCATGTCAAAGAGCACCGGAACAAAGCAATGAACTCAATGGATACATGTAATCCTCAAACTACGGACCATCCCCTTTGGTGTCACAAGCTGTCACTTTTGGGATCGCCGGTTCCGAATCGTAACAGGTGCATACAACTCATAGATAGGATCAAGAACACAAATATATTCATGCAAACACATATGGTTCAGATCTGAAGTCATGGCACTCGGGCCCTAAGTGTCAAGCATTAAGAATAACAAGTTGTAGCAAAGATGATAAACACCATACTAGATGATAGGCAACATGCCCCCAACAATCTGACGAACTATTACATGATCTAACTCATCCAATCCCTACCATCCCCTTCGCCTACAGCAAGGGAATTACTCACACATGAAGGGGGAAGTCATGGAGGGATGATGGTGTGGTGATGATGATGACGATGGCGACGATCTCCCCTCTCCGGAGGCCAAATCAGCCTCCAGATTAGCCCTCCCGAAGAAGAACAGAGGGTGGCGGCTGCTCCGCGACGAAAAACAGCGAAAGGACTTCCGATCTGGGATTTCTTCATCGGGAGGAAAAATACGGGCTAAAGTAGGGCACCAGGGGGTGTGGGCCCCACCCAGGCGCCCCCCCGGCGCGGCCCAGGGGGGCGCACCCACAGGGCGCCTGGGCACCCCCTGGCCCCCCTCTGGCCCCACTTCTGGCATTTGGTTTCCTCGGGTGCGTGGATTTTTCGTGGATTTTTCTGAGATGCTTAAAAATCCATTTTCCTGCACACAAATAAACCATACAGGCAGCTCTGCTGAAAACAGCGTCAGTCCGGGTTAGTTTAGTCCAAATCATGCAAGAATGAGGTCAAAACAATATCAAAAGTGTTTGGAAAAGTAGATACGTTTGAGACGTATCAACTCCCCCAAGCTTAGCATATTGCTTGTCCTCAAGCAATTCAGTTCAACGAACTGGACGCGACAAAGAAAACTTGGACAAACTCTTTTGCTTCATTAGATGTATATAAGCATGTACTACGAAAAGAGTTCAGCAAGTATTAAAACGGTACTTATGAGAACAATGCAAGGAGCAATCCTTCTTTCGAGTGACCAGTCACAAATAATTAAGAGTAAACAATATATTACCGAAAATCAAGACAAGATCACATTGCACATAGCTTGAGCATATTAAGGTGGTATCTCGCTAGCCTCCATGAGTGAAGCAAAACATAAATGCAGAGACTCCTCCAGAGTTTTAAAGGAGACTAGAGCTAAGGGTTTCAGAATAAATCATATCACAAGTATGCAGAAGACAATGTAATACTTTGGGACAATGCACATTACACTCAGAATGACAATTATGCTCTCCTAGTCAGTGCTTTGAAGAAAGAAGATGAGACTCTCGAACCGTGGCTTTTATTGGCAAAGTTGAAAACCCGTGATCGGAAACAAAAACTAAACATGTACCAGAGCTCCTGGTTTTAAAAACAGAAGTAAATATGTTTTTGAGAGGTGCATAATTCGTCAACGAATGCTAGCAGATAACTCAATCACTTTTTAAGCCAGACAAGTTTCGAGGAACGGCTCCCGCATGAGGACGATCACATCCTCTTAATATCCTTTGTTTATCACTGCCAAAGTCTGATTTCTCATGAACAAAGCGTGAAGGAGGGTTCGTTTGTTATATTATCTTTTTGAGCCGGGCGCACTCAATGCCAGTTCCTTTTCATATTAGGGGTTTGCACATTATACATGCAATCCAGGGGTGAAACTTGTCCAACTTAAAGAGATCATGAATTAACTCCTACTTCCTCATGAGCTAAAACATAGGCACAAAAAGAGAAATGCTTTTGATTAGTTTCGAGATGGTACATGAAAGTCTTCGTTAGGAATGGCAGGTAAATACCATGTATAGGAAGGTATAGTGGACTCATATGGCATAACAGGTTTAAAGGTTTTGGATGCACAAGCAGTCATTCCGCTTAGTACGGGTGGAGGTTTAGCAAAAGACTGGGAAGCGACCACCTAGAGAGCAATAACGGTCATAATCATGCAGAGCGACAAAGCAACATTGAATCGGGCATGAAAGTGGTATAACTATTCTAAAATTCAAAGATCATCAAGGCAAAGTAGACTTTTTAGTCTTAAACATGTGTAAGCATGTGACAAGTCAATCCAAAAATTCTCTAAAGGGAAATGCCACCTTAGTATGCCAGACTATGGACAGTGCGATGCATGTAGATCATTTCAATAACACATTATATACTCTAGTTATTGGAGACTAGCCACAAGGAAAGCATGAACCACTGGAAGAGCATTGTAAACATAGCACTATGTCGCTACAAGCTGGTCTCTAGATCATAAGTACATGCATATGTACAAAAGTAGAAACAATAAGAGTTCATAGCGGTCTTCCTTGTTGCTTCCTTTCAGTCGATCTTCGTCATTACTGCTTGTCACTTGCACGATCGAACGTAGGAAATATAGTCAAATGCCACCACGGACGCGAGCTGATCTCTGAAAACAAAGCAAACTAAAGAGAGAAAGGAAATCTTTTTGGGTTTTTCAAAAGTTGAATAAAAAGCAAAAGAAAGAGAAAATCTTTTTGTTGTTTTTGCAAAAGAGAGAAATAAAGAAGAACGGGCAAAAACTCAAAAAAAAAATCAAAGTGAATCAAACGGATAATACAATGAAAAAGTGAGGAGGGCACGTACTCCCCCAAGCTTAGGCTTTTGGCCTAAGTTGGTAGCAGCTACTGCCCCCAGGAGCCTCCTGCTCCAGGGGTATGGTGGTGAGACCAAGGGTCGTAGAAGGATGATGGCGCGTACACCGAACTCCTCGGAGTCTCCCACGAGGAAGGTTTCGAGCGCCAAACAGAGGAAGACCCTTCACCAAACTCGATGGCGGTCTCATCCTGAAAATGTGGTATCTCACCGTGCCTCTCCTCGTCGGGCACAACCCCCTCCATGGGGTTATGGAACTGATGCTGGACCATGAACTCATCGAACTGGACAACATCAAAGGACCATCCGTTCCTGCGAGAAAAATCAAACAAAAGAGGTGCAGGTAGACGGATCTCGCGTTCCGCGGTAGTTCCGAAACGCAAGATATAAACAAGGTTATCATATTTAGAACCCATGGTAACAAACTTATGCCTCTTCATAGCAGCAAGATCAAAGCTTAAATAAGTAAAAGGAGTATCATCAGGGTGTGGGGTGCCTCCAAGATGCTCTAAGATAAGCGTGGCATAAATGCCACCATATAAGTCCCCCTTGTTACCGTTCATAGCAAGGCGTCGAGCAATTAAGGTACCCAGATTATAATCAGACCTCCCTGAGAGGGCTGCTGCTAGGATAGCAATATCCGGAGCAGAAATGTTGCTCGTGTTGTCGCGAGCTAACACCCCTCTAGCAATATAATATGCAAAATACCTCAGGTGAGGAAACAAGATGCTGGAGATCTTCGACCGATGAATATCCCTCGTACCCATGCTGCAGAGAGAGTTGATGACGGTTTTCAGCTCGGAGGGCTGAGTGGCCATCCTTGCCGGCCTCCCAGCGTTCGGCACACCTATTACTTCACAAAAATTTCCCAAAGTCATGGTGATAAGATCATTATAAATTTTAAACTCAATAGCACCTGATTCAGGATTATATCTAAATTGTTAATGAAAATGGAGGTGAGTCTTTGATACTGAGTAACACGGCTCGTGACGAGTCGTGTCAAACCTGCATTAGCACAAAGATTATAAAACTCATCCTTGATTCCCGCAGCTTCCATGAGTTCATCACATGGAAATGTCATCGCACGTGCTGGACTTGTGTCTTCCAACAACTCCAGGGGCACATGATCTTCATTATAGCTCACCCTAGCAGTCGATGGTGAAGCTGCGGCTCTAGTGACTCGATCGGAGTGTGCGGGCCTCCTCTTCTCAAGCCATCCTTTTGCCCTTCCTAACAAACTCATTTCTGAATTTTTTTTACAATTTACAAAAACAAGGATTAAAACAAAGTGAGCTAAGGCAAACTACTCAACTCACTTGCCCAAGGCATAAACTTGCATCAAAACTTGGAAAACAACTTTCTACACATGCATGCAAGCTCATCTCTACAGCACCAAGAACTACTAAATACTCACAAATGAGGCCACCGATCAAAAATCTAATTGGAGGGGTGGAGGAGTCACATACCAGGGAGTATTTGCTCAAAATTTCAGCTCAGATGATGGGCTGTAGAGAGAGATCGAAGAATCGCCCCCAAGAACAGCAAGAACAGCAAGAACAAGACCAGAACTCGGGTTTCTGGAAAAAGAGAGAGAGAGGGGAAGAATAAGTACCTGGAGGGGGGTCCCGTGGGCCCCAGGCGCCCTGTGGGCGCGGCCAGGGGCTGGGCCGCGCCAGCTGGCCGCCTGGGCCACTGGTGGCTCCCCCTGGCTGGCCCCAGGACTTTCCGGGTCTCTCCTGTTGTGGAAATTTTTAATATAATTTTTCTGGAATTTTTCTGAAAACTTCACTGTTGATTTTTTTTCAAAGTTTCAAAAAGCTGCGAAACTCTCTGAAAACTTGAAGTAGTTAGTAGTATTGTGAAGCTTCAAAAACATAGATACTTGGTACAGCAAGTAGGACAATACTAAAAACAAATGAAAACATAGAAAGCTCAACTTTTTATCCATATAAAACACGTTTACTAGTAAGGTTGATCAAGTCTTACCAACAAACAAGCGATATATAGAACAAAAAGTCTCACCTCCTACGAAGTAATCACTGAACTTTTACCTTGATGGACATTGTCCCTACCATGATAGTTTTGTATTTGTGAGGCACATGTAGTGGACAGTCCCATTCTCCAATTTTCACGGTCTCGATATTCTCTATAGAGTTGAGGGCATGCCTCCTGTCGGTCTTCTTCGGAAAATATACCGTGTGTTCTTTATCATTCACATGAAAGGTGACCTTCCCTTTGTTGCAATCAATAATAGCACCTGCGGTGTTAAGGAAAGGTCTACCAAGGATAATGGACATGCTCCCATCCTCGGGCATGTCAAGCACAACAAAATCAGTAAGAATTAAACAATTAGCAACTTCAACTGGAACATCCTCACAAATACCTATCGGAACAGCGGTTGACTTGTCAGCCATCTGAAGGGAGATATCTATAGGAATTAGTTTCTCTAAACAGAGCCTCTCGTAAAGAGAGAGAGGCATAACACTCACTCCCGCTCCAAGATCACATAAAGCAGTTTTGACATAATTATTCTTTATGGAGCAAGGAATGGTGGGTATACCTGGATCACCGAGCTTCTCAGGAATCTTTCCACTGAAAGAAAAGTTAGCAAGCATAGTAGATATTGCATCATTAGGAATTTTTCTTTTGTTAGTGACAATATCTTTCATATATTTTGAATAAGGAAGTAACTTAATAGCATCAGTCAAAGGAATTTGAAGAAAAAGAGGTTTAATCCATTCACAAAACTTATTGTAATGCTCTTCTTCTTTAGATTTGATGGACTTACCTGGAAAGGGCATGGGTTTCTGTACCCATGGTTCTTTCTCCTTCCCATGTTTTCTTGAAATGAAGTCTTCTCTAGTGTACCTCTTACGTTTATCGGGTGCTTCTTCTTCTCGAACTTCAGGCGAATCATTCTTCTCATTATCATTACCTTCAGGTTCAGCACCGTCTTCAGTCTCAGCATCGGAAATAGATACACTGTTGGGATCAATAGCTGGCTCTTCATCTGCAATAGGATCATTAGAATTGTCAGTCTCTTTATGTTTCTTCTTCTTATTTGGAGAGACAACAATTTCTTCTTCCTGCATTTGAGAATCTTGCTCGATTCTCTTCGAATGTCCCTCTGGATAAAGAGGATCTTGAGTACTAGTTCCTCCTCGGGTCTTAATCCCAAAAGCCTGCAGTTTATCTTGTTTGGCATTGTTAGCAAGCAAATCTCTTTGCACATTAGAAATTTGATCAAGCTGAGTTTGAACCATATGAAAATGCTTCACAAGACATTGGACATCATTAACTGTTCTATCTAGAACACCAAGCAACTCTTTGATAGCAAGGGAATTATCATGCAACTGACTTTCTATCCTCTCATTAAAATGATTCTGTTTCATAATAAAATTATCAAACTCATCTAAGCATTGATCAGGAGGCTTACCATAAGGGATGTCACTTGCGTTGAAATCTAAAAGAGAGTGTACATCTACCATAGGAGGGTGAGTGGTAGGCTCACACAGCTTCTCAATAGGGGGTAGATTCTTCACGTCTTCAGCTTTAATACCTTTCTCTTTAATAGACTTCTTTGCTTCTCGCATATCCTCAGGGCTTAGAACAAACATGCCCCTCTTCTTTGTTGGTGGAGGTGGTTCAGGGACGGACCAATCTTCATGGTTTTTGGCAATCCTGCCCATTAGATCTTCCGCATCGTCCGATGTTCTTTTCCTGAAAACACAACCAGCACAACTGTCCAAATAGGACCTAGATTCATCAGTTAAACCAGCATAGAATATATCAATTAATTCATTCTTAGGAACTCCATGTCCTGGTCTAGCCTGAATCAAACAGCAGTACCTCCCCCAAGCTTTAGGGAGGGACTCATCCTGCAACTGTGTAAAGTTGTAAATTCTTTGTAAAGCAGCATGTTGCATATGAGCAGGAAAGTACTTATCAACAAAAGAGTGAGCTAAGTCCTGAGGACTCTTAATAGAACCGCATGGGAGTGAATCATACCATGCCTTAGCACCTTCCTTCAAGGAGAAATGAAGAAGCTTGGTCACATAAAAGTAGCGTATCTTCTCATCTGTGGTAAACAGGCTACCTAGCTCACCAAGTTTAGTTAGGTGTGCAATAGCATCATCATTTTCTCTGCCATAAAAGGGGTCAGCTTCAACCATAGGTATAAGTGAAAGATCAACAGAGAAATCAAAATTAGGATCATCAATGCATATAGGAGATGTAGCAAACTCAGGATTAGGTACGGTTTTGTTTTTCAAAGAGTGTTTTTCAAATATTTTCTTAATAGTTTCAGGGTCAGAGCCGGCAAACTTTGTCAGTTCCCTGCATAAATCTTCATCAAGTATATAGTAATCATCATCAAGGAGTCTCTCCTGGAGTTTACTCAATTCGGGATAATCATAAGTTTCACCAATAGGGTAGCGAGTAACAGGAAGTTCAATTCCATATTTTTCAGCAGCAGCAGTAATTTGTTTCTCAAGAGCATAACCAAGTGAACTAATATCATCATCAAAAGTAGTAGAAGCATCATCAAGTGTATCAGACATAGTAACAGATTCAGTAGGAGCATCATGTGGTGGTGGTGAGGCGAACTTACTCATGACAGAAGGTGAATCAAGTGTAGCACTAGTGCTCAGAGCAGTACCTCTTCTTGTAGTGGATCGTAAGATCGGAACCTTGGGGTCTCCTTTCTTACCCATAGTGAATAAAGTGCAGCAGGTAGGATACCTCAAGTAGACTTGTAAATATTGCTATGCTCCCCGGCAACGGCGCCAGAAAACGGTACTTGATAACCCTCAACCGTAAGGGATCGAGATAGTCTTCGCGGGTAAGAATAACCCAATTTATTGATTCGACACACGGGGAGCCAAAGAGTATTTATAAGCTTTAACAGTTGAGTTGTCAATTCAACCGCACCTGAAATATACTAACTTGCAACAAAAGATAAGTGGTAACAGTGATATGATAGTGATGATAGTAATAGTAAAAGTAAACAGCAAAAGTAAATAGCAGTAGTAAATGGCAAAAGTAGCAACTAGTGGCAAGCAAGGTTTAAAATACTGTAGGCTAGGGAGATGGATGGTTGGGCGTTGCATGGATGAGATAGTTTCTAACTCGGGGCACGGCACACGGAAAAGTAATGATCATCTAGGCAAATATCAAACATTAGGCATGTATCCCGTAGGTAGTTGTACGTGCTTGCAATAAGAACTTGCACAACATCTTTTGTCCTACCATCCCGCTACGAACGGGTCCAAAAGGAACTAATGGATATTAAGGTGCTCCTGTCAAAGAGCACCGGAACAAAGCAATGAACTCAATGGATACATGTAATCCTCAAACTACGGACCATCCCCTTTGGTGTCCCAAGCTATCACTTTTGGGATCGCCGGTTCCGAACCGTAACAGGTGCATACAACTCATAGATAGGATCAAGAACACAAATATATTCATGCAAACACATATGGTTCAGATCTGAAGTCATGGCACTCGGGCCCTAAGTGTCAAGCATTAAGAATAACAAGCTGTAGCAAAGATGATAAACACCATACTAGATGATAGGCAACATGCCCCCAACAATCTGACGAACTATTACATGATCTAACTCATCCAATCCCTACCATCCCCTTCGCCTACAGCAAGGGAATTACTCACACATGAAGGGGGAAGTCATGGAGGGATGATGGTGTGGTGATGATGATGACGATGGCGACGATCTCCCCTCTCCGGAGGCCAAATCAGCCTCCAGATTAGCCCTCCCGAAGAAGAACAGAGGGTGGCGGCGGCTCTGCGACGAAAAACAGCGAAATGACTTCCGATCTGGGATTTCTTCGTCGGGAGGAAAAAATACGGGCTAAAGTAGGGCACCAGGGGGTGTGGGCCCCACCCAGGCGCCCCCCGGCGCGGCCCAGGGGGGGGGGGGGCGCCCACAGGGCGCCTGGGCACCCCCTGGCCCCCCTCTGGCCCCACTTCTGGCATTTGGTTTCCTCGGGTGCGTGGATTTTTCGTGATTTTTCGTGGATTTTTCTGAGATGCTTAAAAATCCGTTTTCCTGCACACAAATAAACCATACAGGCAGCTCTGCTGAAAACAGCGTCAGTCCGGGTTATTTTAGTCCAAATCATGCAAGAATGAGGTCAAAACAATATCAAAAGTGTTTGGAAAAGTAGATACATTTGAGACGTATCAGCGCCGGCTTAAGAGGCCATGGAAAACTTCCTTGCACAGAAGCCCCCATGTGATACTCTTGAAAAGGATGGCCGATTCCTTGATTTTAACAAGGGCGCCGGTTTAAGAGGCCATGGAAAACTTCCTTGCACGGAAGCCCCCATGTGATACTCTTTGTGAAAAAAATGGCTGATTCCCCGGTTTACCGAGGGTGTCGGTTTATTTTATTAATCATAATATATATAGTGTTACATAAAGCGGAGCCAATGGCTCAATTATAGTAAGGTCGAAGAAGAGCGATGTTCCACGGCCGCTTGGTCTCCTCCTCCGCCGTACGTGAGTCCTTATGTTCTCGAACGTCGACGAGGTAGTATGATCCGTTGTGCAGGTTCTTGCTGACCACAAAGGGTCCTTCCCAAGGTGGGGATAACTTGTGCATATCTGTCTGGTCCTGGATGAGCCGGAGCACTAGATCTCCTTCTTGAAACGTCCTGGTCTTAACCCGGCGGCTGTGGTACCGACGCAAGTCTTGTTGATAAATCGCTGATCGTGCTGCTGCCGTGTCCCGTTCCTCGTCCAGCCGGTCCAAGCCGTCTTGTCTTGCTTGTTCATTATCCGCTTCAACATACACCGCCACCCGTGGCGAGTCGTGCCGGATATCACTAGGGAGGACCGCTTCAACTCCATATACCATGAAGAAAGGCGTGTACCCTGTGGATCTGTTAGGTGTAGTGTTGATGCTCCATAAGATAGAAGGCAATTCCTCCACCCAACAACCCGGTGTTCTCTATAAAGGAACCATAAGCCGGGGTTTGATGCCTCTCAAGATCTCTTGATTGGCTCTTTCAGCTTGGCCATTGGACTGAGGGTGGGCTACTGATGATACGTCAAGGCGAATATGCTCTTGTTGACAGAACTCCTCCATAGCCCCCTTGGATAAATTGGTGCCATTATCAGTTATAATGCTGTGTGGAAAGCCAAACCGGAAAATCACCTTTTTGATGAACTGAACCGCTATTGCTGCATCACACTTACTGACAGGCTCCGCTTCAACCCATTTTGTGAACTTGTCCACTGCTACCAATAGGTGGGTTTTCTGGTCTTGGGATCTCTTAAAGGGTCCAACCATATCGAGCCCCCAAGTCGCAAACGGCCAAGTAATTGGGATCATCCGCAGCTCCTACGCCGGTATATGAGCACGTCATGAGAATTTCTGGCAAGCATCGCATTTTCTGACCAAGTCCTCTGCGTCGGCGTGAGCCGTCAACCAGTAGAACCCATGACGAAAAGCTTTAGCCACCAAGGATTTTGAACCGGCGTGATGACCACAATCCCCTTCATGAATCTCACGAAGAATATCACAGCCTTCTTCTGATGATACACACCGCTGAAATGCTCCAGAAACGCTGCGGTGATGAAGTTCGCCATTGACGATAGTCATAGATTTAGACCGCCGGATTATCTGCCGGGCCTCAACTTCGTCCTTTGGTAACTCACCTCGGTTCAGGTATGCCAAGTAAGGGAGTGTCCAATCCGGAATGACATGAAGTTCCGCAACCAATTGTGCTTCCGGATCAGGAACAGCCAAATCCTCCTCGGAAGGTATCTGCACCGACGGATTATGTAATTCATCCAAGAAAGTATTAGGTGGAACCGGTTTACGCTGGGAACCCAGCCGGCTTAACGCGTCAGCCACTTCATTTTTTCGCCAGTCTATATTATCCACCTGATATCCTTTGAAATGTCCGGTGACAACGTCCACCTCTCCTCGATATGCTGCCATAAGCGGATCCTTAGAGTCCCACTTGCCAGATACTTGCTGTGCTACCAGATCTGAATCGCCAAAGCATTTAACCCGACTCAAGTTCATCTCCTTGGCCATCCGCAAACCATGGAGGAGAGCTTCATACTCAGCAGCATTATTAGTACAAGGGAACATTAAACGGAGGACATAGTAGAACGTATCACCTCGTGGGGAAGTTAACACGACTCCAGCCCCCAAGCCCTCCAACTGCCCTGAACCGTCAAAGTGAATAGTCCAGTACGTATGATCTGGCTTCTCCTCAGGTGCTTGCAACTCTGTCTAGTCATTAATGAAATCCACCAGTGCTTGGGATTTTATAGCAGTACGGGGCACATACTTTAGTCCGTGCAGGCTAAGCTCAATGGCCCACTTTGCAACCCTACCAGTGGCTTCTCTGTTCTGGATTATATCCCCTAACGGAGCTGAACTGACAACGGTGATTGGGTGGCCCTGAAAATAGTGCTTCAATTTCCGGTTTGCCATGAACACTCCATATACCAGCTTCTGCCAATGCGGATATCTTTGTTTCGACTCAATGAGCACCTCACTGATATAGTAAACCGGCCTCTGAACCGGATATTCTTTGCCTGCTTCCTTGCGCTCTACCACAATGGCAACGCTTACTGCACGGGCATTGGCGGCCACATATAATAGCAGCGGCTCATTATCAATCGGGGCAGCAAGGACCGGTGGCTCTGCCAATTGCCTCTTTAAATCCTTGAACGCAGCATCAGCAGCATTGCTCCAGACGAACCGGTATGTCTTCTTCATCATCTGATAAAGCGGGATTGCCTTCTCCCCCAAACGGCTGATAAACCGGCTTAGTGCTGCAATACGGCCTGCCACGCGTTGGACATCGTTGATGCACGCCGGTTTAGCCAGGGATGTGATCGCCTTGATCTTCTCCGGATTAGCTTCAATCCCTCTGTTTGACACTAAGAACCCCAAGAGCTTGCCTGCCGGAACACCGAAAACGCACTTCTCCGGATTAAGCATCATTTTGTAAACTCGGAGGTTGTCAAAGGTTTCCTTCAGATCCTCTATCAGTGTCTCCTCCTTCCTGGATTTCACCACAATGTCATCAACATATGCATGGACATTTCTCCCAATCTGCCCTTGTAAGCAGTTCTGCACACAACGTTGGTAGGTTGCCTGGGCACTCTTGAGCCCGAATGGCATAGATACATAGCAGAAGGCTCCGAAGGGAGTTATGAAGGCTGTCTTCTCCTGGTCCTTAACTGCCATCTTGATCTGATGATAACCTGAATATGCATCCAAAAAACTTAGCCGCTCACATCCTGCCGTAGCATCAATAATCTGATCAATACGGGGGAGAGCAAAAGGATCAGTTGGGCAAGCTTTGTTCAGATCGGTGTAATCAACACACATTCTCCACGTTCCATTTTTCTTAAGTACCAGCACCGGATTAGCCAACCACTCTAGATGAAACACCTCAACTATGAAGCCTGCGGCCAAGAGCCTAGCCACTTCTTCTCCTATAGCTTTACGCCTCTCCTCATTGAAGCGGCGCAGGTATTACTTGACCGGTTTAAACTTAGGATCAATATTAAGACTGTGCTCAGCGAGTTCCCTTGGTATACCTGGCATGTCAAAAGGCTTCCACGCAAAGATATCCCGGTTCTCACGGATGAACTCGATGAGCACACTTTCCTATTTGGGTCTAGGTTAGCGTTGATAGTGAACTGCTTGGATGAGTCGCCCGGAACAAAGTCCACCTGCTTAGTCTCCTCAGCCGATTTTAATTTCAACGCCGGATCATGCTGATACGTCCAAAACGTATCTATAATTTCTGCTTGCTCCATGCCTCTTTTGTGTGATATTGCTATGATATTTATGCACTTCCATACACTTTTGATCATATTTGGACTAACCTATTAACTCAGTGCACCCCAGTGCCAGTTTCTGTTTTCTGCTGTTTTTGTATTTCAGGTTTTCCCATTACATAAATTGCCAGAAAAATTCCGGGAAAAATATATAAAAAATCAGCGTTCCGGAAGCTTCCATGCGGCCAAAGTAGGGCCGGAGGGGGGCCACAGGGGCTCCAGGCGCCCAGAGGGCGCGGCCCCCCTCCTGGCCGCGGCGCCAGGCCGCCTGGGCCCCCCTTATCTCCCCTGGCGACCCCCTTTGGCATATATTTAACACCCGTCGAGGAAACCCTGATTCCGGACCCCTTTTCTCCAGAAGCAATTCCGATCTCCGCCGCCATCGCCACCAAGTTTCGGGGGACCAGAATTCCTGTGCCGGCACCCTGCCGGGACGGGGAAGTGCCCCCGGATTCATCTCCATCGACGTTGCTTCCTCCCTCCATGATGCGGGAGTAGTTCCTCCTCGGGGCTGAGGTTTCTACCAGTAGCTATGTGGTCAATTCTCTCTCCCATGATGTGATCTTCGTTGTGATCATAGGCTATGTTAATCTAGGGTGATTCCATGATATTTCCCCTTCCTCTATGTATTGGATTGATGTACTCACTTGTCTTTATCTAGTATAATCTCCGAGACCAAGGTGACAGCGGTCTATTGGACATGGATTAGAAGAATATTTTCATGAGTGATTTCCTCTTTTGTGTGTTGATTGAAGATTGAGAGTCTCTTGGTGCTTGTCTTTGACTATCCTTTAGATATGTTGTGGTGATTGTGGTACTCGCTTTGGATGGCCGCGGTGACATTGGGAAATCCATAGATTGAGAACTACGAACTTTGAGGTGTGATTTTGTAGCCCTACATAATTCTCGTCCTCTCTTGACCACAAAGGAATGACCTCCGAGTGCGTCCCCCTTGCATGTTTTATGGGAAATATCATGTGATTCGATTATGTTAATGTTGTTGGGAGTTGGCACTAGTGAAAGTATGAAGCCTAGGCCTTGTTTCCACCATTGCAATACCATTTGTGCTCACGTTTACCACTTGTTTGCTTGCTGCACTTTTTATTACAGATTTATATTACATTGTTTTGCCATCCATATCACTTGCCATTTAACATCTCTTCGCCGAACTAGTGCACCTATACATCTGACAAGTGTATTAGATGTGTTGGGGACACAAGAGACTTCTTGTATCTTGATTGCAGGGTTGCTTGAAAGGGGTACGTTCAACCTCCACTTCCCTGAGTTCGATAAACCTTGGGTTACTCACTTAAGGGAAATTTGCCGCTGTCCTACAAACCTCTGCTCTTGGAGGCCCAACACTGTCTACAAGAATAGAAGCGTGTGTAGACATCAAGCTATTTCTGGCGCCGTTGCCGGGGAAGTGAGGTAAGTGAAGGTACCTTCTCTAGATCTTGCAATTAAATCTTTTTGTTTCTTGTTTTTATTTCACTAGTTATGTTTATGGAAAACTGCAATCTTAGTTCGCTGCTTGGGGAAGGCCGCTTTACCACACCCGTGGTAGAGAAGTCTCCTCCACCTACTGAATGTATCCCGTTCAAAATACCACTTGGGATAATTGAAATAATTAGGAATGATTGTTATGATGGGACAGTCAATCCTAGTATTCATTTGTTGAAACTTACAGAACTTTGTGAGTTGTTTAAGATTTCAGGTTTGACAAGAGATGGAGTCATGAGGAAATTATTTGCCCTGTCACTAAAAGGAAAAGCATTGGAATGGTATAGGCTACTAGATGACTCTCACCTGCTGGATTGGGAAGAGATCCAGTCTCTCTTTTACTCCAAGTTTTATCCTCTTCATGAAGTCCATGAGAATAGGAATTATGTTTATAATTTCTATCCTCATGATGGAGAGAGCATAGCTCAAGCTTGGGGGAGACTGAAAACGTTAATGCTAAAATGTCTTAACCATGGGCTCCCCAAAGATATGATTATTACTAATTTCTATGCGAGGCTCTCTCGACAGGATAAAGATTTGCTCGATGCTTCCTCTATGGGTTCTTTCACAAACGAAAAGATTGATGCTAAATGGGAACTCCTTGAAAGAATTCAACGCAACACTGAAGATTGGGAGATCGACAAAGGTAAAGAGTCAGGTATAGTTTATGAGTATGATTGCATTAAGTCCTTTGTTGAAACTACAAGTTTTAATAAGTTTAGTGCTAAGTTTGGGCTTGATTCTCAACTCCTTGTTGATTTCCTCAAATCTTTTGCTTCACATCTTAATATGCCTAAGGAGGATTGGATCAAGCATCATGAACCTTTTAAAGAGATTTGCAAAGAAAATGAAATTGTTCATGATGATTGCAACATGCATGATCCAATTCCTAAAAATGAAGTTTTATATAAGCATGTTAATTTTTGTGGAGTGGACAGACCTTGTGAAAGGCCTATGATTGAAGAAGAGAAGTATTGTAAGCAACATAAGCATGAAAGAACAATCACTTGGGTCAGAGATTTAAATGAAATTGCTAGAGAATTGTGTGACCTTTATCCTTTTACTTGTGAACTTTGCTGTATAGAGGGTCACTTTAATTTTCAATGCATGCACTTTCAAAACATAACTGTTAACCAGTTGTGTGATAACATGATCACCTCTGATCTTTATGATGAGCTTATGTTATTTTTGATGTGTGAAGAGTTATCAGAAAAGACTTCTTGGCTAGATGTTAATGCCATAGGAATAAAAAACACTTTGCAAAATTGCCATCTCTATTGTGTTGTTAATTGCCATGAAAATGATTACATAAGTAAGATTAGAAAGGAGGGAACTTTACCAAAGTATAAAAATGTCTCTTATATTTCTGCTAATAAAAAGGAGAGTTTCTCCCAAGTTTCCCCTATTGTTTCTAATGATAAACCAGGATATTTCAGCATAAGCTTGCTATTGGGTTAGCGCCATATCAAGCAACTCCTTGGCCCGTCGTGCCTCCACTGCTATGGGGGACGTTCCCTCAATGGGAAGGGCGGCCAGTCGTGAAGCGGCAGCAACTATGGTCCAACAGATTAGAGTAATGACCCGGAGGGGTGGGCACATGCTGGGTCGGCACAACTTGGCAATTTGGCTCTGCGGCCGGTGGGTGACCCGACGCGCCTGTTACTGGTGCTCCTCCCCGGTTTATCGCTAGCTGATTACTGGTGCCTGCGCCTGGCATGCTAAAGAGATTCCTTGCCTCATAAACCGGTGGCAAACGAGATCGTTGTCTTCTCCACATTACCTCTTGTGAGGCGTTCTGATCTAACCTGAGCCGATAAGCTTGAGAATCCAGCTCTGCCTGCCTTGTAGCCATCCTGGCTTTCTCAGCGGCCAGATCCAACTTGTCTTGCTCAATCCGGCTCTTTACCTGAGCGATCTCTGCATCATGCTGCTCCTTGTCGGCCTGAGCTACTTCTGCTGTTGCAAGCGCTGTCAAAGTGTCGACTAAGATGGATAGAGCGTCAGAGGGTGACGGGGGAGGTTCTCCAGCTCTAGCTCCCGTTGCCTCTGAGGTTAATGCCCCTGTCATTGAGGGCTGCTGCATGGGTTGTGATCCGGCCATGAAAACAACAACCCTGTTCGGCGGATCGAGGGGGTCCGAAATACTACCGCCATCGGAACAACCCTCAGATCGGCCGTCCTGCAGCAGATACAAAGATTCGGTCTCTCCGAATGAAGATTCATCGCCGGAATAAATATCGGTCTCGCCGTCGGAGTCCGATCCGTCCCAGGCTTGTACTCCATGCACTGCTCCCACGAAGACGCGCTTCACGGCGGGCTAAATCCGGGCAGGTCTCGCACGCTGAGCCGACTCGACGATGTTGTGGAAGGTGTCCGGCTCAGGGCCCGGTTCGTCGATCTTGCCGATGAAGACGTGGATGCCGCCGAAGGGGACCCGGTACCCTTATTCGATTGAATCGGCCTCGGGGCCCCAGCCTGCATCGTCTATGTAAATCCGGCCGCGACGACTCTTAGTCATCCGGCCCACTGCGTAGCCCTTGAGCCCGTCAAAGCTGCCCTTCAAGAACTTGAAACCATCGTGCGATAGCCCCATGGTGGGTGCCAACTGTCGTGGATTTAGCACGGCAGATGTCCTAGCAAAAGGACTTAGTCGTGAGGCCATCGCTACGGGTTAGCTTAAAGGGGTTAAAGCGGACGAAGGACACAGGGGTTTTATACTACTTCGGCCCCTTCGATGAAGGTAAAAGCCTACGTCTAGTTTGGTGTGGTATTGCTTGGGCTTCGATGACCAGGGAGCGAATCCGCTTTGCCTGTGTCTCGAGCTGTTGTTTCTTGTCCTGAACCGTCGCCGGGTCGTCCCTTTATATAAGAGGTGATGCCCGGTTCGGTTTACAGAGTCTCGAGGCCGGCTCATAAACGTGTCCGCCTCGGTCTCTGCTCTTCCTATCTTACATCCCAAGTTACACAGCATGACAGTTTACAAATCATGGGCCCTATCATATGGGCTCTAAGCCTCTTGGGCTATAACCTCCTACTCCATACAAAGCTGGGCTTCTGATAATACAATCTTGATAACTTAAACCGGACCCTCCTGGCCGGTTTATACCTGGTAGTAATATCCCTGACAGGAAGTGTCCAATTATTTTCATTACTCAACATATTATTTAATAGCAATTCAGCTTTATCAACAGTTCTTTACCTGAAAACACAACCAACACAACTATCCAGGTGGTCTCTGGAAGCATCGGTTAGTCCATTATAAAAGATATCAATTATTTCATTTTTCTTAAGAGGATGATCAGGCAAAGCATTAAGTAATTGGAGAAGCCTCCCCCAAGCTTGTGGGATACTCTCTTCTTCAATTTGCACAAAATTATATATTTCCCTTAAGGCAGCTTGTTTCTTATGAGCAAGAAAATATTTAGCAGAAAAGTAATAAATCATATCCTGGGGACTACGCACACAACGAGGATCAAGAGAACTAAACCATGTTTTAGCATCACCCTTCATGGAGAACGAAAACAACTTGAGGATATAGTAGTAACAATTTTTTTCCTCATTGGTGAATAGGGTGGCTATATCATTCAGTTTAGTAAGATGTGCCACAACAGTTTCAGGTTCATATCCATGGAAAGGATCAGATTCAACCAAAGTAATTAACTCAGGATCTACAGAGAAATCATAATCCTTATTAGAAATATAGATATGTGAAGTAGCAAAAGCATGGTCATATTTCATTCTAGCATTCAAAGACTTTTCTTTCAGCTTAGCTAACCGTTTCTTATGATCATACCTATCATTGCAAGCTAAAAGATCTCTAGCTGTTTCTTCATCCATAACAAAACCCTCAAGAACAATAGGCAATTCATATCTAGGGGGAGAATCTTCATCATCACTTTCATCAATATTATCAGTTTCAATAATTTCATTCTCTCTAGCCCAAGCAATTTTTTCATCAAGAAATTCACCTAGTGGCACAATATTATCAAGCATAGATGTAGTTTCATCATAAGTATCATGCATAGCAGAAGTGGCATCATCAAGAACATGCGACATATCATATTCAATAGCAGGTGTGGGTGTCACAAATTTACTTATAACAGAAGGTGAATCAAAAGTGCAGAGCTAGATGGCAGTTCCTTACCTCCCCTCGTAGTTGAGGGAAAGATCTTGGTTTTCTCGTCTCTCAAGTTCTTCATAGTGATCAACAGATATAAATCCCAAGTGATTGAAAGAATATAGCTATGCTCCCCAGCAACGGCACTAGAAAATAGTCTTGATAACCCACAAGTATAGGGGATCGCAACAGTTTTTCAGGGTAGAGTATTCAACCCAAATTTATTGATTCGACACAAGGGGAGCCAAAGAATATTCTCAAGCATTAGCGGTTGAGTTGTCAATTCAACCACACCTAAAAGACTTAATATCTGCAGCAAAGTATCTAGTAGCAAAGTGGTATGAAAGTAACGGTAACGGTGGCAAAAGTAACAGTAGCCGTTTTGTAGTGATTGTAACAGTAGCAGCGGAAAAGTAACTAAGCAAAGATCAATATGTGAAAAGCTCGTAGGCATTGGATCAGTGATGGATAATTATGTCGGATGTGATTCCTCATGTAATAGTTATAACATAAGGTGACACAGAACTAGCTCCAGTTCATCAATGTAATGTAGGCATGTATTCCGAATATAGTCATACGTGCTTATGAGAAAGAACTTGCATGGCATCTTTTGTCCTACCCTCCCGTGGTAGCGGGGTCCTAATGGAAACTAATGGATATTAAGGCCTCCTTTAAATAGAGTACCAGACCAAAGCATTAACACTTAGTGAATACATGAACTCCTCAAACTACGGTCATCACCGGGAGTGGTCCCGATTATTGTCACTTTGGGGTTGCCGGATCATAACACATAGTAGGTGACTATTGACTTGCAAGATAGGATCAAGAACTCACATGTATTCATGAAAACATAATAGGTTCAGATCTGAAATCATGGCACTCGGGCCCTAGTGACAAGCATTAAGCATGGCAAAGTCATAGCAACATCAATCTTAGAACATAGTGGATACTAGGGATAAAACCCTAACAAAACTAACTCGATTACATGGTAAATCTCATCCAACCCATCACCGTCCAGCAAGCCTATGATGGGATTACTCACGCACGGCAGTGAGTATCATGAAATTGGTGATGGAGGAAGGTTGATGATGATGACGACGATCTCCACTCTCCGGAGCCTCGAATGGACTCCAGATCAGCCCTCCCGAGAGAGATTAGGGCTTGGCGGCGGCTCCGTATCGTAAAACGCGATGATTCCTTCTCTCTGATTTTTTTTTCTCCCCGAACGTGAATATATGGAGTTGGGGTTGAGGTCGGTGGAGCATCAGGGGGCCCACAAGACAGGGGGCGCGCCCAAGGGGGGTGGGCGCTCCCCCCACCCTCGCGGACAGGGTGTGGCCCCCTGGTCTTGATTCCTTCGCCAGTATTTTTTATATATTCCAAAATTAATCTCTGTTGATTTTCATGTCATTCCGAGAACTTTTATTTCTACACAAAAATAACACCATGGCAGTTCTGCTGAAAACAGCGTCAGTCTGGGTTAGTTCATTCAAATCATGCAAGTTAGAGTCCAAAACTAGGGCAAAAGTGTTTGGAAAAGTAGATATGTTGGAGACGTATCAATATACAGAAAAACTTCCCTGGAATAAGTAGGGTAGGCTTTTGCTAACCTCCATTTAAGCCTCCACCTAATATATCCGCCCCAAAATTTCATGACGGGAGCTCCCTAATTTCCTATTAAGCCTCCACCTAATATCTTCTCCTGTTGAATATTAGGGGGGACTTCCCTATTTTATTATTAAGCCTTCACCTAATCTTCTAATGGGAAGAAGTAGGTGCTGCACCCTTTCCCAAACAGGAAAATACAACTTGTCAAAAAGCGAGTGCACGATTCGCAAGCATGCACAATCTAGCCACCCTCTTTTCTGAGTAATAGAGTTTGTTCACCTCATAGGAGTAAATTATAGAGTTGCCAAAAGCAATAAAAATCACTTGAAGTTTGACAAGGTTCCCCTGGTTCTTCGATAAAGTTTTTCTATAACGAACCAACCCACACGCCGCTCTCCCCCTCTCCTCTCTTTCTCTCTCTCCCCCTCCCCCTCCCCCCGCTCGCTCTCTCTCGTCACACACGTTCCCCCTTCCCCTCGATATCCACGCCGACTACGCTAGATCCGCCCACGGTTAAGCGGTGGATGATGCGTTGAGACAACCACGTGGGCTACTACTATGTTTCCTTCCAGATCTGGAGTCCTAGGTGTGGGCGACCAACCGCATCCAGATTTGGAGTCACCGCGGTCGAAGGCGTCCGTTTCCCCCAGATCTGGAGCCAACATGATGATTGGTGACGGAGGAACGCATCATACTGTCTCCGATGGCCACGTCTTACCACGACTGGCATCGGAGAAGGTAGTTGTTACCCCTACTTCGCCCTCCGTTGTTAGCATCGAAGAAGGTAGGAGAAGAACTCGCCCTGTTTTTTCTAGGAAAATTAAGGTAAAAATTTAGTTGATCTTCGAGTTGTGTTTATTTTATTTAATTGAGGGAAAGCACTGGACTTGTATATTACTATAGACTGAACGCAATCATTAGACATGAGGGCATTCAGTATTGATGGGACACCAACTCCCTCAAAAAATAAGTATTGATGGGACACTATATCCAACACCACAAAGCCACCGTGGAGATTGGAATTCATTCATGCTCCACATTGTTACCAGAAATAGCAGAAATGGTGTTACGGTCAGCGCCTTTATAAATTCACACAATTGTGCAGCCGGTGAGCCAGTAGCAACCTCCAGCCAAAGACCTTAACCTTCTCTGTAACCTTAGCTCTCCAAATCACATCCCAAATACTCCAATTATATGTCGCACTTGAAGAGCTAGAAGCAGGGGAATTGTACCTGAATTTGAGTTGGGTGGCAATTTTATAAGCAAGTCATCCATCACGTAGAAGAGTGATTTATGCGAAATATCTCCTCTGCATCGAAGTCATAAAATAGCCTATGGACAAGGTTAATTTTCCATTCAATTTTTTATCAAGATAGTCAACTGGTTAACCCACCTCAACCTTGAGTTTCTAGCGAATTTGCAACTTGAGGCCATATTGTCTCAGAATCCAGTTGTCTCTCTGAATCTGAATTTTTCGTCCATTATCTATACGCCCGATGCCTTCCTTGAGTATCTTAACTCCAAGTCGGCAATGCATACGAGGAAATTACCATGTCCAGAATATCCACACGAGGATAATATTCTGATTTCAAGACTCTGGAACATAAACTATCCGGCTTGTGAATTAGTCTCCACCCTTGCCTTGCCAAAAGAGCTTGGTTAAACAGAAGCATATCCCAAAATCCTAGAACACATCCTCTCTTTTATTTTAGCATTTGGTACTAGGAGAGCCAATGGACTTGTGATGTCCTTACTCATCGCCCCACCTAAAGTCCCAAATAAGTTTTTCATACTTATCACAAAAAGCCCAAGGACATTTGAACAATCCAAACAAGTAAGTGGGAAGCGCTTGAACCACTTCCTTAATCAAGACCTCTTTAGCTGCATGAGCCATGTACTTTTCAATCCAGTCACTGCGCATTTTTGTGAACCTTTCCATGATCGACTAAAATTCGAGCCAAACATCCTACCTTCGGGGGTGGGTAAACCTAAATATTTACTCTTACTGGACATGGGGTGGGCAGTGCTCACTAAAAAGTAAAGAGCATTTAGCTGGGCTAATAAGCTATCATGTACACCTTTGAAATAGATTTGGAGTGTCCTTCACTACCCTCGCCTCTCTTCCTATGGCCTTGAAGAACAAAAGGATGCCATCAACAAACATTAGTTTAAAGACACCAAGGCTCCCCCAGCAATTTTGATAGGCATTAACCTCCCTTCCAAGACCTGCTTTCTTAAGATGCTTTCTAGACCATCCGCAACCAATAAGATGGTGCCTTTAGTATGTGACTATAATTTTCCTTCTCAACCAATAAGTATTCCTTATCATAGACCCAAAATCTTTCATGTCCAGGACCAAAAATCCTATTGCAGCACTCAGTGCAGTCATCGGCCAGGGACTTCAATAGTTCCCTCCAGCGACGGTACTATTTCCCATATCTACTCATACATGAACGATTTCACGTTGCTATGCACCTTGGCCCGTCTCCTGTATTGCAGCCATAGAGGAAAGTGGTTGGAGCACATGTGTGTACCAGTGTTCACTCTGAATAAACCACACCAACCAGACGATGCAACTGCACTTTCAACCTAACGGTCACATTGCTTTTGCCATACTGTTTATTATCGTATGTCCAGGATGGTGCCTTATAGCCCCAATTATGAAGATCACACTAGAATAAGGCTTCTCTGAAATTGGTATTTCTCTCTCGGATATCCAAGCTACTGAGAAGTGCTCATGCTGCCACATCGTCTCATAAAAAACACCTGTCATCAACAAGTGTTCATGAGAATTTGGCTTTATTCTTTTGAGTAAACTCCAGATGTGACGTCTTCCTAACTCCTTGGTTCACCATGTAGCCCGACACTTCGGGCCATGGGAATCATCATGAATTAAGACATCGATGTACCTCAGGTCATATGGTAGTCTTTTTTATTCTAGTTCTTTCATCTCAGAACCTATGTTGCTCATGCCACCTCATTATCCTCACCACATGTTGTAGTTTGTGCTTGCATGTCACCTGGCTTTAGTTCACCTGGCTTTAGTTCTTTGGGGACTAACTAAAGTCATTTACATGTACTAGTAGGAGTTCACGTGTTTGAGTCAAGCTTGACTCCAAATATGTAGTATACGATGTGATCGGTTAAGTCAATTTCGGTGTAGGACATGATCTCGTGGGTTGGCCGAGTATATATATTTGCTGACCAGTGCCATGGTCCATGGTCAGACAGAGTTCTTTAGTGCGCAAGGCTGACCAGGATCATCTTCCTTGGCCCGCCATCACCCCCATTGGGGGTGACCTCCTCTGACGCGCTCATCACACTTTTGTTCTTGTTAGCATGACTCAATTATGGATGATTTGGGGATCTGAGTGTATGTGTTGTTGATGGATATGCGACCCTGTTGTGTTTATACTATATGAAAAATATGAAATAGTTCATGGGTTTACCACTATTAGTGTAGAACAATCGTAGAATTTCAATATTGCTTGCACTTTTTAATTTCAAATGTTCATGAAATTTATCGCGTATCAGCGGACCCGGGATGGAGTTGGATAAAAGAGCCAAATCTGCTGCACAACACATATAAATAACATTCGATGGAAAGAAAAATACATAACTTGCCTTTCCTTTTCAAATGTTGATGAGTTTTATCATGATCAAATTTTCTTGAGGCACATGCACATTTGGATGGCTATACTGTAGTCTTTGTAGTCTTTACTCTACTGTGTACTATGTTTATAGTTTCTACAACCATTTTTATTGTGTTTGTATAATTATCATAGATGTAGTAGTACCAAGTGAATTAAAATAGTGATAGAAATTTATATTATATAGTTAACTCAAGTCCATTGCTAATATTGTTGTCCTTTCATGATCCTTAATGCAGAATTTGAAGCTGATATCATGCAAAACATCAACCGGAGCTCCAACGCCCCCATCTCCGTGCACCGTGTCATGTTTGGACCCGAAGGCTGGGCGGACCTACCACATGGATTATTGCACTCCATCATTGTCCTGTTGGGTTCAACTCGTGACCTTATTGCATTCATCGCCACCTGCCCTAGCTGGTACGCCTCATTCATGTCAATCAAATCTACCTTAGGCAAGCTCTTCCCACCCGTTATTTTCCGGAATGGTGCCAAGCAGACAAGCTCAGCTGGCTTGAACATTGGAAACACATGGGAGCTCATTGATCCTGCATATCCAAGTACTCCGTTGTGTCGCTTGACCCCTCCAAATATTCTGGACAAAATGGCAGTCGTCAAATGTTCTGATGGTCACGCGATTTTCTGCTACGACAGATCCCTTGTCATTTTGGACGTGCTCACTGGCACTACGGTTGCAGCTCCACCTTTCCCACTGAATCAACTCTGCTACAGAACCTTCATATCTCCAGAAGCGTCACCAGATTCATATCTATTTGTCAGCAGCCTGCACTGCTTGTACGCTTGGCGAGTTGGGAGCCCCTCTTGGTTGCACTGCGATTTTCTAAATGCACATTTGATCAAGGAGATGGTGTCCTTCAAAGGCCGGGTCATTATGAGGATACGTCAAAAACTATACACCGTGCATTTGGCACCTCAGTTTCATGTTGAGGCACTAAGAGTTGATTGCAGAGATTATATGGACCCATACGTGCTTTCCGGAAATTTGGTGGCTTGTGAAGACACACTTCTCCTACTTGGTCGTAACGGAGAAGCCTTCTCCATTGACTTCTCAACTGAACCTGCAAAGTATGTGAGAGTAGAAGAGGGAGGCTTGAAGAAGTGGGCATTCTTCTTTGGCGAGAAACGTATTGGACATCCACGACACTTAGTGAACCCGGAGAGGACGGGTTTAAGGGGTGGCCTTGTCTACCAATTGGATGAAAACGCTCGAGTATTTTCATACCCAGTAGATGGCAACCAAAATGAGGAGTTGGAGCCAGAACCTTGTTTTGCGACAATCAATGCTCATCTTGCTCGCAGTCCTGCATCCTTTGCAGCTTGGGTATGACATCGTGTCGTTGTACCGTGCAGTTGTCTTTGTCGCTGGATGCACTTGGGCACTTTTTTGTGTTCGGTCGCTATGTTCATTCTAGTTTCCGCTCCTCTGACGGAGTACATCAAGATTTGTAATAATCTCTGTTTGCTACCCAGTGTACGTTCCTGGAGGCAAAACTTGTGCTACATGTTGCTGTTTTCGCTGAACCTTGTTAATTACTCCCATTTTGCATACAAGAGTAAGGGTTTGCATCCTGAAACAATATTGGCTTCTTGCTTCTTCATATAACTCTTCAACATTTTTTTTGTGCACCATGTCAAATGTGCCTGGGCTTTTATTTAAGTTATGTGCTTTGTTTGGTCCATGCAATTTTTTGTAGCTTGATGTCCTTTTAAACAGAGATAATCAAATGCCCGCAGAGCTGTTTGCTGAAGCCACGTGCAAATGCAGAGCTGTTTGGCTGTCGAACACTCTGTCTGCCTAGTTTTTGTTGGTGCGAAATATAAACTTTGTGATGAATGCACATATGTTGCTTATATGTTTGTTGGCTGAACTTGCAGTTTATATTAACCCGATGTAGTGATGTCTATGTTTGCAACTCTCAGTTAAAAAATTGTAGCTCTGCCTAAGCAATGTTCTCAATGTTTACAATTACTGTGTTGCAGTACCAACACCTTAGGTATGAAATGGAAGTTACAGACCTAGCCCATGTGATCAAGTGCCCAAATACAAGAAAACTCCACAATCTGTAATAGATGAGAAATAAAACATATGGGTCCTTTGTAATCGCCACAGAAAAAAAAGGAGAGTACCATAATCTGATAAATTAATTTAAACTTCTGATTGTAATGCAAGTCTCGAAACACATCAAGAACATTCAGTGAATTCATCCTGCAACTGCAACATGGTAGAATCCTCCCACCAAAGCTGTATCAGAAGCTAATCGCCAACCGCACTCACGGCTGTAAGATCATCGCAGGACGG
Source organism: Secale cereale (assembly GCA_902687465.1). Lineage (NCBI taxonomy): Eukaryota > Viridiplantae > Streptophyta > Magnoliopsida > Poales > Poaceae > Secale > Secale cereale. Next base: position 785,800,672 of record LR738712.1, on the reverse strand, counting down.
AAGGAGGAAACGTGTGGGGAAGACCCAGGTTGACTCCAATTTCAGGTACCGTCTTCCAGTATTGAAGAGCTGCAAACATGTCGAACGGTAATAACATTTTTTCCATAGTTGGACTGCAGCCCAAGGTTTCTCAGACCGATAACTTGGGAAGTATATGTGGCTCCTCCTCCCTCCCCATCCCTCCGGGTTCATGCACGGCAACGCCTAGCACCGCTCGTCAACGCTGATAAAGATGGCCCAGTTATCTAACTTGTTCACCTTCACCCACCTTGCCTTCTCGGTCATGGTGTCCAATGACTCAAGTTTGAAGGCCATGAACTGGAAGGCCTCCGAGCGCATCCTTCTTCCTGGCTCCACAAGTTTGATCAAGAGAAGCGTGTCACCACACACCACTAGCCATGCTTTGTCATTTGCCGAATAGAGATCTTCGGTTTTATCTTCCTCAAACACAACTTTAAACTTCTGAATAATGAGACTGGGTGACAAGTGAATGATGTAGAACCACCCGAAAGACCCTAGGGCATATGTCTTGCCCTTGAAGGCCACATTTTGTTCAATCAAAAAACGACCAACTTTAGGACTGTGTTTTATCCAAGAGTCGCTCCCGATGCGCCACAGGAACAGATAGGCTCCAGCACCGACAAGGAGATGCGAGTCAGCGGATGCAACAGGGGCAGTTAAGGTGACATAGCTGATGCAAGTGAAGTTAGCTAACGGGAGCGAAAGAGGACCAACCTTAGCGCCACTGAATGGGTTAACAATGTGGAACCCATTGCTGTCGTAGAAGATGAGCTGACCGTAGGAGCAGCGCAGAAAGGTCATGCTTCTGAGGTCACTCAAGGAAAGAAAACTGCGAGAGGATGAGGTGGCAGCAGGGTCAGCCAATCTCCATGTGCATTTGTGGAATAAGGTCCAACAGTTATGCGAGAGAGTCTGTCCAGCGTCGGTACAGAGATTGGGGTGGAGGAGCAGAGGCTGGACAGAGGACCTTTGTGCTGATAAGAGATCACACCAATGACGACAAGTGGTACTGAAGGCGAGAAGGTCGTGGAACGAGCGTAGTAGAGCGACAACGGGTCGGAGCAGGTCGTCCGGGGACTCTGCCCATCCTTGCGGCCGAGATGAAGCAAAGAGTGAGGAGACAGAAGCAGAACATGTCCAGTTGGCCATTATTTGCACGATGGTGCTCTCCCTGAGCAAATTCAAGAAAAAGGTTAGGCATGCGAAACAAGGTATAATTGTATATAAAAGAACAGGAGTTACCAAGATTCTAAACAACATGACTGGTGCGTGTTGTTAGGACATCAACGCCACACTACGTTCTCATCATACACTGAACTGAACAAAGCTACTAATCACATTGAGTTGTCGCTCACGAGAAGCTCAGAATAAGATCAACAACGATGCAGGCACTGGACACGATGTGTATGCCTATAATTTCTTTCTCAAACAAATACTGTATCTGGCAAGTGTTGGTGCCAACTGCAAAATGAAAGCAGAGCGCATATGATTTTCCTAGCAAATTGAGAATCAGTGACCGACACCCCTCTATTATTATCTGCAATATTGGAGATCTAAAGAAGGAAAAGTCTCAATCTGGATTGCTTTTCTTCTTCGAGAATAAGCAGAATCAGGAAAAGTTTCAATCTATGCCTTAATCTTGCAGATGCAGGCGGATCTGATGCAACATCCGCAGATGGGACGCAGAAAGAAGGAGGCGTACAGGACGAGGTAGGGATTGGGGGTATTAACTATTAAGTGAGCGACGAGGAAGCAGCGGCCGCCGACGCCGACGTCGATCTCCCGCGGCTGCTCCTCCATGCGCGCCGCCGTTTCTTCCATCTCTCAGTTGAGCAGATCTGGGTTTTTTCTTTTCAACTTTTTTAACTCTTCCGGTTGTAATGTGGGCCCGGCCCAGTCCTAACTATTTTGGACACGATGTCAGATCCTATGTGGACGCTTCGCCCACTTAACGCAAAGTTAACCCCTAAAAAACCGTGAAATTATAGGCTTCTACCAATCCCATTTTGTTAGGAACCTTCTAGAAGGTTTTCTTTTCGGGGAAGCCGTCTAAAAGGTTCCGGATTTTTCTCTCCATTTTTTCGTTGTTATATTCATTGAATTTTTATCTTCCTTCACTGTTCAAAAAATTAAAAGGAGTATTTTCTTTCGTTTTATTCAAAACAGGTTTGTGAATTATATTGTTTTGCATTAAAAAAATCAGGACTAAAAAAATGTTCATGTTCTCAAAAATGAATTCAAACAATCATTTCTTCAACAATCGTTTGGATTTTTCGAAAAATATTCACATTTTTTTAAAAATATTTACAATTTTACAACATTTTTATTTATCGAAAACCATGTTCATAATTTCAAAATTAGTTGTGTTACCAAGAAATGTTGAGAAACTTCAAAAAATATTCAGACTAAAAAACATTTTACAAAACATTGATAAAATCAAATAGGAACTTAGAGAAACATCTCTATAACACCGGCTCGATACACCGGGCTACCTAAAGTAGCTGAGCTGCTACAATGTGCCTGGACCAATCAAGGCGCTCCCCCTGTGCAGAAGGCTGATTGTTTCCGCTTATGCGTCGTATATGGGCTCCCGTGTTTCTGGGAGCAACTAATCAATGGTTCCCCAAGTGGGTTGTGAGAGCACGCGATCGCCAAGTGATGCTTCAAGTCGTTGTCATGCGCTCCAATGAACCCGTCGCCATGTATCGCACGCAGGACGCATCCCACACGAGAGTTCTTTTTTTCTTTTTGTTTCTTTAGTTTTCGTGCTTTTTTCGCATTTCCCTTTTTGTAGTGGGGGTTCCATTTTCTTCATTTTTTGTGTGGAGTTCATGTGTGGTCTCTGCGTGTGGCACATATGCACTTTGAGCAAAAAAAGGGTTAGAAATAGGTGGATCACGAGTTAGTATTAGGTGCAAGGACAAATTAGTTAATGTTGGAAGCATTTGTGTGCCTCACATAGGAGCACGGTTGTGCCTCGCGTTAGGGGAGACGGATCCTCTGTCATGCAGGAGGCAAGTCAGAGGGCTACAATGCCCTATGTGTATAAAACATTGAAGGAAAGTCAGAGAGCTGGCACTGTTCACTCATCACTGTAGATTCACTGATTACTGTAGATAACCACTGCAAATAATCATTGTGTTAAATTGGTATTTATGGAAATCGAGTGAAGGGAAGTCAGGTACTGCCCTGACTTTTCTTCCCTAGTCAAGGGATCCGAATCCATGTTAGGAGCACTTGTTAGTTCACATTTGGAGCACAAATTAGTGGGTTGAGAGCACACATGTTAGTACTAGTTGAGAGCATAAAGTTGAGAGGCACAAGTTATTACTAAGTGGGAGTACGGGTTAGTTCACGCTGTGGGCACATGGTAGTGTAGTTGGAAGCACAAATTTACTAGAAAATTTATCAACACCTATCAACATGTGATGTAGTTTTGAAAATCTCAACGTGAAGAAGGTGAAATCGTTCATAATTTGGATGCACAGTTGGAGAGATATTTCGTTTTGGAAAAATGAACACGGAGAAAGGACAAATTAAATCCCCACCCCTTTCGTGCATGAGATGAAATCCCACCAAAACTTCCCCGCCCCTTCTGTGCATGAGATGAAATCCCATCAAAACTCGCAGATTGTAACATGTGGCACACATACGTTGCACCAATCGCCAGCGTCACGTGAGATTGGGCAAAAAAATAAAATCCAAAGTATACCCCTTAAGTTGTGATTTCGGGGGTTTCTAAGGTGTTCCTATGGAGACGTTGCGTAGGGCTATGCGGGTCACACACTTTGGGCGGGCGCAATGTGGCTGCCCATTTCACCCGTTTTATTTTTTTGTCCTTTGGGTTTTCAGTTTTAAATTAACTCAAAAAAGATCAGAAATCCAAAAATACATCCATGAGTTTTAAAATGTTCTTGAATAATGTTTGGATTTTTATGGATTAAAAAATTGTTCACAATTATGTTTTGCATAGTCAGAAATATTCATGATTTTTCAAAATATATTAGAACTAAAAAATCCATCTAGTTACAAAATATTCATGAATTCATAAAATATTCATGAATTTCAAAAATAGTCAAACTAAATATGCCCATGAATTTAGCTTAGTTGTGTTGCAAATTCTACAATATTATCTATCTTGGTATCACTAAAATCAGTCCCAACCTCAGGTTTCATCACCTATGGTTGCCTATTTAAGTCCATAACATGACAGAAATAACTATAAAAAACACATCACTAGGTATGCACAGAAAAATATTAACCTCGGTCTAGTTAATCCTAGTGAACATTATAATTTGATTAGCGATTACGCCAAACAATAATAGACACACTGGGAGACTGGTATACTCTGTAAAGTTTCATGACGAAAATGCGTCTTGTAGTGAGTTGTACAAAAAAACCATGTATTTCTAGCACATGCACAATTCACTATAAAAGTCCGTCATTTTTTGTGCAGCTCACACCAAAACATATTTCGTCATGAAATTTTACAAAGATGTAGTATGCTTATGTAAGTCCATGTGTATATTTCAGATTTTTTTTGAAACTTGAAAATGTGATTTTCGGATTTGAGCTCCATGGAGCTCAACTTCAAAAAATCTGCCCTCCTCATGATACATGCATAAAACACATATCTTTTACATCCAATATAAACCATTTTGTTTTACAAGACAACAAGTTTAGGTTCACTCGCCAAAGCTACAAAAACGCTACATCCGACTTTCCACATGTGTAAAACTCATTTAATCCCCCGCAAAAAAATAAAAATAAAACTCATTTAATGACTCATGGTATTTTATCTTCTACCACATTATAAAAGACTACACAACCTCTTCCAGGAAGCAATTAAACTCAGCATACAACAAACAACAAATTCAGTTTCACACGCCGAAGCATGGCTCCATGACAATCCTTGACATCTAAAGGAAAATTTATGAGTCATCCAATGCTCTACTGATGCCATTTGTATTACCAATTGATACAATGATACAAAATCAGTTTTTAGGAAACAATAAGATGGAGTGCGGGACATGCCAATCTGATTTATTTCTAACAACTTGTACAAGATAACAAAATGGATTTCAGAAAAAGACACAATCCAGATATATGCTTGACATGTAAAGTGATCAGTGATGAATCATACAGATTATCCAGATCAGGCGCGAGCTGAGTGACATATACACGATATGTGTTGAAAAGTATATTTGACGACCATCCAAGATTGGACTTGTAGCGCCACCTAACACAAGTGTCAGATGATGAGCTGGAAAAGCAAGCAAAAGTTTTAGCATAAGACCCTCCCTCATCACCCTTCACACAAACATAAACACCAAAGCAAACTTGTAGCCAGCCACCATGAAGACCATATACATCCTCGCTCTCCTTGCCTTCGCGGCGACCAGCGCCATTGCGCAGCTGGACACTACCTGTAGCCCGGGCTACGGGCAATGCCAGCAGCAGCAGATGAACACATGCGCCGCTTTCCTGCAACAGTGCAGCCCTACACCATATGTCCAGTCACAGATGTGGCAAGCAAGCGGTTGCCAGTTGATGCGGCAACAGTGCTGCCAGCCGCTGGCCCAGATCTCGGAGCAGGCTCGGTGCCAGGCCATCTGTAGCGTGGCACAAGTCATCATGCGGCGGCAGCAAGGGCAAATTTATGGCCAGCCTCAGCAGCAGCAAGGGCAAAGTTTTGGACAGCCTCAGCAACAGGTTCCGGTTGAGATAATGAGGATGGTGCTTCAGACCCTTCCGTCCATGTGCAGCGTGAACATCCCGCAATATTGCACCACCACCCCATGCAGCACCATCACTCAGACCCCCTACATCTTCCCTATGGCCGCTACCTGTGCCGGTGGTACCTGCTAAAATATGTGCTGCGCTAGCTTGATCGATCACATTTAGTTGATCGATAAAGGGTGACCAAATAGAAGTGTCATACATCATCATGTGTGGCCAGTACTGTTGCAACTTGGAAATAACAAACCTTTGTTTCTAAATAAAACTTCAGTCTGAATAAAATTGCATGTTTTCCATGATAAATGAAATCTTAGAAGCATCTCACCTTACTGAACCTTCTTACACGGCAAAGTTACGGTCAGCCTCCTGCAGCAGGTTCTGTTTGAGATATGCTTCACACCCTTCCGCCGATTTGCAGCATCACTCCACCCCCCTACAGCATGCATGTGGCCACTACCTATGCTCGTGGTGGCTGCTAAAATCTGTGTTGTGTTAGCAACATCGATCAGTGTTCAGTTGATCAATGAAGTGGTGACAAAATACAAATCCCATGCATCATCTTGTGTTGCCAGTACTATTGCAACTTGGAAATAACAAACATCTGCTCCTGAATAAAGCCGTCCTCCAAATAAAGTTGCATGTTTTGCTCGATAGATGAAATCAGAAGCATCTTACTGGAATGAGCCATCACTCTATTGTATGCCCTCCATTAAAAAAAACAGAACATGATTACATGAAAGGAGAAATAAAAGAGTGGCACAAGGAAAATATGAAGAGAGACCATATCAAAGAGCACATAACCACAAACATTTATGAACAATATAAAGAGTTACCGGATTTGAAAAAATGTTGACATATTCAATATGTGCTTTCCTGTCCAGTCACAGAACTAATGTCAACCAGGCTGCTACATAAGAAGTCGACTAATCCCCGTAGAGCCAATGCGGGATGCTTGCTTCCTGGAGATAAAAAAGGCAGCCCGGTGCACGTAGCTCCCGCTTCCTGGAGATAATATAGAAAAATATTCTTGTACATATAATACATTTGCAAAGCCAAGAAATCATGGGAGTTACCAAACCTAGTGGCTAACTGAATAATAGAAAAGCATGAATTGACATGACTGGTATTGGAGTTATCGTGATAAATAATTCCATCTCATTATGTCTATAATAATTTTCGAAAACATGTAAGCGCAGAAAATTGTGGTCATGACTGTATACCGGAATCATTCCAAAAAAGAATGACTAAAAAGTAAATCGAGGTAGTACTTTCTAAAAATCATGGGACTGTTATGCACGAAGTTTTCTCTTGCAGTATGATTACTTCTTGGAATGAAGTAAATGAATATGGTTGAAATTTGTCGGCTTGTTGTACAACCTGTATGCTTTCAATTTGAGGCCCAGTTATTTTCAGCTTTTGATTCTCGAGAATCAGATTCTAGGAAACTTCCCACAGAATCAACCATCGAGTTCTTTTCTAAGATTGTAGTCTGAGATTGTGTGTTAAAACCTGTGTGTTGGCCCGATTGGTGCGGTGGCATTCTCTCTGTAATTTAGCGGTTGAATCGGGGCAAGGCTGTTTCACGAATCGTTATCTTTTGAGGAGCTACACAGAATCGCCAGAATCAACCCAAGTCAACGCTTATGAGTTGCACTACCGATTATGGTTCGGTTGTGATGATTGTATAGAATTAGATTTAGTTCTTTTAAGCCGTCTAGGAATATATTTTTTCTCACCAGATGTGACCCCAAAAAGGTTATTTCATTAAGGATAAGTAGCTCTTTTATTTACTTTACATTTACATAAAGGAAGAGGACTTGAGTGCATGTCATATGCGGGTAGCTAAAACTTTTTATCTACCACCACAAGAGAAATTAAGAAGTGAAATTCACAGGGCCCGAATGACGATGAGAAGCTATATACATCTACATATTATTGAAGTACATGTAAATCGCTCACCCTCCACAAACAGATCAAATTTTCAGGATACTACTTGGTGCAAGAAACTCGGAAAACAGATCAAGGTGTTTGTGAAACTTGTCTAATCTATGGCGACATGGGTGCTGCACCTGCCGGGCACATCGATTCTTTGGCACCCAAGGCCAAAAAGATTCAAAGCCTAGAGTCAAACATGAGTTTTTTTTTTAACAGAAAGTCAAACAGGAGTTTCATATAGATGCCGTGCCCGCCGTGCCTGTGGTGTTGTTATGTCGTTTTCAATTCCTTGATGCCATCAATGTTGAGGGTCCTTGCGGGCATGCTAGACAGGGAAAGCAAGAGGTTTGAAAGCACAAAAAGATGATGAGCTAGACCAGTATTTATTCATGTGTGCGTGTGTGTAGTTAACATGCGTGTGTGTGTGTCGTGCGCGTGTGTGCGTGTAGTTAACCTCAGGATGTGTGCAAGACAAAGTTATTCTTAGAGACATGAGGAGAGGGGGAAGGGGTGTGAGTGTTTGACAGAGAGAGCGTGTCTGTTCTTATGAGAGACTTAGACGACGAGGTAGAGAGATGATTCTAACCTCGAGGGAGGGAGAGAAATACATGGTGCGCATGTGTGATGGAGAAGCTCATGGAGAAAGAGAGGTTTGTCTGTGTGTGAGAGAGTGCACAACTCATTCACGTGAAAGCATGAAGAACGTTGCAGGCCTATCCCATGTTATATATCAAGTGGCTCAAGTACAAAAAAGGAACTCCATAATTTCTAGTAGACGAGAAATAAAAATAATAGTCAATTGTTACCGCCACAAAAAAAAAGTGCAAGATGTGTAACTTAGGAAGCATTCAAGAAAATTTAGTCAACTATTCGCCTTGCAACCGCAAAATGGTATTCTCTCTGTAAAGTAATATAAGACGTTCAGAGGGAGTAGAATTCTCCCACGAAAGTTATATCAGAAGTTAATCACTAGCCGCAAGAACGATTGCCCCTAAGATAATCGCTGACCGGAGCGAGGAAACGTGCTGGGAACGACCCAGGTTGACTCCAATCTGCGATCCTGGCTTCCAGTGTTCGTGAGCTGCGAACGTGTCCAATAGTCACTATATTGTTGCCATAGTTGGACTGCAGCCCAAGGTTTTCCCGACTGATAACTTGGGAAGTATATGTGGTTGCTCCTCCCTCCCCATCTCTCCGGGTTCATGCACGGCAACGCCTCACATCGCATGTCACAGCTGACAAAGATGGCCCAGTAATCCAACCTGTACACCTTCACCCATGTTGCCTTCTTGGTGACGGCGTCCAATGATTCAAGCTTGAAAGCCATGAACTGGATGGCGTCCGAGGATATCTTTCCTCCTGCCTCAAGTTTGATCAAGAGAAGGGCGTCACCACACACTACGAGCCATGCTTTTTTATTTGTCCAATAGTGATCTTCGGTTCTATCTTTCTCAAGTACAACAAACTTCTGAATTAAGAGACCGGGTGAGATTTGTATGATGTAAAAGGATCCGAAAGACCCTACGGCGTATGTTTTGCCCTTCAAGGCCACAATTTGTTCAATCTTATGAAAAAGAACTTCAGGATAGTGTTCCAACCAAGAGTCGCTCCCAATGCGCCACTGAAACAGATAGGCTCCACTGCCGACAAGGAGATGCGAGTCAGCAGATGCAACCGGGGCAGTCAATGTGGCAAAGCTAATGTGAGTGTATTGATCTGACTTGAGGCAAGGAGGCACAACCTTAGCGCCACTGAACGCATTAAAAATGTAGAACCCATCGTCGTCGTCACAGAAGATGAGGTGACCGTAGGAGCAGCGAAGAAAGAGCATGCCTCTGACGTCACTCAAGGAAAGCAAACTGGGATAGGATGGGGCAGCAGCAGGATCAGCCAATTTCCAAGTGCAGTGAGAATGTTGCCTGTCAGTAACTCGGTGGAGGAGGAGAGGCTGCAAAGAGGACGTGCGCGCTGAGAAGAGATCACGCCAAGGACGACAGGTGGCACCGAAGGCGAGGAGGTCATGGGAGAAGCTGAGGAGAGCGACGACACATTGGAGCAAATCTTCTGGGAGCTCTGCCCATACTCGTGGCCCTGATGCGGTGAAGACGGAGGAGGCAGAGGCATAGCAGGTTTTCTTAGCCCTGATTTGCATGGCAGCGCTCTCCCTGTTCGACACAACAAATTCAGGACAAAATTAGGTTAGGCATGCGAAGCTAGATATGGTTGTATGAAAAAGAACAGAAGCTACCAAGATTCTAGAAAACATGACCCCGAGCTAAAGAAAGATACAGATGATATTGAGTTGTTGCCCCTGAGAAGCTCAAAATAAGATCTCAACAACGACGCAGGCACTGAATTTCAGTTATCCGGAGAAGCTATACGTGGCACTACCAGAATCGCCCCCTATGCCGACGGCCAGGGCCGTCGGCATAGCCCTGAGTCCCGTCGGGACAGACCTATGCCGACGGCCCTTGTCGGCATAGGGCCGTCGGCAACATATACGTCGGCATAGCCTGGTTGGCCGTCGGCATAGAAAAGCCGTCGGCATATATGCTATGCCGACGGCGGCCGTACATCAATGCCGACGGCAACGGCCGTCGGCAAAGTCCGTGCCTAACGGCGCCCACAACCGTTAAGTTCGCCCAGCGACGGGCCGCCACGTGGCATATGGCTATGCCGACGGCTTGCCGTCGGCATAGGGCTGCCACGTGGCGGCCTGGCGTTGCTCGTGGACCAGGGCTATGCCGACGGCAAGCCGTCGGCATAGGGCTGCCACGTGGCTGCCTGGCGTTGCTCGCGGACAAGGGCTATGCCGACGGTCGTCGTCGGCATAGGCATGCCACGTGGCTGCCTGTCGTTGGTCGTGGACCAGGCCTATGCCGACGGCCCGGCCGTCGGCATATATTGAATTATAAGCCGACGGCGACTTCGTCGGCTTACTCATTCATACGCAGCTCCCAGTAGCTGACGCGTGGCAGGTATGCCGACGGCCCGGCCGTCGGCTTAGTACAAATTGTGTGCCGACGGTCAGGCCGTCGGCATAGCTGCCACGTGTCAGCTACTGGGAGCTCATAGTATCCCTATGCCGACGGCCTTGCCGTCGGCATAGCTTTCTTCTGCTTTTTTTTTCTGTTTTGTTTCAAATGAATTCAATTCAATACACATCACATATATATGATAGAATAGACATATATAACAGAATAAACATATAAACAACAACACATATCATCCGGCACCATCACAACAATATATGCATAATTAAGCATCATCACACACAAATCTCTAAAAGATCATCATCACACACAAATCTCTAAAAGATCATCAACACAACCAACACTGTCGATAGTGATCACATAAGCATATAGATAAGCACGCAAGTCATCTAGGACTATCATCGAGCACCACGGAGGTCGTCACCGCCAAGACCGCCGAAGCCCAAGTCGTCACTGCTAGCAGCAGAGCCACCACCAAGACCGCCGAAGCCTCCACCTCCACGTCCGCCTCCGCCTCCGTGGATCGGAGTGGTCGGGCTCCGTGTCTCCGGAGTGCTGCGAAGACCACCGCCAACGGTAGATCCACCTGTTCCCTGGATGTTGAAAAGACATATTAACGGGATATATGACTATGTTGAAAGGCATGACATGCTTTGGATGAATAGATTGGGGATGAACTAACCGGCGAGGGGCCAGCGGTCTGTGCCACAAACTCCTCAAAGGTCAGCAGCACTGGTTGCGCTGGAGGGCATTGTGCTGGCTGCAACTGAGGACACCTGCCGGCCGCCATTTCTTGAAAAGCCTGCTGCATCTGGAGATCCCTCTGCACTTGGTGTTCATAAAGCCTCTTATGCCACGCCATGGTCTCCTGGCGTGTGTACTCCAGGTAGGCCTACGGTATGCCATGATAGAACTCATAAAAATAATAAATGCGGAAAATAAAATGAGCAATGAAGATAAGAGGGAAAATACTTACAGATTGTTGCTCCTGGAAGAGGGACTGTGCACTGGTCACTAGCTGGCTCGTGCACTGGCTCAGGCTCGGGTCGATCCGACGAAGCTGTGTGTAGGAGATACTAGGAGTGATCACAGCATCGAGAACCGCCTCCCGACCGTGCTCCTTGGGCCCCATGCTCACCACCGCCCTTTCGTCCAGAGGCGCCGCAATGGGGTCAGGTGTGTCAAGATGCAACTTTAAATAGGCTTCAGAGTAGGCTTGGATGTTCCCCGCGGTCTTCTTGCCGTAGTACTTGTTATCGCCAGGCTTGGGGTCCTTCCGCGTATGGGCGATCTCCCACGCCTGCATGTCTGACAGCGGCCGCTTCAGTTTCTCCTCCTGCACCACCAAACAGAGGTTAGTCATACATAAGAAACTGATGGTAAATAGAAGAAGAATGTTTAATGGGGTTAGTCATACATTAACTGCCTTGTGGAGATAGTGGTTTCGGTTTCCCTGAGCATGTACTCCCTCCGTCCCTCGGTTAGCCTTATTTTTGGTTCTCATAGCCGCCCAGGCTCTAGCTTCATCACACCAAAGATCAACCAATGCCGCCCAGGACTCGTCTTTTCCATAAGACCAATTTGGACACACCTACATAATAAAAGCATAATGGCATATAGGTGTGTACAAATTGGTGTTATGGAAGCATAAAGCATAAAGCATAATAAAAGCATAATAAAAGCATAATGGCATAATGAAAAGCATAATGGCATAATGGAAGCATAATGGCATAATGGAAAATCTTTTATACTTACCGCCAAGAACTCGGGCTTCTCCAAGGTAATGCCCATCCTCCGCGCATCTTCCTTGGTCATCTTCACACCAAGAACGTCGTGGTAGTATGTGGAGATGGCCACATAGCGCACCTCGTACTGCAGCTGGCGGGCCTTCTTCTTGCATTGGCGCAGCACAATCTGGTCCGCTCTAGCCCTATGCTCCGGAAGAACTCGATAGAATTTCTACAAACATGCATGAAACAAGAATGGAAGAAGCCCTGAGTTAAATCATTCATGAAAGTAGAATGGACTTCTGAAGAGAACTCACCCAAAAAGTAGTGATCACGGCCTTGGCATGGGTGTCATGGTCCGCGTGGGGGGCCGCTTCCCAGTGGTCCCAGCTCGTGGCCAAAACCCGACGATCCGGCTGCCTGACAGGATCCGGACAGTACAACCCCGGCCAGTGTAACTTCAGCAAGACAGTGATGAGGCCGTTGGGAATACGGACCCCTTTAGAATATATCCAGTTGCTGCAAAAGAATGAATTATTAGCATGTGACAAGCAAAATATATAACAACCGGAATAAGCATGTGACAAGCAAAATAATGAAATTATTACAAAGTGGCGCTTACTCTTTTCCCGTGGGCTGAATGAGCCACTTCTGCTCCTCAGTAGCAGGAACCTGCTTTGGTAGCTTTGCGTTACCACGCAGCCACCCCTTGTTGTCAACCCCGGTCCCGTCACCACCATCATCCCCGCCACCACCCTCCTCCTCGCCTGCCTCGCCCTCCTCCTCCTCCTCCTCCTCCTCGCCTGCCTCCTCCGCCACCTCCTCCTCCTCCTCCTCCACCTCCACCTCCTCCTCCTCCTCCCTAGAGTGTACCTCACTAGAGGAGGGTACCTCACTAGAGGAGGGCCTCGAAGACAACACCCCTAAGTCGGTGAGGGTGCGTCTGGCCGCGACCCCCTGTAGTGGCTCTCCCCCCAGCACCTCGTCCTCTAGAGGATCTCCCTCCTCCTCCTCTAGGGGCACCTCTCCCTTGACCTCCCTGTGAGGAGTCATCGTCAAGTAGCCGAGGGGGGGATTACGTGCTCGACCACTCCGACTAGCCCCCCCGACGACCTTGCGTAGGAAACCCACGCCGTCGGCCTTCCCCTTGCCCATGTTCCACGAACCTGCATTGAAAAGAGAAAAAGCAATTAGTAAATTAATGAAATGAAGGAAAATGCATGATAATAAACACATTAATAAAAATGCATAAAAAGGCATATTCCTAAACTATAGAAAAAGAAATACTTGAAACGTACATCTGCTAGAACCCATATGAATCATCACTGTTGTAACCTCTTTCTCGGTCCGTCTCATCATCACTATCAATCATATCATCTTCGTTGTCCGACGGAGGTGGAGGCTCTTCCTCGTCGTCAGCGGCTTCGTTTAACTTTTCTAGCATAAGTATGTCATTTTCATTGACAATGGTCTCACCATCATTCCGTGTATCGTCGACGTTTGGGTCCACATCATCATCACCCAATGGTCTAGCGTCATCGTTTCTAACCACACCATCATCATCATCATCATCATCAGGTTGCTCTTGATAGAACACTCCCTCGTATGTCATGGGGTTAATGTTGTAGTAATCGTCTTCATTCGGGTCTGGCAGCTTACCATGTGGCGAAACCTTGAACACAACTTCCCAACCCTTTAGATACGCTTTCTGGCATGGGTAAGGCAGATAATATACTTGTGTAGCTTGGGTAGCCGCAATGAAGAGATTGGCTCCGGCATAGACGGTTGATGGTTTAACTTCTACCAAACCAATGGAAGGCGTATGTTTTACCCCCTCCCGCGGATCGAACCATCAACATTTGAACACAGGAAGACTTAGGGTCTCACGCCCCTGGCGGAATTTAACCTCGTATATATTTTGTACCCTTCCGTAGTAGTCTACTGAATTTTGACCGGGGGTGTACACTCCGGTATTTATAGTTTTGGGATCGGGGCGGCTGTTTTGGTGCTCCTCTGTATGGAAGCGATACCCATTCACATCATACTTTTTACATGTCATGACGGCAGGGTCAAAACCCATGGAAACCCATCTCAATTCATCATCCATAGATATGTTCGGATCTTTTCCCTACAAGTATAATGGAAATTGTTGCGTGCATTAGTTTGGTTAACTAATAAATGTTGAAGTAGGTATTTAATAGGGGAGTGTGGAAAATTACTTTCTCCGTGAACCAAGCAACAAAATTTTTACGTCCAGGGTTTCCATGACGGAGAAGAGTAAGTGCCTCTGCCTCAGTAGGAGGATTCACTCCCGTCCATTCCACTTGAACGAAATCACTAAAAATAAGAAAAGCGGTGTTAGACCGGGACTAAGTGAACATGGAACATGATGATGTGGAAGACATAAAGGAATGGTGTAGTGGTATTACCTCATCCACACTTCCTCAACTTCCTTGATGTTGTGCAAGATATAGAACATGAGGTCCTCCCACTCTTGTCGTGGCATGTTATAAGATTTCGAGGCCCCAGCCCTCCCACCTTGCGTGTTGAATAGATCGAGCCTGGGTTGATACTTGGGCTCTTCTATATTGTATCGAGGCACCTTGTTATGCAGATGGGGAACATGGTCTGGATAGTATGATGTCCTGAGGTCTGACACCTCCTCTAGGATAACCGCCTCAGCTATGGAAGCTTCAATCTTAGCTTTGTTTCCACATTTCCGTCGGAGATGCTTGTTCTGCCTCTCAGGGCTGTACTGCCAGCGATTCTGCACAGGCCCCCCCAACAATACCTCGTTCGCGAGGTGCAGAATGAGATGTGTCATCGGAGTAAAGAAGCCTGGCGGAAAGATTTTCTCTAGCTTGACTATCAACTCCGGTGCCTTCTTATGCAATTTTTCAATCACCTCTTTACTTACTTCTTTAGCACAGAGTGTGCGGAAGAAATGGCTAAGCTCGGCAAGCACTCGCCAGACATGCTCGGGGACATAGCCTCGAACCATCACCGGCATTATGCGCTCAATCCATACATGGTAGCCATGACTCTTCAGGCCGGTCACTTTGCCCGTTGAAAGATTGACTCCCTTACTTATATTCGATGCATAACCAACGGGGAACTTCAAAATTTGTTTCAGCCAGATAAGTACTTCTTTTTTTCCCGGCGGTTTAAGGACAAAGTCAGCATCTGGCTTGAACCAGTTTTTTCGACCGCCTGTGGGAGGCTTCATGTTAAGCCGTGGTCTATCACAAATTCTCTGTTGATCGGCTCTAGCTTTAACGTTATCCTTCGTCTTATCAGTAATGTTGAGGATCGTTGTGAAAAGGGACTCTGCCACATTCTTTTCGGTGTGCATCACATCAATATTGTAAGGAAGTTTGAGGTCCTTGAAATAGGGAAGCTGCGAGAACGGGGTAATGTGAGTCCAGTTGTGCGTCTCACCATATCCCTCGAAGCCTTTGCCTTTGCCTTTGCCTTTGCCTTTGCCTTTAGGCTTGAGAGCTTTTAGCTGAGCAAGAACATCTGTCCCCGAAAATGTTGGAATCTCGGTTACTTCATGAACAACCCGGCCTTTCGTGAAGTTCTTCTTGTCTTCCCTGTCTGGATGGTCTGGAGGGAGGAACTGTCGATGCAGGTCAAAGGCTACATACTTGCCACCCTTACTCAGCCAAATCATTCGCAGAGCCTGCATGCACACTGGGCATGGCATCTTACCACTTGTACACCATCCGCAGAATAGAGCATAGCCGGGAAAGTCATGCATGCAATAGTGCAACCAAACTTTCATCAAGAAATTTCTCTGCAGATCTCGGTCGTATGTCAACCTCGGAAAGTACCAAGAATGGTGCAAAGCATCCACAAGCGGCTGCATAAACACACCCAATTGCTTCCCCGCGTAGTCAGGCCCCGGAATGATGAGCGACAAGAACATGGTCTTCCGTTGCATTAGGGCACCGGGAGGAAGATTGAGCGGAATTACAAACACAGGCCAGCAGCTGTATGGATTGGACGACATACCATATGGATTCAACCCATCACCTGATATGGCTATTCTGACATTCCCAGCCTCGGCTGCTTCCTCGGGGTATTCTTTATCGAATGACTTCCATGCTTCCCCTCCCGATGGATGTACGATTTTATTTGGATTGTACCTTATACCTTCCTTGTGCCACTTCATCATTTTGGCAGACTCCTTCGTGATGAAAAGGCGCTGCAGTCTTTTTATAAAATCAAGATACCGAAGAACCTTAACGGGGATGGTTAGCTGCTTTTTCTCACCATCCTCACCGACCACCTCAATGTACCGAGACGAACCGCACTTACTACAGTACTTGTCATCCGCATACTCGTGCCTAAACAAAAGGCAATTCTTCGGGCAAACATCTATTTTCTCATAATCCATAGAGAGTGCCTTCATGATTTTCTTTGTATCGTACATGCTTTTCGGCAGTTCATGACCCTCAGGGAGGCTGTTAGCCCATACTCCCAGGAATGCTTCGAAGCATTTCTGGCTACAGCCGTACTCAGCCTTGACTACAATCAGTTGCGAGATGGCATCCAGCTGAGATATTTTCGCACCCGCATAAAGAGGTTTCTTCGACGAGGCCAAGACCTCCAAGAAGGCCTTTGAAGTTGCCTCCGGCTCCTCCGGTTCATTCTCTGAAGGTGTCGCATTTGCCGTTTCTGCAACAATGACATCATCTAGCATGTCCCTGACCCCGTCGTCCTCGTATCCATCGATGCGTTGTCGCATCACCTCCTCTCTACCACGGTCCTGCTCGGCTATGTTTATCGGCGGCACGTCAAAGTTTGGCATATTCCGTAAGTGCGAAGGTGCTCACTCATGTCCGTCTGATTTCTACGGTGACGTCTGGCACATCTCGCACAGGGGCATGGAGGGATAATTCTCATTGGACGACGGAATATCTCCTTCAAATATACATCGGTTTTCGTGATCCACTCTGATGTTACTCGATTCCGACGGATAAAACCATTGTACATCCACTGATTATCTGCCATCCTCTGCTTTTTTGCAACCCACACAACATAATTAAGGGTTCACTTAAATTAATCACATCAAATTGTCAGTTTCTACCGCGTTTAATCCACCTACATCCCTAATAGGTAAAGATGGGTCCTAATCCCACCCGAGGATGTGTAGATTGAGTACGTTCTCCATTCTACCCCGTTCCGAGACAAAATTTCGGCAGCACCTCCCCGCTGTTCTCCAGAAACACGTCTCGGCAAATAGCCGAGAGAATGTGCTCCGGAGAACAATGTGGAGGCACCGTCGAAATCCTGCCTCGGAACGGGGTAGAACATGGAGAACATACCCAATCTACACATCCTCGGGCTGTCCATGGAAAACGCTGGACAATCCGAAAGAGCTGCGGTGATAAATATGCAATTGAATGCATATTTATCGATGCAACCCTTTCGGACGGGAGACGCCTAGGTTACGTCACTTGACTCGAGAATGAAATCTAAAATTTGGAGGAGATGGACTTCTAGCTCACCCTCGGCTGTAGAGGAAGTAGTCGAACAGCAGAGGGATGCTCAGGGGGGCCAACGCGTCAGACAACGGTCACTCCAATGAAATGCGAAACCACAAAGCCTGCAAACTGCATCGCGACAAAAATTAGAACATCACAACTCATAGAACATATTTAAAACATTTAAACATGCATTCATTTATTTTTGCATCATGTAGGCAAAAAACTAACAACATTAACAATATCTACCTATCTAACTATCTACCTATCTATATATCATCTCATCTAACCAAATTTTTTTACTATCTACCTATCTAACTATCTAACTAACTATCTAACTATCTAACCTAACTATCTAACTATCTAACATATCTAACTATCTAACTATCGAACTATCTACATATCTACCTATCTAACTATCTAACTATCTAAATACCTAACTATCTAACTAACTATCTAACCTAACTATCTAACTATCTAACTAACTATCTAACCTAACTATCTAACTAACTAACTAACTAACTACCTAAATACTTATCTAACTATCTATATCTAACTAGCTACCAAATTACTAAAAAAACAGTAAAAACTTAAAAAAAATCACCTTCGAGGCCGGAGTTGGGGCGGCCGGAGTTGGGGCGGCCGGGGAGGGGGAGGCGCGGGGACGGGGAG
>LR738712.1:785732598-785774153 GCA_902687465.1 Secale cereale | reverse complement strand
GCTATAGATGGGATTGACACTAATGGCGCACTAGACATGCTGTGCGCCATTAATATATACTAATGGCGCACCACCTTCTGGTACGCCATTAGAGTTGAATACACTAATGGCGCACCTGGCTCAAGGTGTGCCATTAGTATCAATTTTTTTCCTTTTCCAAACATACTAATGGCGCATCCAGACACAGTGCGTCACTACTGTTGTTTTTTATTATATTTTTATTTTTTTTGCAAAACTACTAATGGCGCACTTTGGCACAGTGCGCCATTAGTATGTTTTTTTTATTTTTTTTATTTTTGCAAAACTACTAATGGCGCACCACCTGCTGGTGCGCTGTTAGTAACCTGGGTTACTAATGGCGCATTTGGAGGTGGTGCGCCATTAGTAAGTGGGCACCAACAAGATATTTTGGACAACCACTCCTACCCACTCACTTTCTCCCCACTTCATTCTCTCCACCTCCTCCTCCAAAGTTTGTCTCGGGTGCCTCCTCTTTGTCACCTCATTTCCACCATAGATTCATTCAAATTAAGTGGTTAAATTACCTTTTTTGATAGGTAAGTATGGGGGGAAGCTATATTTATGTTGTTCTCCCTACAACATTGTGCACATGCATTTTTTATGGCCTAGCTAGATCTATGTATGTTCGTGGTGTTGCATATGTTTGTGGTGTTGCATATGTGTTTGTGTTTGGAGGTGTACCGGTATTTGAAATGCGATAGTTGCCAATATTTTGCCGGAATGTTGATTCATTTCCGTTTCGGCGAGAATTTTGGCATTAAGCATTCTTTTTGGTCCTATTTTTAGGGAAAGTCATGCCAAATTTTTTCTTGGTTCTAAAATATCATTTTGCTCTACCCCGCAGGCAACCATGGTCCGCACGATGACCGAAGGCATCGTGAATAGGTTTTTGAGCTCCGCGAAGGCCGAGATGCTTCAAAAGAACGAGACGGAGATAAGATGTCCGTGTCGAAGATGCAAGCTGAAGAGCCTTATTGCGGACCCGGATTCCGGGCAGGTGCGGGACCACCTGCTCTTGCGTGGTTTCATGGATGACTATCGGTGGCAAGGTGATGAAGATGACTACGAAGTCGTCCATGGGGGCCGGGCAAGAAATGAGGAAGGGCAGCAAGACAACCACCGCGGCTCGGGCGGGCGAGAAGACGAAGAATCCCCAGGAGATGATCACGACGGTGATGCTGTACACAGTCATCATGTAGAAGATGCAGGACATGATGATGAGGAAGATGCCGGAGCAGACGACGGGCATGATCATGAAGATGATGATGCCGGCGGAGCAGTCAACGCTGGACCATCGATGGGCTGGGTCCAGTTGCAATCTGTGGGATCATGGACACGCACGTCCGTGAAACGCTATTTGGCCTATGCAACTTTTTCGACGTCATCTCTCAGAAGTCGGTTGGCGTGAGGCAACTCAGAAGGCTACAGGAAGAGATCGTGGTGATACTATGCGAGCTTGAGATGTACTTCCCGCCCGCAGTCTTCGACTTTATGGTGCATCTGCTGGTCCATATCGTGGACGATATCATCCAACTCAGGCAGACGTTCCTGCACAACATGATGCCGTTTGAAAGGATGAATGGTGTCATCAAAGGATACGTTCGCAACATGTCACGTCCAAAGGGAAGCATAGCCAGGGGCTTTCTGACCGAAGAGTGCATCTCCTACTGCACGAATTATCTAGGCATCGAGAACTCTGTTGGTCTGCCCGTCAACAGGCACCTCGGCAGGCTCGCTGGATGGGGTCACCGTGAGGGTCGCCGCGAAATGCATGTCGACTTCGAGGGGCGACTCGCCGACTTTGAAGGAGCAAACCTAGTCACGCTACAACACATAGACATGGTCGATCATTGGGTGGTAGAGCACAAATCCTTTATTGAGAAGACGTACAATGACCGAGGCCAATAGAGGACGGACGGAGATATAATCAAACAGCACAACTCATGTTTCACGCGTTGGTTCAAGCAGAAGCTTATGTCGTACCCTTTACATGAGGATTCTTCCGCGGAAGAACAACTCATATTCGCCTTGTCACAGGGCGTCGAGCACAACCTGATGACCTATGAGGCGTACGATATCAACGGCTACACATTCTACACCGAGGCCAAGGACATGAAGAGTGATGGTTATCAGAACTCCGGGGTAACGATGGAATCCTACACCGGTAACGACAAGGGCACATACTACGGAAGGATCGAGGAGATCTGGGAGCTGAGCTACGCTGGAGAGAAGGTCCCGATGTTCCGTGTTAGATGGCCCAAGAGTGTCCTAAAAGAAGACCGGTATTTCACCACCATGGTTATACCCGAAGCCAAATCCAAGACCGCGGGCGCAAACGTCACCGCGAAAAATGAGCCATGGGTACTGGCTTCCCAAGTTGACCAATGCTTCTTCATTACCGACCCGTCAAAGCCCACTCGTGTTGTCGTGAGGAGAGGCAAAAGGAAGATCATCGGAATGGATGGAGTAGCCAGTGAGCAAGACTTCGACAAGTACGGCGACCCGAAGATCGAACATGACGACGATGATGAAGTAGCAGCATATACCACAAGAAGAAGCAGGACCACCCTACCTAAAGGACATCCGTTCCACAGAAGAACTCCATTTGCGAAAAAGAAGGGCAAGAAGATTGTGAACAGATAGCTAGCTAAGATCGATTGTATTTAAATTGTAATCTTCATTTCTCGATTGTATTTCATGGGCACTTTTTGAAGTATCATGAATATTTTTAAATTTCATGGGCACTTTTTGAATTCATGAAAAAATATTGAATATTCATGAGGACACTCGATCTCGACCCCCCTCCATCTCGATCGTTATCCCCCTCGCCAGATTCCCCTTGCCAGATCCCCCTCGCCGCCGAGCACCGCCCGCACCCTCCCCCGCTCCACCACCGCCGACGACCCCCGCACCCTCCCCCGCTCCACCGTCACAAATGAATGCAACTAAAAAAATTTGATTATATTTTCAAAAAAAAAATTTGATTATATTTTCAAATAACAAATTTGATGGTATTTTGAAATAACAAATTTGATGATACTTTTTTATATTCATAAATATTTTCAAATAAAAAAATCTGATGATATTTAAAAAAAATTATTACTGTTTTTATAAAAATTTATTACTGTTTCATATTCACATTCATTTTCTAAAAAACTATTAGATGCTGATGGCTTCTCGCCCCTCGTTGGTTACCCCAAGTGGAAGGTTTGAGATGCAGTGTAGCGGTAGTTTTACCTTGTTAAAGATACCAAGGATCGAATTCCCCTGAGACTCCAAGGTTCAACAAGAAGGTGTCAACTGTTAACGGCGCCAGATATTTAGCAATCAACTGGACCTGCACACAGATACAAATAACTTTGCTCCCAACGAGTACAGAGAGGTTGACAATCCCTCCGGCCTTGTCGTTTACAAAGGATCAAACGCAAGAGATAATAGTGATAGGTATAACTGCAACTAGTAAGTAAGAACTGAAAGTAAATAGCGGATGTGATCAGTGATGGTAATATGGACCGGGGTCCCATGATGTTCACTAGTGATGTCTCTCTCCCAAAAGACGATAAAACAGCTATGTGAGGTAAACAAATTACAGCTGGGCAATTGACAGGATTATGTGCGCAAACCAATGCTAACTATGATGCAAGAAAGGTAGAGGTTCAAAGCATGGGCGGTACGCCAAGGTAAGTAGACCGAAATCCATCTGCATCTACTACTAATCATCCACCTTGAGATATCTAACATCTCGCTGGTATTAAGTTGCGAGTCCCACCCATAGTGTAAACTCAAAGCAACAGACAACTGCATTAAAAGAACTTTGCGTAAAGTAAACAATCCTTGCACCCGCGAGTACAAGCACCGTTGTTTTCCCCCTTGTGGCAACAGCACATCCCCTAGACTCATGTTTCTGTCACTCAAGCTAGTCATCGAGGGGCATGAACCCACAATCAAGCATAACGTTCCCTCTTGGAGTTACTACCTACTACTTGGCCAAAGCAATAAACAGCAACGGAGAACATGCAAGAATTACTCAAGAACATAAATATAAAAAAGGTAAATCAAATATATTACTCACACACAATCTGAACATAATCTCATAATCCATCGGATCCCAGCAAACTCATCATAGCAACAGCATAAGGATTACATATGTGCCTCGATCATGTAGGGCAGCTCACGAGGTCTAATTAGTGAAGAACAAAGAGGAGAGGAGAACATCACATAGCTACTGGTCATGGACCCATGGTCCAAGGGAGACTACTCACAACTCATCCGGGAGGCGTCCATGGTGGTGGAGAGGCTCCCGGTGGTGATCCTCCCCTCCGGCAGGGTGCCGGGAAGAGTTCTCCTGGTGCTCCCGATCTTGGAAGCGCGGCGGCGGCGGAATAGAGATGAGATCGCGAAAAAGGGTTCCGTCCTCGAGGGTTTCGGGACGCGGTGTAAATATATGCCAAAGGGGGGCATCAGCGGAGGCCTAGGGGGCCCAGGCGCCCCCCCGGCGCGGCCAGGAGGGGGGCCGCGCCCCCAGGGCGCCTGGAGCCCTGGTTGCCCCCCTCCGGCCCTACTTTGGCCGCATGGAAGCTTCCGGAACGCTGATTTTTTATATATTTTTCCCGGAATTTTTCTGGCAGTCTACGTAATGGGCAAACCTGAAATACAAAAACAGCAGAAAACAGAAACTGGCACTGGGGTGCACTGAGTTAATAGGTTAGTGCAAATATGATCAAAAGTGTATGGAAGTGTATAAATATCATAGCAATATCACACAAAAGGGGCATGGAGCAAGCAGAAATTATAGATACGTTTTGGACGTATCAGATGCAACAAAAAATAATAAAAAATAATTACTTATGGCGCAGCGCTGGCTGGTGCGCCATTGCTATCTAAAAAAAATAATAAAAAAAATGACTTATGGCGCACCGTCCCGCTGGTGCGCCATTGCTATCGCATTCTAATGGCGCACCGCAAGGGGGTGCGTCATTAGTATTCTCCCCCACTCCATCTATTCCCCGTGGCTGCCTCTCTCTCCCTCCCTCCCTCGTCAAATCCCCGCCTTGCTCCGCCCCCTTCGTCTCTCTCGCCAGATCCCGCCGCCGTCCCGCATGCTCCGCCCCCTCCGTCCACCGGCCTCCCTCGCCGCCTCGCACCGCCGCAGCAGGTTCCTAGCCCTTCCTCGCACCGTTGCCGCCGCAGGTTCTCCCAGGTGGCAAGGCCATCCACCACCACGACACCGCCGTCGCCGCAGGTTCTCCTCGCACCATCGTCGGATTCCTCTTCGTCGTCGGGGTTCCTCCTCTGCGTCAGCCCCTCCCCGCGTCGCCCCTTCCCTGCGTCGGCCCCTCCCCGCGTCGTCCCCTGCCCTGCGCCGCCGCCCTCGAGCCATCCCTTCGACGCCGCCGCCGACCCCGACCCCGACCCCGACGGTGACCGGCCGCGCCCGCCCAGGTACCTCTCCTCCTTCCTCCTATACTCAATGATCTGTGCCTTGTAACAATTTTCTGTCCTGGTACTCAATGATGTTACTCAGGGTCTGTTTGGATGCAAAGTATTTTTGTAGTTTTTCTAGAATATGTTATTTTTAAATTCTGTCTGTTTTAGTTCGTGTGTTTCATGCTAGAACTAAGCATATTGAGGTAGATTATGACTTTGTGATGCACGCACAGACAATAGAAAGCAAATAAGCTACTCAAAATTTGGCTTATACAACAGTAGATCAAGTTGTAGATGGGTTTACAAAAGCCTTGACAGTAGGACAAGTTAATTCCAACACCTAGCTAATTAATCCTCCCATCTGTGTGGCTAAACTCTGAGCTAGATGATCCTGACAATTCAGTCTAATAAAAGGTAATTAAGCATGCACTTGGTAACGCTTGCACGCGTATACATATATAGAGCTAAAATAAACACCAACAAGTCTAACAAATATGCACGCGTATACATACAGAGCCAAATATGCATGCAGTTGTAGTTGCCATGGCTCAATAGTGACTTTGAGGGGCTTCTTAGTTGGAACTGGCTCTGCTAGCTTGCTAGCTCTGGCTGGAACAATATATGAACCTAAATGACAGCTCTTATCATGTTGGTGCTTGATAGCCTGTGGCTTGCTAGCGTGGCCAGCCTCGACATTTCGAGTAGTTGGGTATTAACCTAGTGTATTATGTTAATTTGGCCCAGATATATAGTGTTAAATATTATGTGTTGCACAAGTACAAGAAAGATGTGGACTTTATGTGTGCATATGTTTATTTTGATTGGTTCTCCACACCATGAACAGTAGTACAGTACCTTCTGTGGTCCGTGCATTGAGACCAGTTCAGCTATGGCTTCATGTTGCATTGGCCCCTAAGTATTGTAGTTGTTCTTCTCAAGTGTATCTTCTCCACACCATGCTTCATGTTGCATTGACCAGTACAATACCTTCTCCACACCATGACAAAACACACGAACTTCAATCTAGTTGATTAATGAACTTAAGTTGTTCTTCTCAAGTGTATCCCTTTCAGTCGTCCACAAGTATTGTAGTTGTTTGGCAATATAGATATGAATGGTTCCATGTAAGAGACTAAAACTCAGCCACAAGATCATTTAGTAGCAACATAATTTATCTCATAGTTCTTTTGGGCAACCCTTTGAAGGTTTTTCAACTTCGATTTATGCAGCAACCATTAAGTATCCAAGTTGTTGTTAGTCTCAACAGAATTTACCTTGCTGTTACACTTGTACAGTTGTTGGCGCAGTGTTTTGTCCTAGTGATTCGTATGCTTATAGGTTACTAGTTAACATGGTCTTGCATGATTTTTCAGTTTGCTACTATTGAGATGTCATTGCTGCCCATTCATTAACTGGGGTGATTCCTTTACTCAAATCTGCAATCTATGTTTGGTATCTAAATTCAGTCCTTTGGTCTCTTAATAACAATAAAAATTCTATGTTGAGCCTTGCATGATTTTATAGCCTACCAATACAATGTTGAGTGCTTGTTTCTATGCGAGCCTTGCACGCAGAAGCATGTTCATTGTACATATACACATTTAGTTCCTTTGGTTTATAGATTGGATTGAGGGTTCAATTGGTAGTATTGGATGCTTTAGTAAAAAGAGTAGAGTTTTGAGTCTGAAATTTCCTGTGTTCCTTCAGGTTGAGCCATTTCAAGTCTGAATCTTTGGACACATTCAGAATAACAGCAACCCAGTGTCCACTTGCTGTTTTATGAGTAGTAACCAGTATCGAGTCAATTGGGCAGCTTTGGTTGTAATAACTGAACTACGGTGCTGCAGATTTTGGCAAACTGAGATCTAAGAATGCTAGTGTTTTGTACTCTTCTGAACTGAACTCTGCCATGTTTGGCCATTTGCAGTTCAATGTTTTTCTATTATAGTGCTTGATTCTGGTTATCAAGTAGTTGTACTATTGTTAGTGATTGCTTTATGTGCTACATGATTGTGCTTTCGTGCCAATGCAAGTTTCCAGGTTCCTAATATTCTGCATTAGGTGCAGAGCTCAGTGTTATCAAATCGCCTGGCCTTATTTCCTGCTGTGATTATCGTCAATAAGGGCAACCCAATCGTTTCCTGCTGTGATTATCGTCAATAAGAGCAGCTTTTTGCTGGGTTTTGTCTCCGACCATCGTGTCGTGATGATTTTGCAGATACCCCGAGAGGCCCTTGAGTTTGCTAGAATGTCGATTAACTTCCGTTCCGACAAATTCGGATACTCCATATGTCCTATTTTCAGCAAAGGTCATGCTGAAATTTTCCGTGAATTTTAGCATGACTTTGCTAAAAATAGGACATATGGGGTACTTGTGACTAATGCATGGGCCGGGGTATCTTAGTAGTTAATTAAGTAGGATCAACTGCCCCTTTATTCTTGCTGCATTAAACCATAGGCGGCAATAGAGCCAAGTGATTAGGCCCAACATAGAATTCTCGTTCCCAACTTAGCTTTTAGGATGCCTCGGTGTCGACAAACCATAAATTATAAAACCTTGGCTTTTAGGGTGCCTCGGTGTCGATAAAAACCTAAATGATGAAAGCTTAGGATTTTAGGGTGCCTCGGCGTCGAAAAACCCTCAATGATAAAAGCTTAGCTTTTAGGATGCCTTGGTGTCGACAAACCCTAAATGATGAGACCATGATCTTGTTCCTTGACAATAACCAACTTTTTGACCAAACTTTTTTCCTATTTAGAGAGAAACATGGCCCACAACGATGAGGCCGGGGGTTCGGGCGGCAAGGCATTCTGGGAGCTGTCCCATGAGATGGAGGAACAACCTCACTTGTATGAGGACGCCGCCTTCCCCACCGATCCTGACACCACTGATGCTGCCGCCGAGGATGACCCCACTGATGGTGCCGTCGGGGATGACACCACTGATGGTGCCGCCGAGGATGCCACCACTGATGATGGCGCCACATGCACAGATGGCAGCCAACCGAAGAGGCAACGGAAGGACCAGCGCCCGACCGTTCTCCGCACCGTCAAGGAGGAATTTACTGAAGTGGACGCCGACGGGAATCCAACGGCGCCCGAACGAATAGTCAAGGGGTACTCGCTTCAGCTCGGGTGCATTCTCCGGAGCACTGTCTCGAACTCTCGGTCAACACCGAAAACATGAGGCATCCTGACCGAGGGAATTTGCGCAACCTCCTCTTCACAAAGTTGCATGAACAATACAAGTTCCCCGCTGAATTTGAAAACACAAGCCTCGAAGGGAATAAAGTGAACAATGCCGCCCTCACGAAGATGAGCACGGCCCTGTCTACTTGGAAAAGCACGGTGAAGAGAATGATTGACAAAGGTGATAGTTATGAGAAGATCAAGGAGAAAAAAAATCCTTCGATCACCGAAGATGACTACAATGACTTCAAGATCAAGTGCTCGAGCACCGCAACATCCGAATCAAGTCAGTGGGGGAAAGAAATGCGGGAGCTGAACTTAGGGGAACACACACTCGGTCCCGGCGGTTACAGAGTGGCGGAGCCTATATGGGACAAGGAGGAGGCGGACCATGCCGAGCAAGGCCTACCACCCCTCTTCGATAAATACGGTGACAAGCAGACCAGGAACTTTGTCAGGGCTCGGTACAAGAAGGACCCAAAAACAAAGGAGCTTACCACGGATCCGAAGACCAGGGCGCTTGAGCTTGTTCTAGTAAGGAATACACCCCCGCGTAATTAGCTCCATATGGTTGCATTCTAATTAATGAAGCCAAATTTCTAAATGGTTCACATTCCTTCCGCAGGCGACTGAAAGCAGTAGCGCGGGGTCGACTAAGAGCAACCCTTGGGACACCACTTTAAATAGGGCGTTGAATGTAATGAAGAAAAAGGATAAGCTCAGTAAGCCGTCGTCAGCTGGTCGTGTGGCCGGCAAAGGCTTGTCCACAAAATGGTCGTCATACTATAACGCTGGTGCGCGAAAGGAGAAAAAGACCAGCTCGGAAAGCCAGTCGCGCGAGGTTCAAGAGCTCAAGGCACAAGTGGCGTGGATTCCGGAGATTGTCCAATAGCAAGTGCAACAACAACTGGGAGCGACGATCACCGCCATTGTGCCTACCTTGATTGAGGGGTTGCAGGCGTGGATTGCGGGCGGCCAACAGGGGCCGCCCTCGATTCCCAGCTTCA
Organism: Secale cereale; assembly: GCA_902687465.1. NCBI lineage: Eukaryota > Viridiplantae > Streptophyta > Magnoliopsida > Poales > Poaceae > Secale > Secale cereale. The sequence continues at coordinate 785,764,509 of LR738712.1, read as the reverse complement.
CGGCCAGCAACTCGTAGAACGCGATGGCGGGGCCATTGTTGTCTCCGGCGGAGGCGCCATTGGTGTCTCCGACGCCGGCACGGGAGCTTAATGCACCCGGGTGTACGCCGGCCGGCACCTCTGCAGCAAGCGGCCCCTCCATCAACTGCACGCCCGCCGTTGGCGGTGCCTCGACATTAGCCGAGCTAGACGCCATCATCATGGTAACTAATTAAGCCTCTCTCGCCGAGGACTTCATCTCCTTGCCTTTGACTAGGCATCCCTGACGCCCTACATGTTTTCGCAGGGCGCCGCCGACGTTCCGTGCACTCTCCTGCACTTCGTGAACAACGAGTTGGTCGATGTCGCCAATGGAAAAATCGTTCAACCGGGCAACCCCGTGTTCCACGGTACTAGGATGCCACCCAACTTGTATAGGGTTCAACTAGTTCGGGTGCTGCCAGGCTGTGATGAGTTGTTACCTCTGATTCGACCCGTCGGGGCCGACGAAGATGATGTGATGACCCTCAGCGCCTGCCTGAGCTGGACCCTGCTTTTGCCGAAGAGCCAGATTCGTTTGGGGGCGGGGGACACCACCCCAAAGACAACACCGCCAGTCATGCCGGCGCCAAGTCGGCCCCATGGCAAGACCGCCGCAACGGTGCCAGACATCCCTATGCCACTGGATCCAAACATGCATATGGCACAGGATCCGAACGACGACGACGACAACGACGACGATACATTTGCCAATGTCGATCAGTACTTTGCCGATCATGGGTACGGTGGCGACTTCATGTGGCCTCCTTCTCAAGAACCCAACCCTACAAAAGACGTGCGCGATCTAGCTGGTACCGCGGAGAAACCAAGTTGCAACAGGCGTCGTCTGCCGTTCAGTTCTCAGGAGACGCCTCCAGCTGCCGACTTCACCGAGCCTCAGATAGGAGAGGTGCGAAATATTATCAGCCCCAACACACTCAAGAAGGCGGTCTGTGAGCAGAACTCGGTCCCATTACAGGAGAAGAAGAAGGAACGGAAAAGAAAGACTAACAAGGGTGCGAGCCAGCCGGCATCGAGTACGACCCGTGCTCAGGACGGGCTACCTTCACCTGAGGATGTAATGAGGAGGGTGCATGTGGCGGGTAGGCCGATGCTACCGAGTAATATGCTCAATGCTGCAACCGGTGATATGCGGAGTCTGCATGACAGTGTTCTTTCTTTGGAGAAGGGGCGTCTCAGAGAGAAGGATGTGGCATACCCGGTTTTCGCGGCCAAGGTGCCAGAGGGCAAGGGCTTTGTGGATAACTCCATCGAGGGTACGATCGTCCTGCGGTTTGATGACATCTACGCTATGTTGAACCTTCATCCGCTGCACTACACCTTCGTTCGGCTATTTTTGCTGAGTATGGAGATGCGGATCATTCGCGACAAGACCCCGGACATCGTGATAGTCGACCCCTTCTACATGCGTGCCAAGATCTTGGGCAGCGCTGGGGACCGGCAAGTCGCGAGTTCTTACCTCGAAGGCGTCATTCTGGCAAACCGAGATAAGGATAACTTCCTCGTGCCTTACTTTCCCGAGTAAGTCCTCCCCTCAACCGCCCCGTAACATATGAATTCTTAGATTTCGATCGTTTTTCTTTTAACATTCCGTGTTTTGTGCAGTGACACACATTGCACACTCATCCTCCTAAGCCCCAAATATTCCATGGCCACGTATTTCGACTCGGACCGTCAGTCGAAGGTAGACTACACAAATGTCAAGAAAGTTCTTGATGATGTTCTCCCCAGCTACACCAAATCTGGAGGCACCTTCACCAGGCCTATTCGTAAGTACGGCAAGCACGTGTTCTCCCACAATACGACGTTCTGCTGCGTCAAGCAGCCGCCTGGCGGTCAGAAGGGTGCCTACTACGCCATCCATCACATGCGGGCGATCGTACGGGACCATCATCAACTTCTGCTACCGAGTAAACTCAAAGATTGGGCCGCGAGCGTGTCGGCAATCCAGGACGCGGACATCAGACAAGAATTCTTTCGCATCCAGTCGGAGTTTGCAGAAATCATCCATCAAGATGTCCTTCGTACCTCGGGACAGTTCTACCTCAGAAATCAACCGTCCAACAGTGACATCGACACAATGCTACAAATGCAGGCTGGCAACGCCCGCGATTTCATGACTCCCACGATAGACGTCGGCTTCATCTACGCTCCGGTCCCTTGAGTCGAGTCGAAAGTAGTGATGCTGTGTCTAGTTCTGAAACATTGATTGGCTCATGTTGTAATTAAACTTTAATGAACTTGTAGTATGTCTCTTTGGTTTCGACAGTCGTTCAACTTAGATGTAAACGATGCTATTAATGTCTTGCTTTTCTCTTCCGATCGTTCTGTTGCATACTTATATATTGCTTATGTATTGTCTGTGAATTGGTACTAACATTTCGTTTGGCTAGTGCATAGCGATGCCGTCGTATGTCGTGTATAAGGGTAAGGTTCCCGGAGTCTACGACGACTGGGAGGAGTGTCGGAGACAGGTTCACCGTTTCAGCGGTAACAGTTACAAAGGGTACACCACTAGGGCGGGGGCGGAATCTAGATACGCCCGCTATCTAGCGGGAGAGGGGAGGGAGCGTTGGAGAACCGGATGAAGACGAGTTTCATCGTGATGATGCTCATCGTGATGACCGCAGCTCTCTTCTATGTGATGGTAGTTTAGATGATCGATGTCGACTTGTAATGTGAAGACAAACTCGCTACTCGTGGTCTCGAGACTTGTAATATAATGTTCTATCTTTGTTCGGTCTTTTGAATTCGGAGACTAATATGATGAATTGTATTCGGAGACTAATATGATGAATTGTATTCAGAGACTAATCTTCTAAAGTATTCGATGAATCTGTTGTTGCTGTGTGCTGGTGCTGTCTATATTCTGTCCAATAATACATTTTGTAACCTGTGCAAAAAACAGAAAATTAATAAATAAATAAAAAACCTAATATTAATACTAATGGCGCATCACATCACAGTGCGCCATTAGTATGCCAAAGGATACTAATGGCACATCATCCAACAATGCGCCATTAGTATGCCAAAGTTACTAATGACGCATCAGGCAAGAGTGCGCCATTAGTATGCCAAAGCACCTGGGTATATATGGCCCCCTGGGAGGCATACTAATGACGCACCGTGGTACCATTAGTATACCAGATACTAATGGCGCACCACATGTGCGCCATTAGTAAAATATACTAATGACGTGGCACTAATGACGCATCACTAATGCGCCATTAATGGCCAAAATAGATGTGCCATTAGTAGGCCTTTTCCTAGTAGTGTACCGGAAAAATACCGAGACACATTGTTCTAGTCGTCTTTGTGCCTTTGGCTATCTCCTTGGTGCCGGCGAGGAGATGGCGTGTATAGTCTCGACGACGACCATGTATACCAGGGATGATGAAACCAGAGTTAAGATGTTAGACAACGGCCCATCCAGATAGGAGAATGTTAGTACATTAACAATAAGCATGAGCATAGATCAGGATTCTAGTGAAGACGAGTCTTGCTTAAATTCTATTTCTACTCCCGCTGTTCATTTTGTAAGTCGTTTAAGACAACTGAAATTGTATTGTTGTAAGTGTTGTCTTAAATGTCTAAAACGTCTTACAAAATTGAACGGAGAGAGTATTATATTTATGCAACTCAGAGAACAAAATAAACAAAAACACATTCCAACCCTGATTGAGGTTTAAGAATCATCTTAACACAGTTACCCATAAAAAAAAAGGGATGGCCAAAGGGTGGCTGATAAAAAAAGATTTGGGTGGGTCGATTTTTCTGAACCGCTCGATGTGCAGCCAATGACCAGATAGCCTTATTCCACATATTGTCCTCCCCTATTCATCTTCTTCCCTAAACCGTCCATGGCCAACGGCTGAACCGCCTGCCTCCGTCACCCCCTCCCCTTACCATCGTGTTGGCACCACCCTGACCATCCCTCTAAACTGGCGAATCACTAGAATTTCTCCGCGAGCCTCTACCTTAAACCCTTAACCTTCAAACTCACGCCCCCGGATACGACTCGTTCCTGGCCGAGGCCTTGCCGGCGGCTTTCCCCGATGCCACCGAAGGCGGCCTCCATGCTCTGTTGCGCTTCCTTCTTCCTTCCCAACGAAATCGACCGATCTAAATTAAAAAATTAGACTACTTCTTCTAGTTAAATTGGAGAAAAATGCCGACATGAACGCGTAACATATAACACAAACTCATTTGGTCTACAAACATAACGTTGGTTCATTTAAATTTGAGCTAGGATCTTTCATAGGCTGCAAAACCAACAAACCAACGCATGAACTAAAAGCTAGTTATTTTTTTAATATATAAAACGATGGTATTCATTATAAGCATTTGGGCAATGACTAGATTCCGGTAGTCCTTTAAGCACGCGCATGCTTTGCCATTGCAACAAAACAAATTTGTAGCACGACGGCAAATGTCTTAGCAGGGCTCTAGAGCGAACAGGGGTACTTTTCGAGGGTGCATACGATAAATAGGCCCGGACGAGCCAGGCGAGCACGAGCACGAGCCCAGCCATCGGACGCAGTGGAAGTGTCTAGAACCGTGCAGGCCAGTCAGGAGCGGGCTCTCAGCAGGCCGAAAAGAATCGGCCTGGCCTGTCGTGGGCCGCAGAAAAATCGCCGTTGCCGGGGATCGAACCCGGGTCACCCGCGTGACAGGCGGGAATACTTACCACTATACTACAACGACTTTGTTGATAATTTTTTCTAAACGTATATACTAAGACACACTAACTACCCATAAAACGTTCTCCATTGCCGTGGTTCAGTTTTCGTGCGTGCCCAGGAAAGAGGCGACACTTACATAATTTCGATCAAACATGGAGAAGCAATGGTTCTAGAAACAAGCCGAGCGAGGATCTTCGCCCCCAGAAAGAAAAACATCGCTCGATGTGGCCTCAAGGCTCAAGCTGACTGTTGCAGCATTCAGCGGACAATATTCGAGTTTCACGGCAAGGTCTCCATGTTCCTGGGGTGGAGAACGACAACACTCTAGATGAACATGATTACGGAAAAAGGCTTTCGCCCCGCTTCATAAATAAAGCAAACCGCCAAGATGAACATGATTCGGTATCTACCGATGAACCCGACACTGTTATACGGCTAAAACAAATCTTTGGATAACTTTTGTTGGTTCTACATGATAATTCAGATACACTTGTTACTAACGAAGCCGGTGAGTATTTGAAACCTTTGAAAGATATGATATCAAGGTTATTGATTCTACTACCACTCAACTTCAATACACTCACTCCATATTCTATGTCGATATTTGTGCCCCTTTCGTATATCTTTTAAAAAGAATCAGATGTACATCATTTCTCATGTGTTCTACATGCATGCTTATTTTTTCTTTAGTTGGTAACACTATTTTTTTCACTAGAAAATGCTTATATCTCTCATGAGTGTTTGCTTCTTGGGTTTGCCTGCCTCGTTAAATGAGAAGGCTGCCCCTAAGGAAACTATGGTAAATATTTCAGTAGTTTTTAGCAGGATTATACAAGTGCATTGATTATTTGAGTGTGTTTTATAGCATTTTATATGAGGTTCTGAATTGTCCTTTTTATATAATTAATCAAAGGGTGTTCATGCAATAATTGTGATGCACACTACAGCTCGTTATTACAGTTTACTAAAGTGGGTCCGCCCTACCATGCACGTGTGATGGTCAACGAGCTTCTCCATCGCCTTTCTTGGTGGCATATTTGAATGGTGCTCGGGTGTCCTCAGTATCGACAGACCATTAGGATAGTTGCTTCTGCGGGTGCCGACAAGAAGATCGAGGAGGGGCGCCATCTTCGGCTTGGAGAGAAGGTTTCGATGGGAAGAAAACTCATCCTTATGGATTGTGTTATGGGTGTCAGATCACAAATATTCCCTCGCATGCGGCGCCTGTCCTTGGCATCGAGCGGATATCACCGTCGTTGGGATCGTCCACTTTGCTATCGTCAGCAAGGAGGACACATAGGACAAAGAGGAAAGGTCAGGTGATGAGTGTTGCATTGTTATGGAGGTCACAACCTTCATTCTCAAGCCAAAGGGAAATTCAGTAGAGGGGTCTTGGTTGACAAGGAAATCTCATACTCCCTGACAAGGAAACCAATCCTTCGAGTGAAGCTTTTGGAAATCTCATACAGTTTAGTCAATTCTTTAGTGACATAAACGGAGTTCTTCTGGTCTCTAAGGAATTTGTTCTGACTGAGGAGTTAGGAATTCACCAGTGCGGATAGCCTACGAGTGAGGAACATGATAGCCCTGAGGAATTCGAGAGCTCAAATTTCTGACGGTTGTTGGGCTACGCGCCAGCTGTCCCAAATATCTTATCCAGCTAACGGTCATATCATTGAAGGGCATTTATGTCTTATCATGTCGGGCTACTCCCTGCTATAAATAGCCGCCCCCCTACAACCACTAGCTGGTTGGCAGCTCCAAGAGAAACTGACACTTATCATTTAGAGCAACCCATCCTCCGAGGACTTTGAGCGAAAATCATCAGTGAGGAAAAGACCCAAAACTCCCTACACCTAAAATCCCAAGTGATTGAGCATCACTGAAGAGATTCTTCCTGTGTGGAACTGACGCTTGTTACCTTTGAAGACTATGCATCTTCCAGACGGTTAGGCGTCAATGGTCTAGAGCATCCAAGAGAAATTGTGGATCGCCAGGTGACCAAGTTTGTGAAGGTTTGGAAGTCACCTTGAAGACTTACCATGAGTGATAGGGCCAGGTCTGTGTGACCTTGGCTCAAGGGGAATACGGTAAGGACTGCGTGTCCTGGGACTATGTGTCCTTTGGTTTAAATACAAAGTCGTCCTAACCAGACGTACAACTGTCAGAACAGTTGGAACTGGTCTACCAAATCATTGTCTTCATCGAGCTACTGGTTCTGTTTCCTCAACACCTTCAGTTCATTGCTTACTCGTTGATGCATTTGATCGTTATTGTTTGAAGACTTTGACTGAAGACTTTCTCAATTTCGTCAATCCTAATTCTTCATTCATTTTGTCTTCTGCCTGCTTTATCCTGTTTACACGCTACCTGTGCTCTGTGCTTGTTTCATTTCATCATGATGACTATGGTACTGTCTTGTTATGCTTGCATCTGAACTTGTATTTCCACTTAGCTATTTCCTAAGTGACGAATTTGTAAAAATTACCTATTCATCCCATCTAGTCGATATAACACACTTTAAATTGGTATTAGAGCATGGTACTCCCTTGTTCTGTGTGATTTTCGTTTAACCACCTGGAGTTTTAGTTATGTCGACTGCTGGCCTGATCAAAGTCTCGGCTGGGTGTCCTACCTTCGATGGGACGGACTACCCCTACTAGAAGAACAAGATGCGCATGCATCTTGAGGCAATTGGCAACGATCTCTGGTACGTTGTGGAAACTGGCGTTCCCACCATCTCTCCTTCCGTGAACGCTGTTGATGTGAAGAGATTCAAGCAACTCGACTCTCAAGCGAAGAATATCATATGTTGTCATCTGAGCAAAGGACAGTATGGCAGAGTGAGTGCTTTGGAAACTGCAAAGCTTATATGGGATAAGTTGTCCAAGGTTAACGAAGGAATCTCAACCCAACGTGATTCTCGAGTTGATGTTCTTCGCAATCTCTTCAACCGCTTCAAAAGACTCGACAATGAAAACTTTCAGCAAACCTTCGATTGCCTCACTGACATCTCAAATGAGCTTCAAGCACTTGGCGCCACGGACATCACCGACCACGAGGTGGTGAAGAAATTGCTGAGGTCACTTGATTCCTCATTCGATAACCTAGCACTGATGATTCAAGAATGTGGTGACTACAAGTCACTAGATCCTGCTGATACCCTCGAGAGATTTAACACACATGAATTCCAACAAGCTAAGAAGAGAGACCTCTATGGGCCAAGCTATGGAAGATCACGCGCACTGAAGGCCAAGGCAATTTCCTCATCTGAAGCGGAAGACTCCGACAATAGCCTTGGTGAACCTGCGGAACTAAGCCAGGAGTTAGCTATGGTCGTGAGGAAATTCCAGAAGTTCTCTAGACATGGCTGATGTCTACTACACAACTTGTTCTTATAAACTCGTGTTGGACCTCCAAGCGTAGAGTTTTGTAGGACAGTATCAAATTTCCCTCAAGTGGATGACCTAAGGTTTATCAATCCGTGGGAGGCGTAGGATGAAGATGGTCTCTCTCAAACAACCTTGCCACCGAATAACGAAGAGTCTCTTGTGTTCCCCAAACACAAAATACAATGATAATTTGTATAGGTGCACTAGTTCGGTGAAGAGATGATGATACAAGCATAGTAATGATAGTAGATATTGATTTTTGTAATAGGAACAATAAAAAACAGCAAGGTAGCAAGTAACAAAAGTGACCACAAACGGTATTGCAATGCTTGAAAATGAGGCCTAGAGTCCTTTCGCTAGTGCAATCTGTCAACAATGCTAATATAATAGGATCACATAACCATCCCTCAACATGCGATGAAGAATCACTCCAAAGTTCCTATGTAGTGGAGAACATAAGAAGAAATTGTTTGTAGGGTACGAAACAATTGGAAATATGCCCTAGAGGCAATAATAAATAAGTTATTATCATATTTCTCTGTTCATGATAAACGTTTATTATCCATTCTATAATTGTATTGATTGGAAACTCAAATACATGTGTGGATGCAAAGACGACAATATGTCCCTAGTCAGCCTCTATCGGACCAGCTCCTGGATCAAAGATGGCTATGGTTTCCTAGCGATTGACATGAGTTGTCATTTGATAACGAGGTCACATCATTTGGAGAATGATGTGATGGACGAGACCCAAACTATGAACATAGCATATGATCGTGTCAAGTTTATTGCTATCGTTTTATGCATGTCAAGTATATGTTCCTATGACCATGAAATCATGCAACTCATTGACACCGGAGGAGTACCTTGTGTGTACCAAACGTCGCAACGTAACTGGGTGACTATAAAGGTGCTCTACAGGTATCTCCGAGGGTGTCTATTGAGTTGGCATGGATCAAAACTGGGATTTGTCACTCCGTGAGACTGCTAGGCTTCTCGCCCCTCGTTGGTTACCCCAAGTGGAAGGTGTGAGATGTAGTGTTGCGGAAGTTTTTCCCTTGGCAAAGATACCAAGGATCGAATCCCCAGAGACTCCTAGGTTCAACAAGAAGGTGTCAACTGCTACGGCGCCAGATATTAGCAATCAACGTGGACCTGCACACAGATACAAATAACTTTGCTCCCAACGAGTATAGAGAGGTTGTCAATCCCTCCGGCCTTGTAGTTCACAAAGGATTAAACGCAAGTGATAGTAGTGATAGATATAATTGCAATAGTAAATAATAGCGAAAAGTAAATAGCGGATGTGATCAATGATGGTAATATGGACCGGAGTCTCATGTTGTTCACTAGTGGTGTCTCTCTCCCAAAAGACGATAAAACAACTATGTGAGGTAAACGAATTACAGCTGGGCAATTGACAGGACCATGTGCGCAAACCAATGCTGACTACATTGCAAGAAAGGTTGAGGTTCAAAGCATGGGCGGTACGCCAAAGTAAGTAGACCGAAATCCATCAATATCTACTACTAATCATCCACCTTGAGATATCTATCCAGAACACCTCGCTGGTATTAAGTTGCGAGTCCCACCCATAGTGTAAACTCAATGCAACAGACAACTGCATTAAAAGAACTTTGCGTAAAGTAAACAATCCTTGCACCCGCGGGCACAAGCACCGTTGTTTTCCCCCTTGTGGCAACATCACATCCCCTAGACTCATGTTTCTGTCACTCAAACTAGTCATCGAGGGGCATGAACCCACAATCAAGCATAACGTTCCCTCTTGGAGTCACTACCTATTACTTGGCCAAAGCAATAAATAACAACGGAGAACATGCAAGAATTACTTACGAACATAAATATAAAAGAGGTAGATCAAATATATTACTCAAGCACAATCTGAACATAATCTCATAATCCATCGGATCCCAGCAAACTCATCATAGCAACAACATAAGGATTACATATGTGCCTCGATCATGTAGGGCAGCTCACGAGGACTAACTAGTGAAGCACAAGAACGGGAGGAGAACATCACATAGCTACTGGTCATGGACTCATGGTACAAGGGAGACTACTCACAACTCATCCGGGAGGCGTCCATGGTGGTGGAGAGGCTCCCGGTGGTGATCCTCCCCTCCGGCAGTGTGCCGGGAAGAGTTCTCCTGGTGCTCCCGATCTTGGAAGCGGCGGCGGCGGCAGAACAGAGATGTGATCGCGAAAAGAGTTCCTCCCTCGAGGGTTTCGGGAGACGCTTTAAATATATGCCAAACGGGGGCATCGGAGGAGCCTCGGGGGGCCCAGGCGCCCCCCCCCGGCGCGGCCCGGGGGGGGGGGGGGGGCGCCGCCAGGGCGCCTTGAGCCCTGGTGGCCCCCTCGGCAGTCCTTCGGGCGCACGGTAGTTTCTGGAACGCTGATTTTTTATATAATTTTTCTGGATTTTTCCTGGCAGTTCTCGTAATGTGAAAACCTGAAATACAAAAACAGCCGAAAACAGAAACTGGCACTGGGGTGCACTGAGTTAATAGGTTAGTCCAAATATGATCAAAAGTGTATGGAAGTGTATAAATATCATAGCAATATCACCCAAAAGAGGCATGGAGCAAGCAGAAATTATAGATACGTTTTGGACGTATCAACATCCCCAAGCTTAATTCCTGCTCGTCCTCGAGTAGGTAAATGATAACAAGAATAATTTCTGTGGTGACATGCTATTAACCATATAGGACTTTTTCATAGTCATATGACAAAAGCTTACTGAGACAATGAATCTATAGTAATTAAGTTGCCTCATGAGAAAATCACAAAGGACTGAAAGTTTTACAATATGATACTGAAACATCAAATAGATTTGCAATGAACATGATGTGCAAATATGATAAAGTGATATCTAGCTTGCCCCCTTTAGTGAAGCAAAACATAAATACAGGGGCACCTCCTAGGTTTAAGTGATGACTAGATACAATGGTTTCAGAATAAACGATATCACAATCATGCAAAAGACAATGCTACTTTGGGACAATGCACATTACACTCAGAATGACAATCATGCTCTCAGTAGTTGGTGCTTTTAAAAGAAGGTGGAGACTCTTGAACCGTGGCTTTTGTTGGCAAGGTTGAAAACCCGTAGTCGGAAACAAAGACAAAACATGTACCAGAGCTCTTGGCTTTAAAACAGAGGTAATAATTTATTTTAGATCATGCATGTTTCGTCAACGAATGCTAGCAGACAACTCAATCACTTTTCGAGATGGACAAGTTTCGAGGAACAGCTCCCGAATGAGGACGATCACATCCTCTTAATCTCCTTTGTTTATCACTGGCAAAGTTTTCTGATTTCTCATGAACAAAGCGTGAAGGAGGGTTTGTTTGTTATATTATCTTTTTGAGCCGGGCGCACTCAATGCCAGTTCCTTCTCGTATTATGGGTTTGCACATTATACATGCAATCCCGGGGTGAAGCTTGTCCAACTTAAAAAGGTCATGAATTAACCACTACTTCCTCATGAACTTACAACAAAGGCACAAAATAAGAATGCTTTTTCTTTGAATAATTTCGAGATGGCACATGCAAGTCTCCGTTAGGAATGGCAGGTAAATACCATGTAGGAAGGTATGGTGGACTCATATGGCATAACTGGATTAAAGGATGTGGATGCACAAGCAGTCAGTCCGCTTAGTACATGCGAAGGTTAGCAAAAGACTGGGAGCGACCAACTAAGAGAGCAACGACGGTCATAATCATGCAGAGCGACAAAGCAACATTGAATCAGGCATGGTAGTTATATCGCTACTCAGAAACAAAAGATCATCAAGGCTTGACAGACTTTCTTTACAGTCTTAAATATGCGTGAGCATAAGCCAAGTCAATCAAAATAAATTCTCGAAGGAAGATATTACTAAACCATACCACATCATAGGCAAACAAATCATGTTGGTACTCCAATAACACATTGGGAACCCCCCAGTTATTTGAGACTAACCATAAGAAACATGAACTACTAAGCGCCATCATGCACGTAGCATCTTTATCATAGACATATCAACCAATGCAACGGAAGCAAACTCTCTTAATAAGGTGAGCATGGTAATTAAAGAGAGTTCAAGCAACCAACTAAACAAAAGCTCTTGAAAAGATAAGCATGAAAGCTAAGAGCTGAACATGATAGTAGCTATTAAAAGACAAAGAACACACACAACAAGGATAGACATGAAAATTCTATGTTATGTTCTAGGTAGAAGTGGAGCGTGTTTCTCTCCCACATAAAGAAAGCTGAGTTCCGACTCGTTATGAAAAACTAAAGAAAACTAAAAGCAAGACGCTCCAAGCATAGCACATAACACATGAAGTGATTAAAATATAGTGGAACGAAAGACGAACTGATAATGTTGATGGAGAAGGGGATGCACGGGGGCATCCCAAAGCTTAGACGCTTGAGTCTCCTTGAATATTTCTTGGGGGTGCATGGGGGCATCCCCAAGCTTGAGCGCTTGACACTCCTGAATCTTTTTATCATCTTCCCTCGCACACTTGAAAACTCCCTTCATACATAACTCATCATAATCTGATTAGCGAGGTTAGTACCCATAATAAAATAATTATACCTTGCTGGAAATAAAGATATTCTTGAAGGTCTACAGTTTCTCAAGATTGCCAAAAGGTTTTTGCAAAGAAAAAGCAAGCTCTTGGTTTGCAAAATGAAGGAAAAGCAAAACAGGACAGAATCTATGAAAAACAGAACAGCAGGTAGTAATTGATTTGTTCGGGGCACTTCTGCAACTCTAATCAAAAAACTCAGAACAGACGCACGAAAGACAATTATATAGAGCACGCTGTCGAAAAAATTCAGACCAAAAAGATGATCTGGTGATTTTATACGAATTTTTCTATCAAAGGACAGAATCTGTTTCCTGGACAGCACCTCACAACTTTTGAACTTTCTAGCAATCAGAGGCTACACTTGGCACAAAATTGAAAAGCAAAGATACAATGATGATGCTACAGTAGTAAAAACATCAAGACACAACAAAAGCAAAATAAATTTATTCATGTGGGCTGCCTCCCAAAAGCGCTTTCTTTTATGCCTTTAAGCTAGGCATAATGCATATAGATCAAGCTGTATCAATTGAACCGTCATCAAGATCATCAAAAAGCTCTTCAATAATACAACTAGTCTTAAGAGGACTTTCAAATAAAGGCCTCATAGAGATACTTCTAGGTAGAAGACCAAAAGGATAATAGTCAAGGGAAGATTCATTTATAAATTCATCAAAGACAGGTGTTTCTTCCAAAGTCTTTACAGTTTCAACCCCTTTGGCAATAGGTGGATTACTTTTAGAGCGGGGAGCCTTTGGAACGTGAACGAACTTAGGCTCCTTCTTTGCCGGAGTTTCTACCTTTTTGGTTTTGATTGAGGAGAAGGTGGTTCCTAGAGTATCAAAGATATCCTCAATCTTGTCTATCCTAGAAGAGTCCAAGTCATGGAATTTGAGGGTCTCCAAAATTTTGAAAATTTTATGCATGGAGCTATCAAGTCTATTCAAATTCCCTTGGATCTTACGATCCAACTCATTTATCTTATTAATGCTTGGCATCTCTAGCTCTATCTTTTCAAGTTTTTTCATAATGTGAGCTAGGGTGATGTCCTCTCGAATGCTAACAACAGGGAGATTCCCAACAAGATTTTCAATAATACTAAGGGACTCCCAAACTGGGGCCTCTAGGAAATTCCCATTGTTAGCAGTATCTAGAATAAACCTATTCCAAGAAGTAATTCCAACATAAAAATTTCTAAGCAGGATAGTAGTAGGTTGCTTCTTGGTGGCTCTTTTTTGTGAATCATTAATTCTATACCAAGCATCTTTCAAACTTTCCCCAACTCTTTGTTTAAAGGTGAGAACTTCTGCCTCGTCAAAGACAAAAGGACCCGACATAATGACAACTAAAGAACGAGATAACTATTTTTGTGATTTTCGATAAAAAGGTACTAAAGCAAAAACTGAAAGGTAAACTAACAAGACTAAAAGCAAAGGTAAAAGATAGCGTGCAACTCCCCTATCTTGAAGAGTGGAGTCCCCGGCAACGGCGCCAGAAAAACTCTTGCTAGGCTTCTCGCCCCTCGTTGGTTACCCCAAGTCGAAGGTGTGAGATGTAGTGTTGCGGAAGTTTTTCCCTTGGCAAAGATACCAAGGATCGAATCCCCAGAGACTCCTAGGTTCATCAAGAAGGTGTCAACTGATACGGCGCCAGATATTAGCAATCAACGTGGACCTGCACATAGATACAAATAACTTTGCTCCCAACGAGTACAGAGAGGTTGTCAATCCCTCCGGCCTTGTAGTTCACAAAGGATTAAATGCAAGTGATAGTAGTGATAGATATAATTGCAATAGTAAATAATAGCGAAAAGTAAATAGCGGATGTGATTAATGATGGTAATATGGACCGGAGTCTCATGATGTTCACTAGTGATGTCTCTCTCCCAAAAGACGATAAAACAGCTATGTGAGGTAGACGAATTACAGATGGGCAATTGACAGGACCATGTGCGCAAACCAATACTGACTACATTGCAAGAAAGGTTGAGGTTCAAAGCATGGGCGGTACGCCAAAGTAAGTAGACCGAAATCCATCAATATCTACTACTAATCATCCACCTTGAGATATCTATCCAGAACATCTCGCTGGTATTAAGTTGCGAGTCCCACCCATAGTGTAAACTCAATGCAATAGACAACTGCATTAAAAGAACTTTGCGTAAAGTAAACAATCCTTGCACCCGCGGGCACAAGCACCGTTGTTTTCCCCCTTGTGGCAACAGCACATCCCCTAGACTCATGTTTCTGTCACTCAAACTAGTCATCGAGGGGCATGAACCCACAATCAAGCATAACGTTCCCTCTTGGAGTCACTACCTATTTACTTGGCCAAAGCAATAAATAACAACGGAGAACATGCAAGAATTACTTACGAACATAAATATAAAAGAGGTAGATCAAATATATTACTCAAGCACAATCTGAACATAATCTCATAATCCATCAGATCCCAGCAAACTCATCATAGCAACAGCATAAGGATTACATATGTGCCTCGATCATGTAGGGCAGCTCACGAGGACTAATTAGTGAAGCACAAGAACGGGAGGAGAACATCACATAGCTACTGGTCATGGACTCATGGTCCAAGGGAGACTACTCACAACTCATCCGGGAGGCGTCCATGGTGGTGGAGAGGCTCCCGGTGGTGATCCTCCCCTCCGGCAGGGTGCTGGGAAGAGTTCTCCTGGTGCTCCCGATCTTGGAAGCGGCGGCGGCGGCAGAACAGAGATGAGATCGCGAAAAGAGTTCCTCCCTCGAGGGTTTCGGGAGACGCTTTAAATATATGCCAAAGGGGGGCATCGGAGGAGCCTCGGGGGGCCCAGGCGCCCCCCTCGGCGCGGCCCAGGGGGGGGGGGGCGCCGCCAGGGCGCCTGGAGCCCTGGTGGCCCCCCCGGCTGTCCTTCGGGCGCACGGTAGTTTCTGGAACGCTGATTTTTTATATAATTTTTCTCGATTTTTCCTGGCAGTTCTCGTAATGTGAAAACCTGAAATACAAAAACAGCCGAAAACAGAAACTGGCACTGGGGTGCACTGAGTTAATAGGTTAGTCCAAATATGATCAAAAGTGTATGGAAGTGTATAAATATCATAGCAATATCACCCAAAAGAGGCATGGAGCAAGCAGAAATTATAGATACGTTTTGGACGTATCAGAGACGGAGAGGTATCTATGGGCCCTCTCGATAATACAACATCACAAGAAGCTTGCAAGCAATGTGACTAACGAGTTAGTTGCAGGATCTTGTGTTACGGAATGAGTAAAGAGACTTGCCGGTAACGAGATTGAACTAGGTATGGAGATACCGACGATCGAATCTTTGGCAAGTAACATACCGATAGACAAAGGGAACTACATACGACATTATCTGAATCCTTGACATCGAGGTTCAACTGATGAGATCTTCATAGAATATGCGGGAACCAATATGGGCATCAAGGTCCCGCTATTGGTTATTGACTATTGAGGTGTCTCGGTCATGTCTGCATAGTTCTCGAACCCGCAAGGTCTACACACTTAACGTTTGGTGACAATATAAGTATAGCTGAGTCATTATGGTGGTCACCGAAGGTTGTTCGGAGTCCTGGATGAGATCCTGGACGTGACGAGGAACTCCGAAATGGTCCGGAGGTGAAGATCGATATATTGGACGAAGTGTATTGGAGTACGGAAGTGTTCCGGGGGTACCGGGTGATGGCCAGCATGGCCGAAAGGGGTTTCAGGGGCCCCGACAAGTGTTGGGGGGCCTCATTGGCCAAGGGGAGGGGGCAAACCATCCCACTAAGGGGTTGTATGCCCCCCTGACCCCTTCCCACGTTGCCAGAGGAGGTGGGGGCGCCACCCTTAGGGTTCCCACCCCTCTGGCTTGGGTGCCAAGTCTTCTAAGGGGCAAAACCCATCTAGGGTTTCCCCCTATGGCCGCCGCCCCCTTAGATGGGATCTAGGGCGCCCCATCCTCCTCCCTTCCCCCTATATATAGACAGCTAGAGAGAGGGCAGCTGCACCCTACAGAACTCATCTCCACGCCGCGGTGCTACTCCTCCTCTCCTTCATAGCTATCTTCTTCTCTGTAGCGCTTAGCGAAGCTCTGCTGAGATTTCTCCACCACCACCACCACCACCACCACGCCGTCGTGCTGTCAAAGGACTCAGGCTACTACTTCACCATCGCTCGCTGGATCGAGGAGGTGAAGGCGTCATCAAGCCGTACATGTGTCGAACGTGGAGGTGCCGTCCGTTCGGCACTAGATCAGAGTTCGCGGGACGGATCGTGATTGGATCGTGAAGACGTACCACTACATCAACCACGTTCTTGAACATTTCCACTTAGAGATCTACAAGGGTATGTGGATTCAACTCTCCTCTCATAGATTTACATCTCCTAGATTGATCTTGGCTGTTCGTAGGAATTTTTTTGTTTCCCATGCCACGTTCCCCAACAGTGGTACCCGAGCTAGGTCTATGCATAGATGACATCACAAGTAGAACACAAAGGAGTTTGTGGGCGTTGATATTCAGATTGCTTCCTTCCCTATTCTTATTTTGATTCAGCGGTATTGTGGGATGAAGCGGATCGGACCAACCTTACATGTCCACGTACATGAGACCGGTTCCATCGACAGACATGCAACTTGTTGCATAAAGATGGCTGGCAGGTGTCTATTTGTCCCACCTTAGTTGGATCAGATTCGACGAAGGCGGTCCTTGTAGAAGTTTGAATAGCAATTTGCATATCACCATTGTGGCTTTGCGTAGGTAAGAATCGTTCTTGCTAGATACCCATAAAAACCACGTAAAACATGCAACAACAAATTAGAGGACGTCTAACTTGTTTTTGCAGGGTATGTTGTGATATGATATGGCCAAAGACACGATGAGATATATTTGATGTATGAGATGATCATGTTTTGTAATAGTTTATCACGACTTGCATGTCGATGAATACGACAACCGACAGGAGCCACAGGGTTGTCTTTAATTATTGTATGACCTGCGTGTCAATCATTAAACGCTTTGTAATGCTTTACTTCATCGCTAAGCGGTAGAAATAGTAGTAGAAGCATGGTTGGAGTGACAACCCTGATGACAGCACGATGATGGAGATCATGGTGTCATGCCGGGGGCGATGGAGATCATGCCGGTGCTTTGGATATGGAGATCAAAAGCACAAGATGATGGCCATATCATGTCACTTATGATTTGCATGTGATGTTAATCCATTTATGCATTTTATTTTGCTTAGGACAACGGTAGCATTATGAGGTGATCCCTCACTAAAATTTCAAGATAAAATTGTGTTCTCCCCAAGTGTGCACCGTTGTGAAAGTTCATCGTTTCGAAGCACCACGTGATGATCGGGTGTGATAGACTCTACGTTCACATACAACGGGTGCAAGCCAGTTTTGCACATGCAGAACACTCGGGTTAAACTTGACGAGCCTAGCATGTACAAACATGGCCTCGGAGCACAAGAGACCGAAAGGTCGAACACGAGTCATATAGTAGATATAATGAACATGTAGATGTTCACCATTGAAACCACCTCATCTGACGTGATGATCAGACTTGGGTTGGTGAATTTGGATCGTGTTACACTCGGACAACCAGAGGGATGTTGATTTGAATGGGAGTTCTTAAGTAATAAGATTAATTGAACTCATTTATCATGAACATAGTCTAAGTTGGCTTTGCAATTTTATGTTGTAGATCAATGGCTCGCGCAATAGCTCCCCTGAATTTTAAAGCGTTCCTAGAGAAAGCTAAGCTGAAAGATGATGGAAGTAACTTTGTGGACTGGGCCCGTAATCAGAGGATTATCCTCATGGCTGCCCAAAAGGTTTATGTCCTTGATGCACCGCTTGGTACGCCACCCGCTACCGCGTCTGTGGACGTTATGAACGTCTGGCAGTCGCATGTTGATGACTACTCAATAGTTCAGTGCGCGATGTTGTATGGCTTAGAACTGGGACTTCAAAGGCGTTTTGAACGTCATGGAGCATATGAGATGTTCCAGGAGTTGAAGTTTATTTTTGTGAAAAATGCTCGGATCGAGAGGTATGAGACCTCTGATAAGTTCTACACCTGCAAAATGGAGGAGAACACTTGTGTCAGTGAGCACATACTCAGAATGTCTGGGTACTACAACTATCTGGCTGAGTTGGGAGTTGAGTTCCTGCCTGAGGCGATCACTGACAGAGTTCTTCAATTGCTACCACCTAGCTACAAGAGCTTTGTGTTGAACTATAACATGCAAGGGATGAATAGGTCAGTCCCCGAGCTGTTCGTGATGCTGAAAGTCGCTGAGTCAGACATCCAAAAGGAGCATCAAGTGTTGATGGTTAATAAAACCACTAGTTTCAAGAAGAGCAAGGGAAAGAAGGGAAACTTCAAGAAAGGTGGCAAAGCAGTTGCTCCTCCCATGAAGAAACCCAAGGCTGGACCCAAGCCAGAAACCGAGTGCTTCTATTGCAAGGGAACTGGCCACTGGAAGCGGAATTGCCCCAAGTATCTGGCTGACCAGAATGGGGCCAACAAAGGTATATATGATATACATGTTATTGATGTGTACCTAACCAGCTCTCATTGTAGTGCCTGGGTATTTGATATCGATGCGGTTGCTCACATTTGGAACTCTAAACAGGAACTACGGAATAGATGGAGGCTGGCGAAGGACCAAGTGACGATGCACGTGGGAAATGGTTCCAAGGTTGATGTGATCATCGTCGGCACGCTCGCTCTTCGATTACCATCGAGATTAGTTATAGACCTAAATAATTGTTATTTGGTGCCTGCGTTGAGCATGAACATTACATCTGGATCTTGTTTAATGCGAGACGGTTACTCATTTATATCAGAGAATAATGGTTGCTCTATTTATATGGGTAATATCTTTTATGGTCATGCACCCATTGTGAGGGGTTTATTCTTATTGAATCTCGATAGCGATGATACACATTTTCATAACATTGATGCCAAAAGATGTAGAGTTGATAATGATGGTACCACTTTCTTGTGGCTCTGCCGCCTAGGTCATATTGGTGTAAAGCGCATGAAGAAACTCCATGCTGATGGACTTTTGGTGTCGTGGAATTGTCACGGCAGATGTCCTAGTGTGAGGACTTAGTCGCGAGGCCAACACATCTATGTGGTAGCTTGAGAGGGGTTGAGCGGAATCGAGAGATGCAACGCAAGTCAAGGATTTAGACAGCTTCGGGCCCCGGGAAACATCATCCGGTAATAGCCCTACATGTTGTTTGAGGCTAGATCTCATTATGACCCTCATGGAGTCGCCGGTAAACCGGCTCTTTGTGTCTAGCCCTAAGATTGTTTCTTCTTTTTTCTCTCCCTCTTCGGGGTGTCCTGCCCCTCCTTATATATGTTGAAGGGGCTGGTTACATGACTAGTCCTAGTAGGATTAGGCTTACTCTATTACAAGTGGAGTCCTAGTCTTGCTTCCTTTGTAGGAGAATATTCCTTATGTCTTCCTCTTAAACCGGCCCACCATAACATGAGCCGGCCTTTCACGAATCGCCTGTTGGGCTACCGGGTCTTGTCGCTCCTCTGACCCGCCTGCCGGATTACCAATGAATCGTAAACCGCCAGGTCAAAGCGGGTCGCCTGTGAATCGCCAAACTCTAGCCGAGTCATACATCCGGCGGTTTATACCATGGGGTATATCCCCGAGATTAGCCCCCAGTTTAATTTGGATTTATCCATGTTAAACTGATCCTGCAGCATAAACACAAGAACGAATTTAACTGGTTGCGCTCCGGGTTAAATATTATTATAAACCGGCACCTGACCATCCGTAAGTCCTTGTCCTTTCCTTCTTCTAGAAAATCCGGGTAAATAGGCCAGCTTCATAGTCAATTTGTTGACATTGGCTTGTCACAGAGAAATATTGTGAAGAATAACTCCTTTGACTCAGCTGCCAATGCTTAATCAAAAATATTGCTCTTTGAAATACTCATCTGTTCTTCAGCCGGTTTAAGAATGTAGAACTTGCTGGTTTATCATTGCAAAATTGCCGGGTTATAAAAACTAATGATCCCGGGTCATGACTGTTTATGGACGCCGAGTTATGATTGTTGCCAACGTCGGGTCACACAATTAATCTTCCTGATTTGCCCGAAACTGAGAATTTAAAAATGTTCCTCCTTTATATGCATATTACCTATAGCCCCCCAAGTCTTAAGAGGAGAACATAGTGATAGCTTAAGACTTGTTTCAATATAATTGTTGCAACCTTTAAGAAATCCATATTGTTCATCGCAATCACTAGTAAAAACTGAATACTCCATATTATGTAGCTCCCAAGTGTCGGGTTATCTTGCTTGCAGCAACCTGTGACTTGTAATTGCCTGATGCTCAAAAAAACATCAACCAGTGTAGCCCCCAAGGGCCGGGTCATTATGCAATAATGAGCAGGGACTTTATAAATATGATCATGTAGACTTGAACAACAATGTGTAGCCCCCAAGGGCCGGCCTACTAAGATAATACTGAGCTGGGACTTTTTATTAAAAACAACATCATATGACGTAACCCACGTCCACAAGGTTAAGAGCTTTGTGCTTTACCAACTGAGCAGTGGACCCTTCAATATAATGGATTAATACTTGTGTACCTTTTGTTGACAGGAGCAATTGGTAGCCCCCAAGGGCCGGCTCATTACAATGTGATTAGTCGGGTCTTCAATAAGGTGAGCAAAAAATGACTTTGCATTAGCCCCCAAGTGCCATGGTGCATGCTGGCAGTGACATGGGACTTGCGTATTTGATGTAACCTCAATTTGAATAACGTAGCCGCCAAGTGCCGGGTCGTAAGCCTCCAGTGATTCGGGACTATTCCTTTGTAGAATAAATCATAACCATTGATAAAATAATATCCATTGCACTGAAGCGACTTTGAAAACCTCAATCATAATATTTGTTATTGATAACCATAATAAAAATCGAGCCATGTTGGCCATTTAAAGATTTGATTAATATAACCCGGTTTGAAAACCGGTTCTAGTGATATTTGATCGCAGCCAGGCCGGGTTAATAAACACCGGTCATTAATTTATCTCATACTGGCGACTTATAGTCAAAAGCCAGGCCGGTTTAATAAGCACCGGTCATTATCTTATCTCATACTGGCGACTTATAGTCAAAAGCCAGTCCGGTTTAATAAACACCGGTCATTGTCTTATCTCATACTGGCGACTTATAGTCAAAAGCCAGGCCGGTTTAATAAACACCGGTCATTATCTTATCTCATACTGGCAACTTATAGTCAAAAGCCAGGCCAGGTTCTGTAAACACTGGTTTATTGTAGTGGCAACTTTATAGTCATCCACTCCTCGAATAAATGGACTTGGATAAAATACCAATGATCTCAAAGATAAAAAACTTTAGCAAAATCAAAGGAGACATTGTCAAATAAAAGCCTGTAGTCGAGGCTTTTTACGAGCTCCCAGGCTCCAAATTCGAGGATTTTTATGGGCTGCCAGGCCACTAAATTAACCATTTCACAAAGCCTGTTAAGATGGACCTCAATCCTTAACCAATCGTCAATTTAACGTTGCCAAGTTCAGGGTCTGTAAGAAGATTGACTTGTGAAACGTTCGACGGGTCATACCAGGTTTACCTGGGCGTAGTGACTCACTTAATGCAGGCAGGCTAATCCGGGGTTTTAGGTGTATACACCAGGCTTCCAAGTCGTCGCTTGATAGCCTACTACAAGGGTTGTCAACTCGTTGACGCTATGCATCAGGAGACCCCAGGTAGCATTGTGAGCTATGCTCGTCGGGGCCTATGCTTGAGTTTTGCTATGCATCGAACTCTCTTTTGCCCCTCATCATCATGTGGGCTTTGATATCCAGATTACTAAAGCAACCAGAGCTATGCTCTTATGATGGTCTTGTCTTAATAGCCGAACCAATGGTTAATCAGAACTCTGCTTTATAAACAGAAGCCCCCAAGTGATATATTTTTGAGCTGTGTTCGCCAGGTGCCTTTGTTTGAGTTGTGCTGTGCAACAAACTCTCTTTGGTCCCTTTAATATTTCCTAAGAACTCGAACTTGCGAGAGATTATTCTTCTTGAACCGGATATTAAACCAGATATTGAGAGCTTCAAAGCTTTGTGGGAGACATATTTTCCTTGACCCAGATTTCAAACCAGCATCTTCATTTTCAGCCGGAAATTTGTCTGACGGCCTTTAAACTCGAACTTGCGAGAGATTAATTCTTTTTGAACCGGAGATTCTTAAACCAGATTTGAACTGAGAGCTTCAGAGCTTTGTAGGAGACAAATTTCCCTTGAACCGGATATTTGAGAGCTTCAGTAAGACTTGCTAAAACTGGCTAGATTTGCTGAGTCATGTCATCGTAGCCCCCGAGTCTTAAGATGACTCGAGGAGTTGTCTTGAGATTCTCTGTATTTGACCATAGCAGTAGGTGTATATCATGGTGTGGATAGCTCGATGTGAATCCACAGAAGGTTGAGGTGACTGCGGCGGGTTATCAATGATCCCGTATGAGCCGTGTCAGCAACTCGGCCAATGGTTCCTTCCAACTGGCGATTTGAAGTTAACCAAACTGTAGTGGCGGCGACTTGTGCACCTGCCCATTGAACCACCCAATGCAGACGGCGGTTTGATAGTATATGATAATTTTCCTCCATTTTGTTGAAAGAAAACCGGGCTACCCAAGCTGTGACTTGCTCATACTCAATAAACAGCTCGTGTAGACAGGTGCGGCTCGGTGTGTTGATGTAGACCAGGCTGCGAGAATCGTACAGTAAAGACGACCGCAACATCATAGGCGATATAGATAGATGAATCGACCGCGGCATTAAAAGCCGGCGCGGACGGGCGAGTCAATCATAGGCGCGGTCCCGACAACTTGATGTAAACCGGGCCGTAAGGGCGGCGATTTGCGCGCGTGCATTCACCGTGTAATGTGGCACAGACGAATGCCGGGCGGGACGTTGCCAGCGCGTGCTTCGTACCCCCGGTATAACAACGATTTTACCTGTATAGAAATACAC
Source organism: Secale cereale (assembly GCA_902687465.1). Classification (NCBI taxonomy): domain Eukaryota; kingdom Viridiplantae; phylum Streptophyta; class Magnoliopsida; order Poales; family Poaceae; genus Secale; species Secale cereale. The sequence continues at coordinate 785,740,762 of LR738712.1, read as the reverse complement.
CAATAGGGCAGTGTAATGGTGCTCAGAGGAATTAAAATGTCCTGATAAAATATATAGGAGGGATAACACGTCATTTGCTCGAACAACAGATGGGTCGACCGGTGCCGACATGCTAGTTGTCCTCCTCATTGTAAGCCGGCGCGGTCGCGAAAGACGGCCACATCGTTGTAAACCGGCGCGGTCACGAGAGACGGCCACGACGTGAAAACCGGTGCAGTCGCGAGAGACGGCCATGAACCGGCCGCGAGGGTGGACGGGTGAATCGTCCGCGGTGTTGTAAGGCGGCGTGGATTGGCGAGTCATGCCATGTTGGTGTAAATTAGGCTGTAAAGCAGCGATTTGCACACAGATTCATCATGGCATGGTCATCGCTCTCGCACTGAACAATTGCTCTGCATAAACAATATTGCAGACCAAGGCAAAGATAAACTGTTTTTTGACAAAAATAATACGTAAAAAATAGACTTAGATGGATATCACCTGGTATATTTTGTCCAAATAACAGATGATCCGGATGTAACTCCGTAGACAAACTGGCGATGGTATGACCCATCTAATGTAAGTATTTGATGATCAACGGTTGCATGCAATTACTGTATCATCTTCAACAGGGTATCACTTGCCCACAATGTTTGGGACGTGTATGTTCCTCCTCCCAATAATCAGGAATCTGATACTTTCATTAGATGAAAATGCACCAGTACTTGAAACATTCGCTGAACGTCACTTTTCATCGAGAGCACAGGCCCTGATAATTTTGGCCGGTAGCCTAACACGGTACCATTGTTTGCGCCGCCACCGGTGTCAATATATATTGGATAGTTTAAGCAAAGGTGATTGACGAGGCGGGCCGCAACATCGACTCAAAGCACCAGTGAGGGCGTCTCGTGGTACGTTCGTCAGAGGCGGAGGCAATTCGATCGGGGTACGGCGGCCGCGGCGAAGCGCAAAATGGGCCATTGAACTTAGTCTTCACGGGTTGAAGTATGTACCTCGTACCGCAATCAAGTCTCAAGCACTAGTGGACTTCATCAACGACTGGACAGAGTTGCAGGCACCAGAGGAAAAGCCGGATCATACATACTGGACGATTCACTTTGACGGATCCATGCAATTGGAGGGCTCGGGGGCTGGAGTCGTATTAACTTCCCCACGAGGTGATAAGCTCCGTTATGTCCTCCGCTTAATGTTCCCTTGTACTAACAATGCGGCTGAGTATGAAGCTCTCCTCCATGGTCTACGAATGGCTAAAGAGATGAATTTAAGCCGGGTTAAATGTTTCGGCGATTCAGACCTGGTGGCTCAACAGGTGTATGGTAAGTGGGATTCTAAAGATCCACTTATGGCAGCGTATAGACGAGAGGTGGATGCTGTTGCTGGATAGTTCAAGGGTTAGCAGGTGGACCATGTAGACCAACGAAAGAATGAAGCTGCCGATGCGTTGAGCAGGCTGGGTTCTCGACGGAAACCGGTTCCACCCAATGTTTTTCTGGACGTATTACATAGTCCGTCGGTGAAATTGCCTTCAGAAGAGGACTTGGCGGTTCCTGATCCAGAAGCTCAATTGGTGGTGGCGCTTCATGTTATTCCGGATTGGACAGTCCCTTACTTAGCGTACATAAACCGAGGTGAGTTACCAGAGGATGAAGTTTTGGCTAGATAGATAGTCCGGCAATCCAAGTCAATGACTATTGTCAATGGAGAGCTACATCATTGCAGCGTCTCTGGGGCGTTTCAATGTTGTGTATCACTAGACGAAGGCCATGATATTCTTAGAGAGATCCATGAAGGAGATTGTGGTCATCACGCCGGTTAAAAATCCTTGGTGGCTAAAGCTTTTCGTCATGGGTTCTACTGGTTGACGGCTCATGCCGACGCAGAGGACTTGCAAGAAATTCTCACGGTGCGCTCATATACCGGCTCAAGTATTGAGAATGATTCCAATTACTTGGCCATTTGGGACTTGGGGGCTTGACATGGTCCGACCCTTCAAGAGATCCCCAGATAAGAAGACCCACCTTTTGGTGGCGGTGGATAAGTTTACCAAATGGGTTGAAGCGGAACCAATCAGCAAGTGTGATGCGGCAACGGCGGTTCAGTTCGTTAAGAAGGTGATTTTCCGGTTTGGCTTTCCACACAACATTATAACTAATAATGGTACCAATCTATCCAAGGGGGCTATGGAGGAGTTCTATCAACGAGAGCACATCCGCCTTGATGTATCATCAATAGCTCACCCTCAATCCAATGGTCAAGCTGAAAGAGCCAATCAAGAGATCTTGAGAGGCATTAAACCCCGGCTCATGGTCCCTTTGCAGAGGACACCAGGTTGTTGGGTAGAGGAGTTACCCTCTATGTTATGGAGCATCAACACCACGCCAAACAGATCTACAGGGTACACGCCTTTCTTCATGGTATATGGAGCTGAAGCGACCCTCCCTAGTGATATCCATCATGATTCACCGCGGGCGGCGGCTTACGTCGAAGCTGATAACGAGACGACACGGTAGGACGCGTTGGACCGGCTAGATGAGGAACGTGACACGGTCGTAGCACGATCGGCGATTTATCAGCAAGATCTGCGCCGGTACCACAGTCGCCGGGTTAAAACCAGAACGTTTCAAGAAGGAGATCTAGTGCTCCGGCTCATCCAAGACCAGACAGACATGCACAAGCTATCCCCGCCTTGGGAAGGACCCTTTGTGGTCAGCAATAACCTACACAACGGATCATACTATCTCATTGATGTTTGAGAACATAAGGACACACGTACTGCGGAGGAGGAGACCCGACGGCCGTGGAACATCGCTCGTCTTCGACCTTACTACACCTGAGCCATAGGCTCCATATTATGTACATAACTTTGCAATGTATATGTTATGATCAATATAATAAACCGGCGACCCTAATAAAGTGGGGTATCTGCTGTTTTTTTCATAAAGAGTTTGTCACATGGGGGCTTCTGTGTGCAAATGAGTTCCTATGGCCTCTTAAACCGGTTACTAGACCAAGACCATCATAAGACTATAGCTCTGGTTGCTTCGGTAATCCGGCTATCAAAGCCCACATGATGATGAGGGGCAAAAGAGAGTTCGATGCATAGCACAACTCAAACATAGGCACCCGACGAGCATAGCTCAAATGCTACCTGGGGGCTCCTGATGCATAGCATCAACGAGTTGACAACCCTTGTAGTAGGCTATCAAGCCTTGACATGGAAGCCTGGTGTATACACCTAAAACCCCAGATTAGCCTGCCTGCATTAAATAAGTCACTCCACCCAGGTAAACCTGGTATGACCCGTCGAACGTATACACAAGTCAATATTTTACAGACCCTGAACTTGGTAACGTTAAATTGACGATTAGTTAAGGATTGAGGACCATCTTAACAGGCTTTGTGAAATGGTTAATTCAGTAGCCTGGCAGCTCATAAAAAGCCTCGAATTTGGAGCCTGACAGCTCGTGAAAAACCTCGACTACATTATTTTTATTTGACAATGTCTTTTTTGATATTTGCTTAAATTTTTTATCGTCGAGGTCATTGGTGTTTAGCCAAGTCCATTGATTCGGAGTGGATGACTATAAATTGCCACTATGATACGCCAGCATTCACAGAACCTGGTCTGGTTTGATTATAAATCGCTAGTACTATCTATAGTTAAACCGGAGTTTATCATAACCCGGTACGGTTCCATTATGAACCAGCAAATGATCAAGGGAGTCATCAACACTTGCAACGTGGATCATTGTCTTTTCTACCGATTACTGATTAAGGCCAAATTGTGCAAAACTTAATCACATGTATGGTATATGTTTTATATTTTATGTATAGTTCAGGTTATAAACCTAGACCATGTATTTGGGGCATCATGACCCGTCTGGCGATAAACTGCCAGGACACTTTAAACATTGTCTTATGCAGAAACAGGTGGAATAAATCATCAAAGGCATTATAAGAAAGAAATAACTATAAAGTTGCCAGCTGAAGCTATCTCATACAGTATGCATGAGGGCATAAATAAACATGTTTTCAGCTACCCTATTACAAGGCGCTAGGCAGCCCAAAAGAATATTTACTTTTGTCTAAAAGTACAGGGACATAATACTTAAACCGGCACCGGTTTAGGACTCCGCGTCAGCTCGGCGTGAAGGCCGTGGATCGACTTGCTCCGACTCCTGGATGTTCTCTTCGATCAGCTGGAAGTTAGTGGTTGCCCAATTTATCATGGTCAGCGCTTTGAAAACAACTTCATCGTTCACGAGTTCAGACGGATCAATATCAGGAGCGTAAGTGTGCTTAAGGATGGGCGGGATGAGATTTTCAATCTCATAAACCGGAGGGTCGACCCGCACGTTCTCAGCATCATAACCCGGATGATAACGAGACAGATTAGCCTCATCGGATAGTTTGCTGGCCAAAGGCCGCATTTCTTTCGTCAGAGCGCGCAAATCGCTGTCTGTAAAGGCTGATCCATCCTCTTTCATGCTGGGATAGCCATTGATTGCTTTTGCTGGATCAAAGTCAGGCACCCACGCTTTCGCCCGAGTTAAAGCCATCAAAGCACCCGCCCTTGCAGATGATTTCTTCAGCTCAACGAGACGTGCAGGCAAAATTGATAACTTTTCTAAAGTGCCCTTGATCGTTGTGGGAGCCGGTTTATTGTGGGAAGTAGCGCAGACAATTCTCTGAGCACCGGAATACAACTGTTCAACAAGAGTATATGCGGCCTTCAACTTTTTCCGCATGTCAGTGCCGAGATGAGCAATACGATTTCCTGCATCAAAGAGTATGAGTTAAACCGGAAGGTGCAGGACTACTATATTCAGGATTATGTTAACAACACTTACCAAAGATAGCAGTCGTCATGGCGTCTATCTGCTGCTGTAAACAAAACAGTTCTTCTGTCACCAGATTAAGAGCAGCCTCTACGTCAGTTGCCCTTTTCTCTAAGATAGCTTTTTCAGCATCCCAATCCGACCGTTCCTTTTCAAAGTCCTTCTTCAGCTTTTCTATATTCGCTAAAGCAAGTGCCAGCTCACTTTGACTTTGGAAGCGGTGGTTTCTTGGAACTTCAGAGTATCTTGGAGCTCGGCCACTTCAAAAATTTTCCGGCTTAAGTCAGCCTGCCAAGAAGAGAGCATATTATATATTTATGAGACATTTTTTCAGTAAAGTCCCAAGCACATAACAAGTTATACACTTGGCACTTGGGGGCTAATGTGTATTTGCAGTTAAACAGACATTTTTTAGTAAAGTCCCAAGCACATAACAAGTTATACACTTAGCACTTGGGGGCTAATGCGACATTGTTCAGAACAGAATGCAAACTAAAGTTCCGGTTCATCCTAAAGGAGTAAACCGGCCCTTGGGGACTACACTTGTGAAAATCAAACTATCTACTGGACATTCTGAAGTCCCGGTTCATCCAAAAGGATTAAACCGGCCCTTGGGGGCTACGATGGAGTAAAGACATGCTATAAGACTTACGCAGGAAGAGAGTACCAGTTCAAGCAGAAAGTTACCTCATAACACTCCTTCATCATGTTTACTAAGCCGGCTTCATGATCACTCCTAGTATACAGCCGGTTCAGATAGCCGGAATGGAGTTCTTGGGCACTAAGCTGAGCATAGTTGGACAAGTCAGTACTCCATTTTCCTTTGTCCTTGCCAGAAATTTCATCCTTTGCAGTATGCTTGGACAAAGTGACAAGTTCAATAGGAGTAGTGTAGCCGATCCCAGTGATCTCAACATCTTCAGTTGAAGCGGCTGTGTGTTTAGCCGGGCTAGCAGGAGCAGTGCTGGCTCGGACAGGATTGGCCGATTCAATGTCACGATCCATTGGAGCACTCCCTTGATCAACAAAGACTTCATGATCCATGGGAAGAGGATCGTCATGCAGAATATCAGCATTTTCTTCAGCAGGTTCAACAAATTCAGGGTCTTTGGCCGGTTCAGGAATTGTGTTATCGCCTGCCGGCTTACTCAGCTTAGCCTTTTTGCTAGGCTTGGGCTTACTACAAAAGTTAAAGATGACGAAAATCAGAAGAGTCAAGACAGAAATTAAACCGGGCAAGTGAAAAAAACTTATCCAGGAACAGTTTTGAGGGGAGGAATCTGCGTGGCCATTGACTCGCCAGAAGACGAATGAGGAGTTTCCTGATAATTCGAATCAGATGGATTAAGAGGTTATCGAATATGACCTGCTTTGGTATAAAGAGCGTCTGGAGTGTGTAAAACCTCGGAACGACGCCTCCGAGCTGGAGTGTGTGGTAATCCGATGGATTCAATGGCGTGACCACTATGCTGTGTAGTGCGGCGAGCTTCATGTTGTTGTTTCTTCAAAATAAAGTTCGGATCCAAGTAAGCGAAAGGTTGAGAAAACTGTACTTGCCGGCTTGCTCGACGAATTTTTGGTGTTGGCAGAGGTTTTGAACTGGAAGAAAGAGTAATTACCTCAACATCATCCGCTTTGCTGCCTTCAGCGTGTCCCTAGGTACAATCACTATTAATAACATGCAAGTAAAGAAAGTCAAAGAAATCAAGCGAGTCAAGTAGTACCTCGGAGGCCGGTTCATCATCCTCCGGGTTGGATTCAGACACGTCAGTGGTTTTCTTCTTGACGGTCTTCTTAATGGTTTTGGTCTTTTGGGGAGGCACCTTCGCCGGTTTATCCTGGACCTTCCTGTTCCAGAATGGGTCATTAGCCTGTTAAAGATTATGAAGACATTCAAAGCGAGTACTGAAGATGGATTGAAATAGAACAAAGCAATGTGAAAGAAATATTTACCGATGGTGGTTTGTTGAGATCACAGAAGGGAGCCAATCCGGTTTGGCTGCAAGTTTCTACTGGCTCATTCAGCATTTTCTTAACAGATTCGTTGACCTCATTCTCTGCTAGCACAGCTTCGGTATGGCGTAGAGGATCTTTTGGGTCTCCAGTATAATCGCACATTAGACCGGCGCGCCGGCTTAGCGGGAGGATACTCCAAGAAATCAAGCAACGGACAAAATCAACCCCTGCCAGGCCGTTGGCAGTGAAGGCCCTGAGCTTTGAAAGCTAAGGAGCATACCTAGCCCATTCCTGGGCACTTAGCCATTGTGGAAAGGGATGGTTCTCAGAAAGCCGGTGGGAGCAATAACCCGGCAGAGGATTTTCACCTTGTGGAGAAGTGTCTAAGCAGTAGAACCAAGTTTGATACCACTCTTTGGGGTGACTGTGGTGACTGACGTGAGGAAAACTAACGTCCTTTCTCTTCTGAATGGACATCCCGCCAAGTTCAGTGTTGGGACCGTTAGAGAATTCCGTCCGACGATTTAGATGAAAGAAATCCCAGAATAACTCAACTGATAGCTCCTCTTGCAGATAAGCTTCACAAAATACTTGAAAGTTGCAGATGTTGGATACAGAGTTGGGCCCAATATCTTGGGGATGCAGTTGAAAATTAGCTAGCACATCACGGAAGAACTTTGACCCGGGAGGACTGAATCCCCGGGCTAAATGATCAAGAAAAACAATAACTTCTCCCTCCCTGGGCTCTGGAGGACACTCTGATCCGGGGGCTCTCCAGTGAAGGACATTTTTTGGACCTAAAGCGCCAATTTCAGCCAGGTTCTGTAGCTCTTCCTCAGTAACCCAGGATTGGACCTAGTTGCAGGAGGTAAACTGCTTGGCTTGAGTTGCCATTTTTGAAGGGAAAGGCTGAAAATATAATGAAGAGCCGGTTTATGATCTAAGCAAGCTCAAACCGACAATATTTCCAAAGGTACTTATCTAATGGCGGTTTAGGCAGGGGCCTAATGGTATCTACCGGTTTATAGTTTTTGAGATAGCTAAACCGCCAATGAGAATATACAAGATGCAGATCTAAAGTTACGGAGAAATAGGTTTTGTGCAAACTGTGATGAAGCTATGGATCTACAGCATGTTTAGAATTCAGAAATATTCAGTTTATATTCCACAGACGCAGTACGGGTTCTAAGCAGAGGCAATCTAAACTAGTACTATTGGGGGAAATGAAGGTGTATTTACGAAGCGGAGTTATTGGTACGGCTGCGACACAAGAAGATTAGATCTATACTAACTAATGGAGCCTTAAGGAAGAGCTATGAAGAACAGCGCCTATCCGTGAGCTCGTAGGAAGAAGAAACCCTAATGAGATC